>CM061548.1:343918414-344350914 GCA_030864215.1 Capsicum pubescens
GGTATGCTAGATGAGGTAAGGCTAAATGCAAGGGTTCATATACATGAACAATAACTAACTGAATGCTATAGAATAATTGAATATGAGAGTACATGGATAACTAACACTGCTATAAATACTGAGTATGTAATACTGTGCACAAATATATATATACTGTATCTGAGCTTTTCTGAAGCTATGTACTAAGTTTTGATAACTGAGTAACTGATAACTGAAGTTACTGAAAATTGAATTACTAATACTGAGTGACTGTGTTTGACAGTCTTGATTTGGTAGAACTGAACAAAATTCTAAACTGAGACTAAAACCGAGACTGTAGGAGTTAATCATCTAACTGACATGCCCCAAATCTGAGATGATAGGGGTCCAACCTATAACCCCAGTTGGAAGGGTGCTAATACCATGCCATGAGTACTAACACTGGATGTGGGGTCAGTCTTAGTCTAATGGGTGACCCCTGAGATCATTCCTAAACTAACGGGTGATCCCTGAGTATGTCAGTCCTATCTAACGGGTGACACCTCATAATCTACGCTGGCTACGCAGTTTTGGAACTTAGGGATTGCTTCTAGGGACCCAGTCCTAACTAACGGGTGAGCCCCCATCCCTAGGCTTGCTCAATGCTGAATCCTACTCCCAACTGAAAGACACTGAATTGAGTATACGAAATTGGACTGGACTGATACTGCGTTTTTTGAGTTTTCATGAGTTTTGTAACTGGCTGAGTTTTACTGAGTTCTGTAGCTGACTGAATTCTACTAATTATGACATGACTAATACTATTCTGTAACTAACACTGGTTCTAGGTAAACAGCTAGATTGTCGGGTATTAAATACCCCCAGGACTCGATAGCATGGAAAGTAAAACATAGCATGATCATAAAGGCATAACAATACTTGCTTGCTAACAATGCACTTATTTAGACATTTTGACAAACACTTGATATACACGATCTTGTGCATGAATGGGATCATATAATAACATGTCATGCTTTCACTAGTCAAATCACATAAGCATTCCATCAAACACTTATAGGGCATAAGCTTGTACATATACTAGCATGTCATGATTTCACCCTTTAATTCACAAGGTCATTCTATCAAACATTTTGGGAGTACAACTTAATGCACATAATCATGGATAACATATAAACATTGCGACTACAATGCCCAAACATGAAATTTCATGGATTTAACATGTAATTCATAAAATTTCCCATAAATACTATTCTATTTTCATGAATCTTATCATAATCATGGATTGAAAACCAAATTAATATCATATATATGTGTACAATCTATTTTAAACATGGGAATTCGCAATTCCATAACTTGTAGTTTTAAAAGGGAATTCTTCGACTCTATGGGTGGAAGGTACCCATAGATGAACATCTAACATACCTGAGAGGATTAATCTTTGAAGGTTCTTGGTGAAATTCTTGAGATTGACCTTGATTCTTGAAGATAAGTTTTTTGCCTCTTGAGTAATTTGAGAAAGAATGAGTGCAATTTGCTTATTGAGGGCTGAATTTTGTGTTTTTGGGGCTGAATAGATGTGGGAAAATGACCCAAATACCCTTAAGGATGCGGAGTTTTAATGACTGAAAACTAGCCTAGTGACGTGCAGCCCGACGTGCCACGTCAATGGGGTCGACTCTATGGCTGTTGCACCGTATTGAGTCTGCATCGGTTCACTGTAAATTGGCACTGGGAGCTAGGAAAAATATTTATCAACGCGATAGGCGACGCGGCATGTCAATATCGCGTTGATCCACTGGTTGGGACCTCCAAACATGTTGTAAACGATGTTTGAAAAATCCAAAACTTATCCGAGAATACCTACTGGCATACCTGATCATGAATCAATCTAAAAATCAATATTTTAAGGTCATAAGGGTCCTGAAATAGGATCTCCAACTAATGAAGGCTAAAATATTTCTAAGTATAAACACTTAGCTGAAATTTTCTAAGTCTGGGACCTCTTTTCAATCTTTAACGGACGGAGTTAAGCTTGGAATTTTACGGGGTCTTATAATAACTATTCCAATAGATCTCTCATGTGTTGCAAAAGATGTACGACCTATTGCATAGACCATTCATCTTTCTCAACAGATGAATGATATATTTTGTATAGTCGCAACAAATTACTCAGTCGTTGTTGCAGGTTACTTAACTGTTCTGACTAATCACTCATATGTTGCAATAGATATGTGATCTATTGCATAGATCATCCATCATTCTCAATACATGAGTGATATATTTTGTATTTTCGCAATAGATTACTCAATTGTTGCTATAGGTTATTTAACTATTCCAACAGATCACTCATATATTTGCAACAGATGATGTTGCAACAGATATCTGATCTGCTGCACAGACCATTTATTTTTCTTAACAAATGAGTAATATGTTTTGTATTGTTGCAACAGATTACTCATTCGTTGCAACAGGTTATTTAACTGTTCCAACAGATCACTCATATATTGCAACAATGTGTGATCTGTTGTACAGACCATTCATCTATCTTAAAAGATGAGTGATACATTTTGTATTATTGTAACAGATTAATCATCCATTGTAATAGGTTGGTATATGTTGTAACTAATATACTACTTAGTGTAACAGATCAGTGATCTATTGGAACTATTATTTTTCTGTTTTGCTTGTTAGATTTATTGTTATCCTTTTTTAATGATGCATTAATCAACTATAATATATTTTTGTATGTTCCTGTTAATTTAAGATAATATGGCTCCCAAAAGAATAGAAACTGAATCAAGTCCAAGTAAAGGAACAAGTGAAGTAGCTAGGCTACATCCACCACTCTATGAGCTTGCTTTACAAGCATTATCTCAATCAGGAGTAGAATATGATGAACACGGGGAGGAGGATTTTTTCAAAAGAGATAATCCAAATGCTAATAGCCCTTCCACTGAAGAGTTGGGCAAAACCTTCAGCATTGATTATTATCCTGTGAGAATGCAGTGCGATGGTGCCACAGATTTAACGGGTGATTTCGTGGTTAAGTCAGTCATGGGAAAATCTTTCGAAGCCTTCGAAAAAATACTTCAAGAATTAAAATTGGATGCTTATTTCAGTGACAACTGCTTTGGAAAATATCTTGATTTGTCGGAGGACAATAATGTTTGTTTCCAAATGAAAATGGTATATGAACTTCTCAAGCGTAGATTTATGTATGAAAACAAAGATAAGTTGGATGAGGTGTGGATAAATTACTGTGGCATGCCTGTTAGTTTTGGTTTAAAGGAGTTTGCCATAGTTACTGAACTAAAATACTATCCTCCTTCTCAAGGTTTACCTATTCTAACCCAAAAAAAGAACCCCGCACACCCAAAAAAGGCAAAGGCAAGTCATGTGATCGTAATGACCAGGTGTCCATTGTTGGTCCAAGCTTCAAAAATAAAATTTGATAGAAGCGTTGAAAGGTAAAGGACTTTCAAAGAAGAACAAGCAGTCATTGTGCTTGGTTTGGTTTGTACATAATATTCTTTGGGAGAGAGACGTTAACAACAACGTAAGAATCGATTTAAGAAAGCTCTCTTAGGATCTTGAGGCATTTAACAGCTATCCTTGGGGTTATGAAAGATTCAAAATGACTGTCACATATTTGTTGACTCCGTTAGATCCAAAGACAATCAACTTATATAGCTTTCCATGGGCTTTCATGGTAAATATTTCTTTCTTTTATTATGATATCATTCATTTTTTTACTAAATAATGGTTTTGATTTATTAGCGTTATTTTATAGGCTTGGGCGTTTAAAGCTATTCCTTATTTGAGACAACAAGTGAACTACCAGGAAGAAGTTTTCTGTCCAAGAATCTTGAGATGGTTGTCAGCCAAAACTGATAAAAATGCAAAATTTATTGATCTCTTCAATCCCCCAAAGGATGCAGTAAGTATAATTATAATTAATTTTTTGTTTTAATTAATGATTTTTTTGAATGATCTAATCATCATTCAAATATATGTAATGATTTATGTTAGATTTGTTCATCCATCACTAGTTTTGACCAATCGAGAGTTGAAGACGCTATTTTTTCTTACTTTATGGTCTGTGCAAACTTTATTGGACCCTAAGGTCATTGATAGAATAAAAATGGAATTGTTTGGAGCAACAACCATTAAAAGAAAAACAATTTTGGAGGGTGGACTTGTAGTTGTTGATGGTCTTAGTGGTGATGGAGCTGTTGGTGCTAATGATGCTCCTCTTATAGTATTTAAATCAAACCATTATGAGTATGATCATACTGGTTATATAGATTTTACCTCTCCCAGCGAATGTTCTGCATGCAAATGTCAAGACTGCAGGGCTAAACATGATGTAGTGATTAATGTTATTAATGCATTAAAAGCTTCTGTAAAGGAATTGACATCTAAGAGGGGTGTCATTCCATCAATGAGGATTTTTATCCATCCATTCCATTAGAGATTAAGGCTAAGAGAAGAAGAAAAGTGATTTCTAATGCATTATCAAGCATCCAAAACACCAAAATTGCAACTCCTTTGTTCGTGTGTCGCACTGAGCAATGTACAATGTCCAAAGGAGAGCAGCACGAGCTGAAGAAGGTGAATATATAGACATATATCTGTTTCAACAGATAACACATCTACTAAAAATTACCAAACATATATATATATATATTGCAACTGTTGACTAACTTGTTGCACCAAATAAAGTATTTGTTGCAACATATGTCTCATATGTTTTAGCAAATCAAACAGCTCTTTGTACCTTTTTTATTTGTACCAACAGATGACCTATCTGATGCAACAGATAATTCATATGTTGCAACAGATGGTTCATCCATTGAAAATTATCATACAGGTCTTCCTCATGTAGAAATTTGTACCAACACTTGATTCATTGTTGCAACAGAAATATAATTTGTTTGGGATAATTTAAAATAGGAGGAAGACCAGTTTGATTTGCCAGAACAGATGATTTATCCTTTTCTATTTTGTTGTATCTTCGTGATTAGCATTGACTAATTCTATCTTTCTAGGTGGATGTAGAAGCTACTGCTGAACAAGATTGACAATATGCTACTCTTTTTATGAAAATACGGAGAACATAAAATGCAAAAATCGTACGTAAGCGATATTAAAGATCAACGATGACCAAAGCCGAATTCCATAGCACCTGATGAAGAATAACTTGTCCATATTGAGTAGATCTTTATAGCTTGAGTCTATCAAAGTAATAACCTGACCCCTCCCTAGGAATCTTTGACATCAATACTTAAATTGTTGATGTATTTGTTGAGATCTGTACCCATAATAATTTTTTACATTTCATTTATTCATTGATTTATTTCAGCTAATTTCTGAAGGCTTTGATTTATTTTATTTTGTCTATGAATTTTATTTTTTCCTTAGATTTGAACTTATTAATTAGAATGGAATACTAGATTCAAATATTTCAACAGATAATGTATCTGTTGCAATAGACAACACATCTGTTGGAAAATATCAAATAAATTTAGACATATGTTGCAACAGGTAGTTAATCTGTTGGAATTTATCAAACAGTTCTTCCCACTATTGCAACAGGTAGACTTAGATAGAAACATCAACATAATGCAACTAATGACCAACCTATTATCACAGATAAACTATATGTCAGAACAGGTAGAATATCTGTTACAACGGATGGAGAATCTATTGCATTATAAAAATTCAACTTTCATTGGACATAAATAATTGCCACTACATGTAAAAAAGTGAAAAATAATTGAAATATAAAAGGCAGAACCCATCGACAGTGTTCAGTTTAAAACACCTAAAATGAAATAAAATAGGCATCAAGTAGACAGTGTTCATTTTAAACACGTAAAATAAAATAGGCATCATATGTGTCAGTTTGTCACTTTTTTCCCTGTTGGCTGTTTGCATGTAATTCATGCAGCCAAGGCCCGTTGAACCCCCATTTTTACTGACTTGGCATCTGATTTGGCCCCAACGATTATTTTTTCCCCATTGTCTTATATATTCATCTTCTTCCTAAAATTTAACTCTAAATTCCCAAATCTTCTTCTTCATCATCATTTTTTCTTTTATCTATCCAAATCTTCAAATTATTTGCATTTGGTCTTTCTTTTCTTCATTTTTTTTTTTATTTTTTCCAACCGAGCTTGACAATGTCGAGCATATCTTTCACTATTTTTTGTGATAAAGATTTTTTATATTGTAAGTGTGATCATGAAGCTCTATTGAAGACTTCTTGGACTCAACAAAAAATCCAAGTCGTAGGTTTCTTACTTGTAAGATTTCAAAGGTATATTTTTTTATTTAATTAGTTGATTAATTATTGACTTGTAATTATTTTGTAATTGTGTTCTTGTTTTGTTTTTATAGAAATTGGGTGGATGCGATTACTTTGATTGGTATGAAGAATGACACCCTTCACAAGCAAATCGTGTAATCTAGGATTTTTTGAACAAAGTCAAGGCTTTTGAAGAGAAACAAAATCGAGCAAGAAGATGTTGCATTGTTGTCGTTATTGCTACTGGTTTGGTGTTGTTAGGCACATGGATATTCAAGCCTAATTGCTGAAATTTTCATGGTGGTGTATTTGATGCTGGTTTGGTATTGTCGAGAACATGAATATTCAAGCGTAATTATTGGAGAATATCAAACAGATTTAGGCATATGTTGTAAAATTTAGGTCATCTGTTAAACATTACCCAACAGGTCTTCCCACTGTTGCAACATATTAGATATAAATAACATCGGAATAATGCAACAGATGACCAACCTATTGCAACAAATAAACTATCTGCCAGAACAAATAGAATAATTTTACAATAGATTGACAATCTATTGCATTAGAAAAAAATTATTTCCACTACGTATATATGTAATTTAAAGTAAAGTGAAGTGTGACTTGAAATAAAAAAATTGTTATTTCACAGGCTCTTCTATATACATAGGCTCCAAGCGCCCAGTTAGTACCCCATAAGCCCAGACCTCTTGCAGGATTTCCATAGCGTTGTCGCATAGAAAGGTCATTGGCTCAGCCATTTCTGTGCTGGTCAGCAAACATTCAATGTGTGCAAGATCGTGCGAGTTGCATGCGTAACCAGTATCATTTTTTAGAAGGTTCTTGCCCTTGTTTCGACCTTCAAAATCCCATGATTTCTTCATCAAAACTTTCTTTGGCAAATGATTCATCAGTTTACTCTCTCTCAACAAGATAGGGAACAAATCCATTAGTGGTTACACATTGAAAAAAAGATCAACCTCGTCGATGGTAGGTACATTGCAGTCATAAACTTTGATCTTTACCTCCTCGAGTAGTATCTCAATAGACCGATAATGTATGCCGTCCACGCTAATGACTGCAAGAATTCTCTTTGCCTCGATCCAGCTCTTGCCGTGTGGATTTGGCCTCTCCCCTCTAACATATTTTATCATTTCTTCTTCATCCCAGTCCAACGTAGAAACTAAGAAATCAAATCCCGCGCCATAGGCTAATGCTTGATTATTGAGTTGATCATACTTATCCTTGATCTTCTTGCAGAAGTCGAGGTCCATTATCCAATCGACAGCGTCATAAGCTTCTGGGTACGTTAATTGCCTTTTCCTTATGAGGCAGAGAATTTTGTCAACATGCTGTGATTTAAGAAGCCAATTTTTAAATAGGTTAGTAATTGTAAAGATACAACATATGGTACATCTATTACATAGGGTTCTCTAAATCAATAATCCAACACAATTTATGCAATAGATAGATAATAAGTTGCAACAGAACCACTACCAGTTGCACCAGAATACCTAGCTTTTGCAACAGATTTTACATCTGTTGAGTAGCATATTCTTCATGGGGTATATTAAAAGTCTAGGTTAGTAAAAGTAAACTTTCCTTGTCATCATACCATATACGCATATTTGTCATAATCTGGAAGTCTTAGGGAAAAAGGGGAGCCTAGGTAATTTGGTGGGCCTAGCTTGGCATTCTTGGCCAATCGCAGATCCATCTTCCCTTTGGCGCCAAGTTTCACGTATATATCCACCTTCTTGAATGGCCCCTGAACTTTAACAGCTTTTGAAGAGGGAGGAGTTATAAAAAAAAATTATTTTCGATCGGAGAGTACGTCGTTAATTGCTCTTTTCTTCCTCCTAACCGCCGCTGTAGGAGTGTATGGCTCCCTCACCTTCTAGGATGGTATGACACCCCTCTTTGATTTTAATTCCTCAATAGCTTTAGAGATAGCCTCTACTTTTTCAAAGAGTTTATCCTGGTTGTCCTTGCACTTTTCGCTTTCGCAATAAGAACACGAGGGTGAAGAAGGGTGAGAGGGACTTGTGTAAGGGTGAAAAAGGGTGTTTTCAAACATATTTATTTTTCTTGAGCATCAACATGCTCATCATCATGAGTGGGAGCAGCATCAGCATGCATGCCACCAACACTAACAACTCCACCAGAAGAAGCACCCGGATCTGCCTTAGTAGGTTGGTCATGAAGAGCCTCAACATTAGACTAACCTTGCCTAAGTTCTCTTCTTATGGTTGTAGCTCCAGCCAATTCCTTTTTTATTAACTCCATCTTTGGGTCTGCTATAGTATCAACATGACTTAGAGTAATATAAGAAGTCATTACCGACTCTCGCTCAGCAGGCAAGATTCGTGGATACACAACCTATAAAAAAGGATAGATACATTTAAATCATATAATATAATAATTTTCATAGTTGGGTTATACACAGTCAACTTCTGCAATAGATTAACAATATATTGCATCAGATTACCCGTTGTTGCATAGTTTGCAGTAGATGGTTAAAATCTATTTGAGTTGGGTTCAGAGAACTAGAGCAACACATGGATAATCTGATGCAAAATAGCAATCATCTGTCATAACAGATTACCAATCTGTTGCACCAATTGCACAAGATGGGTAATCTGTTAGGTTATATGTTGCGCAACAAATAATCTATATGTTGCAATAGATTAACAATATATTACATCATATTACACATCAATTGCATAATTTGTGGTAGATGGTTAATCTATTAGGAGTCAGGTTCAGAGAACCAAAGCAACATATGGGTAATCTGATACAAGATATCAATCATTTATCGCAACAGATTATCCATCTGTTGTATCGGTTGGCATAAAATGGGTAATCTGTTGCAATAGATATCCCATCTAGTGCATCAGATATAACATATGTTGCACCAGATATAACATCTATTCAATATCTTTCATTGAGTAAAATTATTTTACTTGAAGAAGACGTACTGCATCATTCGGAGGGTTAGAGATTAGCCTCCTTAATTTTGGTATCGTTCTTTACAGCCAACCATCGTAACATCCTTGGATGAGAAACCTCATCTGGGTAATCCATTAACTTTTTTCAGAGGGGAGGAATGGCTTCAAATGCCCAACCCTTAAAAATGTAAACAGGAAGCAAGTAAAAAAAGTCATAATAACTATATTCAATATAAATTAATGGATAAGTAAAAATAGTGATTAATTTTACCATGAAAGCCAAAGGAAAGTCGTATAATATGGTCATCCATGAGGATAACTTTGTTAGTAAATATTGCACAGCCAAGTAGAAGTTGTCATATCCCCAAGGTTAATTGTTGAATTTATCAAAATCCTCAGCACGCGCCAACAAATTATCTTCTATGACCTTGTTGACGTCTCTTGCCAATATAACCAAATGGGAAAACCAAACTAAGCACAGATTCTCCCTGTACTGCTTTGGTATGGTTTTATCCATGAGATCTGTCAACAAATCAGATGCTTTGTAGCCCCGTCGAGCAATATCAAACAACCCATCTATTTTTTCCTTGCGTTTTCTTACCTTGGATCTTTTGCGGGGTGTTCCCTTGGCGATTGGTGGTTCTTCTGGATGATGGCATCTCAATCCCATCACTATGGAAAACTCTTGCAAGCCAAAACAAACCGACATTCCAAAGTAGTTAACCCAGATTTCATCCATTTTTCGCCCCCCCTCCTTCGAATCTTTATCATCCCCTACGTACTTGATCCTGCGCTTGAGAAGACCATATACCATCCTTATATGGAAATGGGCAGGGGATGCTCAGGCATCTCAAGAAAGCGTCCAAAGAAGCTCTTCATAAAAAGTTCATCTATGTTTTCATTCTTCTTAATTTTCCTAAAATAATTAAATTTTTTCCCTATCTAACACTTAAGTACTAATTCACATATTAGTTCTTATTCTGTTTTTGGTTCGTTTATCGGCATCACAACTTGAAACCTATCAATACTAAAAGTTTTGATAGGATCATTCTGGGATGTCGATATTAATTCACGCCCCATTGGTGATCCATTATCATCATGTTGATGATCATCCTCTTTCTCTTTTTCACTCTCTAATTCCTACTCTTTCTCACTTTCATTTTCTTTATGACCATCTACAGACTCGTGTCCACCTCCTCAATATTGTTTTTATATCTATCATCAGCTTCACTTTTCCCTAACTGAGATTGTTCAGGAAGTTCCTCCGAATCCCTCTGTACTGTAGCCTTTTTTTTAGGTGGTCAGATTTTGATCCACTTTCACTTTATTTCCTTTTGGGAGACATGTTTTACCTACAAACAAACAACAGAAAAACAAAATTATATTACAATTAATGTATGCATAAATTTTAAAAAATACATTACAAATACCATCAATACCGACACACCAACAGCCACCACCACCACAAAAACCATCAACCAATGCCATAAATACCACAAATACCAACAGCCACCAGAAACACCACCAACCAATGCCACCACAAACACCACAAACCAATGCCACCAACAGCCACCACCAATGCCACCGTGACCACCACCAACACCACAAACATCATCCAACAATACCACAATATTCAATGGAACACTGCGATAGAAACTAGGATTTTCTCAAGTTCTTTCTATAATTTTACCATCAAAACTCTAAATTGTAAACCCATTCTCGAAGATAATGTAACTAAAAGTTTTATTTTTCATCATTAACTTAAAAGCTCTTATTTTTTAGAAAAAAGTAACAAATATAGAACTCTTCTCGAACTCTGTTACCTACGAAGATAGAGAAAATGACTGTTATAAGTATGAATAAAGTCAAAAATAACACCTATGTGGTCAAAAATAAAAAGAAAATTGATTTTTTGTGAAGGGTAGAGCAATTTTTTGAGTATTTGTTGTCTATACGGTATAATTAAGTGAGAGAAAAAAAGAGCGAGAACTTGAGATTTGAAATGATGAAATGTTTTTCTTGCAAATGGATAATTTGTATGGGTTGATTTGTATTTTGGAAAAGAATGATATGTTTTGAAAATGTTAATTTGGTCCGAATTGATCTTAATTATATTTTAAAATTATAAAATATATGCATAATTTTTAACCCTCTCATCATGCGTTGTCCAAAAGACTCAATTGAAGTTGTAGTTGACCTTATGAACTCACCACTGGTCCTAGATTAATCAATTTAGGTATTAGACTCTAACATATGAACTCAATTGAAATTGTATAAAAACAAATATTCAACCTGTTGCATAAAATTACGCATCTATTGTAAATTAACAATCAGATTAAGTCATTTGTTGCAACAGATTACGCATCTATTGTAAATAATCAAATAGATTAAGTAATTTGTTGCAACAAATTACTCATCTATTGTAAATTATCAAATAGATTGTCATATGTCGCAACAGATTACCTATCTATTGTGAATTATCAAATAGGTGCCACCATCTGTTGTAGTTGACCCTATGAGAACTCACCCCTAGTCCTAGATTAATCAATTAAGGTATTAGTTGAACATATAAGTTAGTAAGAATCGATTCAGATCAGAGTGATCGATCGATGACTCTGGTCTGGAGGAACTCAATACCATTTCATCATGCAATTGCCAAAAGACTCAATTGAAGTTGTAGATGACCCTATGATAACTCACCCCTGGTCCTAGATTAATCAATTAAGGTATTAGTCTAACATATGGAATCAATTGAAATTGTATAAAAACAAATATTCAACTTATTGCAATAGATGTCTTTTCTGTTGAATTTAATCAAACAGATTAAGTCACCTGTTGCAACAGATTACGTATCTGTTGTAAATTATCAAATATATTAAGTCATCTATTGCAACATATTACCCATATGTTGTAAATTATCAAATGGATTAAGTCATATGTCGCAGCATATTACCCATCTATTATAAATTATCAAATAGGCGCTGCCATCTGTTGTAGTTGACCCTATGAGAACTCACCCCTGGTCCTAGATTAATCAATTAAGGTATTAGTCTAACATATAAGGTAATAAGAATCAGTTCATCTCAGAGTGATCCATCGACAACTCTGGTCAGGAGGAACATAATACCGTCTAATCATACAATTTCTGAAAGACTCAATTAAAGTTGTAGTTGACCCTATGATAACTCACCCCTGGTCCTAGATTAATCAATTAAGGTATTAGTTGAACATATGAGGTAGTAAGAATCGGTTCAGCTCAGAGTGATCAATCAACGACTCTGGTCGACAGGAACGTAATACCGTCTTATCATGCAATCTCCAAAAAACTCAACTGAAGTTGTAGTTAACCCTATAAGAACTCACCCCTGGTCCTAGATTAATCAATTAAGGTATTAGTCTAACATATGCAATCAATTGAAATTGTATAAAAATAAATATTCAATATGTTGCGACAACTATCTTTTCTGTTGGATTTAATCAAACAGGTTAAGTCATCTATTACAACAGATTATGAATCTATTGTAAATTATCAAATAGATTAAGTCATCAATTGTGACAGATTGCCCATCTGTTGTAAATTATCAAATGGATTAAGTCATATGTCACAACAGATTACCCATTTATTGTAAATTATCAAATAGGCGCTACCATCTATTGTAGTTGACCCTACGAGAACTGACCCCTGGTCCTAGATTAATTAATTAAGGTATTAGACTAGCATATAAGATAATGAGAATCGGTTCAGCTCAGAGTGATCGATCGACGACTCCGGTCGGAAGGAACACAATACCATCTAATCATGCAATTTCTAAAAGACTCAATTGAAGTTATAGTTGACCCTATGAGAACTCACGCCTGGTCCTAGATTAATCAATTAAGGTATTAGTTGAACATATGAGGTAGTAAGAATTGTTTCAGCTCAGAGTGATCGATCAACAAGTCTAGTAGGGAGAATGAAATACCGTCTTATCATATAATTGCCGAAAAACTCAATTGAAGTTGTAGTTGGCCCTATGATAACTCACCCCTAGTCCTAGATTAATCAATTAAGGTATTAGTCTAACATATGAAATCAATTAAAATTGTATAAAAACAAATGTTCAACCTATAGCAACAGATGTCTTTTCTGTTGGATTCAATCAAATAAATTAAGTCATCTGTTGTAATAGATTATGTATCTGTTGTAAATTATCAAATATATTAAGTCATCTGTTGTGACAGATTACTCATATATTGTAAATTATCAAATGTATTAAGTCATATGTCATAATAGATTACCCATCTATTGTAAATTATCAAATAGGCGTTGCCATCTTTTGTAGTTGACCCTATGAGAACTCACCCCTAGTCCTAGATTAATCAATTAAGGTATTAGTTTAACATATGAGGTTTTAAGAATCGGTTCAGTTTAGAGTGATTGATCGACAAATCTGGTCAGGAGAAACGCAATACCGTCTCATCATGCAATTTCTGAAAGACTCAATTGAAGTTGTAGTTGACCCTATGAGAACTCACCACTAGTCCTAGATTAATTAATTAAGGTATTATTTGAACATATAAGGTAGTAAGAATCAGTTCAGCTCAAAGTGATCGATCGACGGCTCTGGTCCGGAGGAACGCAATACCGTCTCATCATGCAATTGTCAAAAGACTCAATTAAATTTATAGTTAACCCAATGAGAACTCACCTCTAGTCCTAGATTAATCAATTAAGGCATTAGTCTACCATATGAAATCAATTGAAACTGTATAAAAATAAATATTCAACCTGTTGCAACAGATGTTTTTTCTGTTGGATTTAATCAAATAGATTAAGTCATCTGTTGTAACAGATTATGTATCTATTGTAAATTATCAAATAGATTAAGTCATCTGTTGTGACGATGACCGAGCTTTGGAAATTTTCAAATAGAAATTGTCATCTGTTGCACTTAGATGTTTTAAAATCCTTTTTTTAAAAGTAATTTAGGTATTTCCTATCCGAGATGAAAAGTTAAAATACTAAGGTGGCAAAAATATTACTTGGATAACTCAAAAATCTCCTAAGTGAGTAGTCTTATCTGGTCTTTTCAATGTCACCGTCTCCTCGTGCCCCTCAAAAGTTATTAATGAATATTTAAAACCCATATCTAGAAGAATACTCTCTCATTCAGCCATAAAGTAATACTAAAATCATATATCACTTTTCTTTATTCTCAATTCTCTTTCTTTCCTTTTTCCTCTCTTTTCTCTCTTCTTTCAGATGAGGTTCCTTTTGGATCTCAACCGATCAATATCTTTTCTCAACTGAATGGAATATTTTGATCCCTTTGCTTTTTTCACATTATAGGTATGGTTCACTATAGCTCTTTCCATCTCGTCTTCTTCTTTGTATGTCAATTAAATTAGATATTTACATCTGTTGTTATTGATGATTTACCCATTACTAGTTTACTATTTATTGAGAAAATTGAAGGAAAGGTGACTTTTAAGTCTTGAATGAATGAACCGTTGTTTTTATTAAAATATGAGAAAAAAGTCATCTGTTGGGAGAACTTAAAAGGCCTTGTTGTTAGTATAGCTTGATGAACCAGCTGTTGGATCAGATAGAATAACTGTTTGAAGAAATCAAACCAGTAGCAAGGCTGGTTTGATTTATTCCAACATATGAACCATCTGTTGTAACATGTCATCCATCTGTTGCAATAATGCCTCATAGGTTGAACAGATGGGTAATCTGTTACATCATATTGGTCATCTATTGATTCTCTCAATTTTGTGTCACCCTTTTGTATAGACGGAGCAACTATTTGAAAAAATCAAATCAGTAGCAAGGCTGGTTTGATTTATTCCAACAGATGAACCATCTGTTGCAACATGTCATCCATCTGTTATAACAGATGCCTCATCGGTTGAACAGGTGGATAATATATTGCATCAGATTGGTCATTTCTTGATTTACTCAATTTTGTGTTACCCTTTTGTAATATTATTTTTGTTCTTCTTTTGTTTGACATCAAATGTATTTCTCTTATTTGTAGATAAAAGAAAGTGAAACTGGATCCACTTTTGCCCGACCAGCATTAAAGGCTAGAGTAAAAATAGGTTTAGAGGAATAAGCTTCTTACAGATAGAACCACTTCATATGTGGGAGGTATGTATTACTGATCAACCTATCGTCAAAACACACATCCAGTACAATGATTTTGTGAATGCTTGTTCTTTACCTATTAGGCTTTAATTCTTCAAACAAGATATGGCATTTTACAGTTAAGATTATTAGGTTCGAACTGGTAAGGCTAAGGGACCAAGTAGGTTGTGTCGATACCCTGTTATAATTTAATAACCATTTATGCTTATGTTTTTATGTCAAGTTTGGGGAAGGGTTTAAGTTTTTGGCGGAAGTGTAAATATCTAATATTGATTGGATCAATTTTAATGGATCAATGGACTTCTTGAAAGGACTCTGAAGCCTCGCACTGCAGCAACAATGATGGAACCAATAGAAATTCCCCTGGTCTAAATTTATATGGATGGGTTGCTGGAGGAGACTATTATACAGCAGTAGGTTCTTGGAAGAATACCTGTACGGGAAGGGGGAGGTTAAGAAAGCCATATATCATCTCAGACCTTGTTTAAGAGGAAACATAGGATAGGAAGAAAAGTGTAGCGAAATTGGCTGATGAAATTGACATGAAAAATGAAAAAACTGGATGAGCTGCGAATGTGAAAGTGTATCCAAAAATGAAAATCCACCAGTCGTTAAAGAAAAGAAGAATGGTCAAGAGGACTGGAGCTGGTCACTTTTCTAGATATTGCAACTAGCGAGTGTGGCCTCAATGAAGACCCATAAAATATAAGACCAGAACTCTAAGAAAGCAACTTTGAGAGCATAGAAGGTGGTAAGATTATCGATCAGAATTGAAACCTAAATAAACTACTCCTGAATTAAAAATACAGGATCAAGCCAAGGTGGCAATTTCTCAAATTAAACTTGCATCCCATGCCTCCTATTTATGGCTCTGGTCAGGTCAAAGGCAGTGGAAACAACAAGGCATGGGATTTTTGCCCAACTTTAGACCTTTTTGTTTCTACTGCCATTGACCTGATCATAGCCACAAACAGAAGGCATGGCATGCAAGTTAGACTTCAGAAATTGATGCCCTGGCTTCCCTTATTTTTAATTTAGGAGTTGTTGGCTCAGGTTTCAATTATGACCAACAATCGTACCAATTTCCTGTGCTCGCAAAGCTTCTTCCTTAGAGTTCCGGTCCTGTACTTTGTGAGAGTATTCATTGAGGCCACGCTCGCTAGTTGCATTCTAGAGCAAAGTGTCCAACTCCAGTCCTGTTGACCATTCTTTTTTTTCTTCAACGACTGGCGGATTTTTATATTTGGATACACTTCCACATTTGAAGCTCATCCAGTTTTTTGTTTCTCATGTCAATTTCAGTGGCTAGATTCGCTAGAAGTTCCTTACTTGCTTCCTTGTGTTTCCTCTTAAACAAGGTTTGAGATAATATATGAACTTATCCAACTCCCCCTTCCCGCACAGGTATTCTCTCAAGCACCTTCTACTGTATAAAAGTCTCCTCCAGTAATCCATCCATATAAATTTAGACCAGGGGAATTTCTATTGGTTCCATTGTTTTTTGCTGTGGTGCGAGGCTTTGGTGGCCTTTCAAGAAGTCCATTACACCATTAAAACCGGTCCAATCACTATTAGATATTTACACTACTGCCAAAAACTTAAATCCTTCCCCAAACTTGACATAAAAACATGAGCATAAACCGTCATTAAATTATAATAAGGTATTGACACCACCATCTTGGAACCCTTTGACCTTATCAGTTCGCACCTACCAAACTAAACTGTACAATGCAGGATCTTGTTTGAAGTATCAGTGTCTAATTGATAAAAAACAGCATTCACAAAATTATTGCACTTTATGTGTGTCTATCATGGTAGCCTAATCAATAATACATAAATCCCATACATGAAAGTGGATCCATTACATACACCTTATTCTTCCTAACCCATCAAGACATGTCATACAATGTTGTTTATTCATCAGCACACATGTGATGACTATTAAAAAAGAGGTGTGAAGAGTCGTGACTTTTTATCTTAACATATTCAAAACAACTGATGAATCAAAATCTCCATCTGTTGTAAGTGATGAATCAACTGTTGGAAGAAATCAAAACATCTCCTCTGACATATGGTCTATCTGTCGCAACAGATAATCCATATGTTGCAACAAATGGTAAATTTATTATGATAGACCAGACATTGTTTATTCATCTGCACGAATATAATGACTATTAAAACAGAGGTGGAGAGTCATGACTTTTTATCAAACACATTTAAAATAGTTGATGAACCAAATTCTCTATCTGTTACAACTGATGAATCAGCTGTTAAAAGAAATCAAAACATCTCCTCCAACATATGGTCCATCTGTCATAATAGATAATCTATATTTTGCAACAGAGGGTAAATCTATTGCAACAGACCAGACTGTTTATTCATCTGCATGGATGTGATGACTATTAAAAAAGAGGTAGTCGTGACTTAAAATCTAACATATTCAAAACAGCTGATGAATCGAATTCTCCATTTGTTGCAACTGATGAATCAACTGTTAGAAGAAATCAAAACATATCTAAAAGATGGTCCATCTGTCGCAACAAATAATACATATGTTGCAATAGATGTCTCATCTATTGTACATACAAACTATCTATTGCAACAGATGGTAAATCTATTTTGATAGACTATCTGTTACACACAAAGACAATCTGTTGCAACAGATGGTAAATCTATTGCGACAGATAGATGATCCATTGCAACAACTCAATAATAACGACTGTTATCAAGTCTCAAAACCGATTTGAAAAGGTGAGAAGTATTAATGTAAAAGAAAAATTCATGACTTTTCACAGAAAATAAAATGCCACCAGTTTAAATGTAATTAATACAATGGATCTTAACAGTCGTGCCTTTTGGCCTGAAAGACCTGAAACATCCAGATTCAATCCTCTATAAATAGGTCCCTCCTTAATATTTATTCTACTAAACTTTATTTATTTCTTGCATTATTACTTTTCGTTTGACATCTCCAATCACTTCTCTTCAAAGAGCATATTCCTTTCTCGTTGAGGTAAGTTTTTTTTCCGGTGTAAATCTACCAGTTGGTAGTACACGTTGTATTATATTTGGACTCTTTTTCTTTATATTTGTCAATTCATGCGTGTTCTAGATATAACTGGTCCTGTTTGGGACATTGCTATTTTACGCGACACAGTGCGGGAACTTCAGATGCAGGTTAATGATCTGCAAAAAAAATTGTTCACCGTGAGAGCGATGATGTTTAGAGAGATGCAGAGGTTGATGAGGGCCCTGCTGCTGCGAGTTGATTGGCCGACTGTCATTAATGATGATGATGATGATGATGATGATAATTAGAATTAGAATGTGTTTTTTCTTTTAGTGTATGTATTTTTATTTTTCTATATCGGATCTATACCTAATATATTTTATTTTTCATTTAATGAAAAATTTATTTTTAGTGGACTTTGGCTTTTTAATTCTTATTCAATTTTCATTCTGTCTATTTCTTCTAAACATACATGTTAATGTTAACATGTCGACGGTTGGACATAAGGAGCAATTTTGAATCTAATAGCAATAGCAATTTTGGCTTTTGAGTTCTTTCAACAGATGGACCATGTGTTAGAACAGGTTGGTCATCTGTTAGGTTTCTGTCAATAGATTATCCATCTGTTGTTACAGATTTATAATATGTTCGAGGAAAACATTCCAGTTTGATAGAACTGTATTGTGTTTTTCCAGCTAATGTCCATTTGTTTCCACAAATGGTTAATCTGTTCAGAATAATTGTGGTCTGTTGTATTATTTAGTTCATGTTTTTCCTCTTTTTATTGATGCACAAGTTATTAAAAAGATATTTTATATATAATAAATGATAACATTACGTTTACAATAATGATTTAAATTTATAAAAGTCCACAACAAACAATAACAACATAATTTTCTGCAATTACAACGATCATGGTGGATTATGATCCGGCATGTAGTTCTTTTATGGCCAGCGCGCTTACATACGGAGCACTTGTTTTTTCTTGATGAAAATGATTCTCTGACTCCACGCCTCCTCTTATATGGCTTTTTTTCCAGTTTGATAGTGCTTGGGTTAATATTTGGTGGAGGTATTAATCTCCCCAAAATCTCTGCAAGAACAACCCAAGATTCTTTGGGAGGCACCGGAGTAATATACCCACTATATGCCATTTTATATTCTTCTACCAAATAATATTGAGAGGAGTGCTCGTAAGCTTTAGGTCCATATTTTGGACCATATTGAGTTCGAAGTGCTTCCATGGCATGTGGACAGGGTATTTTGTCTAAGTCAAAAACTCTGCACGTACAAGATCTTGTTTGAAGATCGACCGTGGCAACATCAATATTATCGGTGATACTGAATTTGTAATCTGCTATTTTATGACATAATAACCTATTCCCCAAACTGACGTTTGTTGATATTATTTTTTCGATTTCGAGAACAAAACGGGTTCTTTTTGTGCCCTTAAAATGCACACGCCTTTCTTAAAAAATCGGCCATAGTTCTTGTTTATTACTTCAAACATAACCTTGATGGGAAATTCTCTTTCATCGCCAAATAATGAATTCACCGATTCAGCTATGTTTGATGTAATAATATTGTACCTATACAAAAGAATCACTTAGTACGACATCATACTAAACTTGTAACTCAAATAAGACATTAAATTCATAAGAATGTACCTATCTGCCGGACAAAATACCCGGCTCCATCTCTCAAAATCGACACATACGAGAAGTTCTTATACCTTCAGATTCATTTCCGTTATTTGATTGAAATGGTCTAAAAACTCCTCTCTACTATATGCTTTAGCTACTATATAAAAAAGGGTCACGACCCTTTCATTGTGATAGTTGGTCTGAATGTTCTCTCCAAGATGCCTGATGCAACAACCAAAGTAAGCTGAAGTGAAGAAAATTGAACCCATCTTTGGAATACTTGGATGCCTATCCGAAACAAAACACAACTCTTCGGTATCTTCAATACAGCTTCGCAGTTGTTAGAAAAAAAATCCATAGAGGCATCACATTCCTTGTCCGCTACACAAAAAGCGATAGAAAAGATGTGATTCTCTGCATCCTATGCCACCGCTGCTAGCAGAACTCCATTATACCTGTTCCTCAAGAATGTACCATCGACGGCTATGCCTTTTTTCAAATGTCAAAAACCTTGAATACAAGAACCATAGGATACAAAAAAAGTACAGGAAACCTTCCATTTTCATCAACATATAATGCCTTCTTACTTTCGAGATTTGTGGACTCAATCAAGTAATAGTAGGCCTCCAGGACTGTATACCCATGCTCGTGTGTCCCCCTAACCAATTCCTTGGTAATTCCCCGTGGCCATATATATCTACTAATAACTAACCAGGACACCCAATTCCGTAAGGAGTTGATTGTCCATAACCCTTGTTGAAGGTCCCTACTCCTGTAATATTCACCGAGGACCTTTGCCGTGGTGTGATGATTTTGGCCCAAGATGTGCTTCGAACCACATGTGTGATGCTTTTGATATTTATGAATGACAAATCTATCAGAACTTGCATACTTCACCGCTCTCAACCACCACTTGCAGTTCGAATTAGTATATTTGAAGGAAAAAACACTGCTCGAATTAATCACCTTCTTTATTCTGAAATATTTTTTCAAGCAAGAAATAAACAAAGTGGTAGATAGTTCATTCTTGTCCTTGAATAATATTCCAATTAAAATGTCAATCCCGTCACCTTGAAGATTTCCAGACTGTATCGATTGAGAAGAACTACCCATCGTATTAGTCGCATCAACGGACATAGATGTTTGATCATCATCTGGAATATTCATGTCTAGATCATCCAACCTATCATCAAAGATGTCTTGTTAGTGTTATTCTTCTAGGTTCTAGTTCTTATTATCTCTTGTCTTTTCAACCACGTACTCCCTTAACACAGGCCTGGATGAATCACTAAGATAATCACGTAACAAAAACTTATTGGTTATCTTGAAAGACAGTACCCTCTAATTTTCAAAGGAGTTGTGCATGTAGCTGATGATGAGTTCTTTCTATTGACAATTCAATCCACAATAACTGATGATTAAGTTCATAAAATCATCATATGAAACATCAGTTTGGACTTTCATAGCTATCATCTCTAGCATTTCACCCTCGTTCCAATGCCATACATATCAATTGCTCTTCTTGATCCATTGACCATGACAATCCACCCTTATTACTATTGATCCCTCTATTAGTGGTACCTAAATAGAGTCATTTGTTAAAAAATGTTAATAGTGATTTCATAGTGCTGTAAATGAATCCCAATAGATGTGTAATCAGTCCCAATAGATTAATTACCTGTTGGGATTCATGTTATGCTCCGGAAGCTAATTTTAACAGATGAGTCATTTGTTGTAATAGGTGAATCATATATTGCAATAAACTATATATCTATTAAAACAGATGAAGCGCCTGTTGGGATTGGTGTCACAGTACTGAGGTGACTTTGAAGTTGATTCCTACAGATGAGTGACATGTTATAACAGGTAATGATATATTGGAATCGAGGTCAGGTTTTATCACAATAGGTTACTAATATGTTGTAACAGATATTTACCATCTGTTGGGATTGAATTTAGGTTATGTTGTAATAGGTTAATAATCCGTTGCAATAGATATTTACCATGATGCAACAAACAACACGTCTGTTGGAATCGAGTTTAGGTTCTATTGCAACAAGTTACTAATTTGTTGCAACAAATTTTTATCATGTTGCACCAGATAACTAATATGTTGCAACAAATGAGTTATATGTTACAACAGATGAGCCATCTATTCGATTTATGTTATGTCACTATAGAACCATAAACATGAATCCAACATATGAGTCTTCCTTTGAAACAAATTTGTTTAAACAGATGGCTCTTATGTTGCATTCATGTTCGTGTGCTATCTATTGTTGAAAAAATAGCACAATAGCAGTTACCCAGATGAAAAATTCAACTAAAAATCATAATTTGACTTACCAAAGTCTCCTATGAAGTAATGTCAAAGTGGAAAGTGATGTACGAAACAAAATTTGACCTAAGAAATTGGTCAAATAGCAACAGTAGCGGTAACAACTACAACAACAACGAAAATGGTCAACAAGAAGAAGATAAAGATGCTAATGAAGTAGAAGATGATGATAATGAAGCATAAGATGATGAATAAAGCAGCAGCAACAATGAACAATAAAATTGCTAAGAGAGAGAAAATAACGATGGATGATAAGAGAGAGAAAGATGCCTTTTTTCCCTCCGTTTCTCATTATATTAGGTAAACATTTGGATCAAAGTATAAATTTAAAAACTTCTGGGCTATTCTCAAACTTACCAAACTTTCTTAATCCATAATAAAGCAATTATCACCTTCACTCAATAATTAAGACTTGTGTCACCTACACCTCATTTTAAAACTCTTTTGTCACCTACAACTCAAAGCCCCTAGTTACTTGATAAAATTAAGGTTATTAGATATAACCACCTTGCAGTGAAATCAAATTTAAATATATAAATATGTCAATAATCATCCGCTACAACAAATTGGTTATATGCAGCGACAGATATCCTACCTGGTGCAACAGATGAGTGATCTATTTTTATTGTTTCTAATGGATTACTCATCCACTGCAACCGGTTGGTTATATGCTATAACAGATATCCTACCTGGTGTAATAGATGAGTGATCTATTATAATTATTTCCAATGGATTACTCATCCATTTCAACAGGTTGGTTATATATTGCAATAGATAACCTTTCTGATACAATAGATGAGTGATCTATTTTTATTGTTTCTAATGAATTACTAATCCGTTGAAATAGGTTGGTTATATATTACAACATATAACCTTCCTGGTGCAATAGATGAGTGATTTATTTTTATTATTTTCAACAGTTTACTCTTCCATTACAACAGGTTGGTTATATGTTACAACAGATAACATACCTGGTGCAACAAATCTGTGGTCTATTGGAACTGTTATTTTATTATTGTGCATGTTATATTTACTATTATCCTTTTTTAACGATGCATTAATCAATTATAATCTATTTTATGTTCCTGTTAATTTAAGATAAAATGGCTCCCAAAAAAAAAAGAAACTGAATCAAATCTAAATAAAGGAACATATGAAGCAGCTAGGCTACATCCACCACTCTATGAGCTTTCTTTACAAGCGTTATCTCAATCAGGGAAAGAATATAATGAACATGGGGAGAAGGAATATTTCAAAAGAGATGATCCAAATACTAATAGCCCTTCTACCGAAGAGTTGGTCAAAACCTTCAGCATTGATGTTATCCTGTGAGAATGCAGTGTGATGGTCCCACAGATTTAACGGGTGATTTAGTGGTTATGTCAGCCATGGAAAATCTTTCGACGCCTTCAGAAAAATAATTCGAGAACCAAAATTGGATTCTTATTTCAAGGAAACCTATTTTGGGCAATATCTTGATTTGCTGGAGGACAACAATGCTCGTTTCCAAATAAAATTGGTATATGATCTTATCGAGCGCAGGTTTGTGTATGAAAACAAAGATAAGATGGATGAAGTGTAGATAAATTACTGTGGCATGCCTGTTTGTTTTGGTTGGAAGGAGTTTTCCATAGTTACTGGACTAAAATGTTATCCTCCTTCTCCTTCTCAAGTTCTACCTACTCTAACCCAAAAAAAGCACCCCGCACACCCAAAAAAGGCAAAGGCAAGTAGAGTAATTGTGATGACCCGGTGTCCATTGTTGGTCCAAGCTTCAAAAGAAAAAATTTGATCGAAGAGTTGAAAGGTAAAAGAATTTCAAAGAAGCATAAGCAATCATTGTGCTTCGTTTGGTTTGTACATAATATTCTTTGGGCGAGAGATGTTAACAACAACAGAAGCCTCGATTTAGTAAATCTCTCCGAGGATGTTGAGGTATTTAACAACTATCCTTGGGGTTATGAAAGCTTCAAAATGACTGTCAAATATTTGTTGACTTCGTTAACGCTAAAGACAATCAACTTATATGGCTTATCATGGGGTTTCATGGTAAATATTTCTTTTATTATGATATGATTCATTTTTTTATTCAATAATGCTTTTTGATTTATTGGTGTTATGTTATAGGCTTGGACATTTGAAGCCATTTCTTATTTGAGAAAATAAGTGAACTACCAGGAAGAAGTTTTCTGTCCAAGAATCCTGAGATGGTTGTCGTCCAAAACTGATAAAAATGCAAAAAAAAATTATCCTTTCAATCCCCCAAATGAAGAAGTAAGTCTAATTTTAATCAAGTTTTTATTTTAATTAATGATTATTTTAAATGATTTCATCATCATTCTAATATATGTACTGATTTATTTTAGATTGTCCATTCATGGCTTGTTCCAACCAATCGAGAGTTAATAATGCCATTTTTTCTTACTTTACGATCTGTGCAAACTTTATCGGACCCTAAGGTAGTCAATAGAATAAAAATGGAATTGTTTGGATTAACAACCATCACAAGAAAAACAATTTCGGAGGGTGGGATTATTGTTGTTGATGATGGTAGTGGTAGAAGTAGTGGTGCTATTGTTGGGGCTAATGATGCTCCTCTTACAGTTTTTAAAACAACAAACTATTATGATTATGATCATACTGGTTATACAGATTTTTTCACTTCTAGCGAATGATTTGCATGCAAATGTCAAGACTGCAAGGCGAAGCATGATGGAGTGATTAATGCTATTAATGCACTAACTACTTCTGTAAAAAAAAATGACATCTAAGAGGGGTGTGATTCTATCAAAGAGGATTTCATATCCATACACTCCACTAGAGATCAAGGTGGATAAGAGAAGAAGGAAAGATATTTCCAGGGCATTATCAAGCATCCAAAAAAGCAAAATTACAACTCCACTATCTTTGCCTTGCACCGTTATTCAATGTACAAGGGCCTCAGGAGAACAGTATAAGATAAAGAAGGTGAATGTATATCATCTATTCCAACAAACAAACAGGCACATATCTATTTCAACAGATGATACATCTGTTGAAAATTATCAAACAGATATATATATCTGTTTCAACTATTGTCTAACCTGTTGCATCAGATGTGTTATTTGTTGCAACATATGTCCGTCTATTTTAAAAAATCAAATAGGTTTTCGTACTATTTTAATTTGTACCAACAGATGAGTCTTATGTTGCAACAGATGGGTCATCTGTTCAAAATTATCGTACCGCTCTAGTTTACCTATTCAAATTTGTCCCAACAGATGATCCATCTGTTGCAATATAAGACTCATTTATTGCAATAGGTAGACAATCTATTGTGTATCTATTATTAACATTGATAATTTTGGCTTTCCAGGTGGATGTCACAGTAGAAGCTACTACTGGAGAGCATATTATCACAGTTGATAATCCATCAACTGCTTCCAAAGAAGAAGATAAAGTAGAGCCTGTCAGTTCAGGAGAACGGAAGAATTTCACGTTTAAAGGGTTCAACATCTCGAATGACGCTCTAAAAAAACTAACAAAGTTGATCAATAACTATTCAGAATGGATTGTCGATGGGCTATTAAAGCATCATAACGGCAGGTACATAAATCAATTTTAAAGATATTAATTTATAAAATTCTTGTTGTAAAAATATGACATTAACACATATAAATCATCATGTAGAAAACAAAATGATGAACACAACAAAGTGAACGAATCGAGTCTTGGTTTTGATATGTTTGACTTTGTTGTTGCACATCCCGGAATGAAGAATTGGTTCTATTTGATGTCACAGCCCCAAACTTGCTGGAATGATGAGGTTTAACTGGCATACATATTAATATTAATTAATACTTTATTTAATTGAATCTATGTATTAATTTTTTCATCACATAATCTGAAATGTTTGATAATAAGTGCAGCACATCGATGTCATTTCTTACTACCTCCAAAAGAAGGCCAAGTTGCAAACACAAGAACAATACAGATACACGACAGGCAATTATTTGTACAAAGTTTATATCAATAATGCCTACGATAGGTATTGTCAACAATAGATGGAAGTTTCCCGAAATGAGGAACTCATCAAAGATTTTAGCATTTCAGTTGGCTTACCTTGGTATTTGGTCGACGAAGTATACATGGCAATCAATTGTAGTGATGAATTCCATTGGGGATTGGCTGTCGTCGTTTCTAAAAAAGAGGCGCATCCGAGTTTATGACTCAATGTCGTGAAGGAGACATTTATGGTCATTATCTGAGACACTAAAGCTGGCCAAAATACTGCCTACTTACCTTGATATGAGTGGCTTTTTAGACCAAAAGGTTCGTACTGATTGGTCGATGATTGAAGCATACCGGGATAGAATGGGTAATCCATTTGATGTACAATATGTTGAAGGAATTACTCAACAAACCATTGATATACTGTAAGTATAAGTATCATGATTTAGTTTCATTTCATAAATTTCACAACGCTTATATGAACTGCAAGATAAGGATTATCTATTTTTTTTAAATGCAGGGATTGTGGTCTTTTGTTGCCGCTTACGCCGAGTATTTGAGCAATGATTACAAGTACCAAATGATGGACTTGATTCCATATTACTCCACAAAATATACGTTGCTCTTTTAAGGAAATACGGAGAAGTGAAAGCTCAGAAACCATATGCAAGCGACGTTAAAGATCCACGAAGACTAAAGCCAAATTATGTACCATCGAATGAAGAACAACTTGTCCATATTGAGTAGATCTTTATAGCTTGAGTCTGTTAATGTAATAACCTATCCTCCTTGGTTACTTGTTGATTTACTTGTAGAGTAGATCATTTGTAACCATAATAATATTTTTACATTTCACTTATTTGTTAAGTTATTTCATGTAATTTCCGAAGGCTTCAATTTATTTTATGTTGTCTATGAATATAATTTAATCCTTAGTTTTGAACTTATTAATTGAAATAGAATACTAGATTCAAATATTGCAACAGATAATACATCTACTACAATAGGCGACATATCTTATCAAATAGATTTAGACATATGTTGCAACATGTAGGTCATCTGCTGGAAATTATATAACAGGTCTTCCAACTTTTTTGATTTGTTCCAATAGATTACCTATCAGTTGCAACAGATAGATTATACGTTGCAACAGATTGTATATCTATTGCAACAGATAGACAGAAATATCTGCATAATGCAATAGATGACCAACCTATTACAACAAAGAATCAATCTGTCATAACAGGTTATTTCTGTGCTGATCGGCAAAAACTCGATATATGCAAGCAAGTGCGGACCTCACGTAGCACCGGTTTTATTTTTTTGAAGGTGGATGTTTTTATTTCGACCTTGAAAATCCCATGATTTCTTCATCAAGACTTTCGCCGGAAAATGATCCATTAGTTTACTCTGCGTCAACAACTTGGGGAACAACTTTAAGAGTGGTTGAATATGGGTTAAAAACGTGGCCTCCTTGAAGATAGGTAAGTTGCAGTCATAAACCTTAATCTTTCCCTCATCGAGTAGTATCTCAACAGTGAGAAAATATTTGACTTTCATGTTCATGACTTCAAGGATTCTCTTTGCCTTGGTCCAGCTCTTGCCATGTGGATATGGCCTCTTCCCTCTAACATAGTTAATTATGTCTTCATCCCATTTGAACATAGAAACTAACTGATCAAATCCCCAGCCACCGGGAGCAACTTGCCTATGGAGAGTATCATACCTACTCTTGAAATTATTAAAGAATTGAGGTCCATTATCCTATCGGCAGTATCATAAGTATCCGAATATGCTAATTACCTACCCCTCATGAGGCAAAGAATTTCATCAACATACTGTGGTATAAGAAGATAATTTTTAAATAGGTTAGTAATTGTAAAGAAAAAAAACACAGTGGAAAGATTCTGTTGTAGAGGGTTCTCTAAATCAGTTCACAGATTACCCAGCTAACGCAACTTATGCAATAGATGTGTATTATGTAGCAACAGAATACCCAGTTGTTGCAACCGATTACATATCTATTGTGTAGCTTCTTTTTCATGGATTAGATTGGAAAGCTAGGTTAGCAAAAGTAAACCTATATTGTCCACGTACCACTCACGCATATTTGTCATACTCATGAAGTTTTGGGAGGCAAATAAATTCATGGTGTATTCTTATGGAGGTTTCATCTCGTCGGTTATGATTTTTTCCAGTTCCTTCTTCTCATCATCGCTAAGTGTCGCGTATATGTCCACCTTTTTCAGTGGCCCCTGAACTTCAATAACTCTAAGAGAGGGAGGAGTTGCAATTTTTTCTATTTTCGGAATGGAGAGTATTTGGCTAATATTTCTTCTCTTCCTCCTAACCGCCACTGTAGGAGTGTATGGCTCCCTCACCTTCTTGGATGGTATGAAATCCCTTTTGGATTTCAACTCCTTGGTAGCTTCAGCAATAGCCTCTAGTTGTTTAAGGAGTTTATCCTCTCTGTCCTTGCATACTTTACATTTGCAATGAGAACATGAGGGTGAAGAAGGGTAAGAGGGACAACTGTAAGGGTGGGAAGGACCGTTGTAAGGGTGAAACGTACCTGTGCAAGGGGTGTTTTCAAATGTATTTATTTTTTCCTGAGCACCAACATACTCATAATCATGACTGGTAGTAGCAGTAGCAACAGGATGGCTGCCACCATCATCAACAACTCCACCAGTAACACCCCAAGAAGAAGCACCTGAATCTGTTGCAGTAGGTTGGTCATGAAGATCTTAAACATTAGGCTGACCTTGCCTAACTACTCTTCTTATGGTTGTTGCTCCAGCTAATTCCTTCTTTATTAACTCCACCGTTAGGTCTGCTGTTGTTCAACAAGACCTAGAGTAATAAAAGAAGTTATCCCCAACTTCTGCTCAGTAGGCACGATCCAAGGATGCACAACTTATAAAAAAAGACAGAAGGCATTTAAATCATATAATAATAATTTGCAGTCAGTTGGGTTACATGTTATCACAGCCAACTTATGCAACAGATGATCTATCTGTCGCAATAGTTGATTTGTATGTCATAATAGATTGACAATATATTGCATCAGATTACCCATTTGTTGTATAATTTATAGTAGATGGGTAATCTATTGAGTCGGGTTCGGGGAACCAGAGCAACAGATGGTTAATCTATTGCAAAATATGGATCATCTATCATGACAGATTACCCATCTGTTGCAGCAGTTACAGTTAATGGGTAATCTATTGCAACAGACTACCCATTTATCGCAACAGATGGCATATCTGTTTTAATATCTTTCTTTGAGGCAAATTATTTTTGTTGAAATAAGACGTATTGCATCATCCGAAAGGTTAAAGATATCAGCCTCCTTAATTTTTTTGTTGCTCTTTCCAACCAACCACTTAAGGATTCTTAGATGAGAAACCTCATCTGGGTAATCCTTGAACTGCTTTCGGAAGGGAGAAATGTATTCAAATGCCCAAGTCTAAAAAATGTAAAGAGAAAGCAAGCAAAAAAAAGTCATAATAACTATATTCAATATAAATTAATGGATGATTAAAAATAGTGATTAATTTTACCATGAAAGCCCAAGGAAAGCCGTATAATATGATCGTCCCTGGGAATAGCTTTGTCAGTAAATATTTGACAGTCAAGTAGTAGTTGTCATATCCTCAGGGATAATCATTGAATTTCTCAAAATCATCAGCAAGCGCCAACAAATCATCTTCTATGACTTTCCTAATGTCCCTTGCCAGAATAGACAAACCAAACTAAGCACAATTTTTCCCTGTGCTATTTTGGTATGGTTTTATCCTCAAGATCTTCTATCAAATCCCCCGCTTTGTAGCTACGTCCAATAATACCCAACAACCCATATTTTTTTCCTTGCATTTGTTGGACCTTTTCTGGGGTGTTTCCTTGATGAGAGGCTCTTCTGGACGATTACATCTTAAGCCTATCACTATGGCAAACTCTTTCAATCCAAAACAAACCGACATGTCATAGTAGTTCATCCAGATTTCATCCATCTTTTTTTTGCCCTCCTTCAAATCTTTATCATCCCCCGCGTACTTGATCCTGCACTTGAGAAGACCATATATCATGCTCATTTATAAACGGAGAGTGTGGTCCTCAGGCAACATAAGAAAGAATGCAAAGCAGCTCCTCTTAAAAAGTTCATCTATGTTTTCATTCTTCATGATACTCCTAAATTCATCAAATACTTTTCCCAACTGACATTTAAGTACAAGTTCACCAATTACTTCTGTAGGGTAATCTATCAGCATCGCAACTCGAAACCTGTCAATACTAATGGTTTTGACAGGATCATGCTGGGATTTTGATATTAATTCATGCCCCATTGGTGAGAAGGAGTTCTCACTTTCCTCAGCTTCATTTTTCCCTGACTGAGTTTGTTTAGGAAGTTCCTTCAAATCTATCTATAATCTAGCCTTTTTTGTTGGGTGGTCAGAAGTTGATCCATTTTCAGTTTCTTTTCTTTTGGAGACATATTCTAACTACAAACAACAGAAAAAACAAAAAATACTTTGCATTTGATGTTTGCATAAATTTTATAAAAAATGTAAGACAAATTTCAATAAATTATTATATGCCACATTACAAAAAAATACTCCAACGGATAACCCATCAGTTGGAACAAATGGGGAATCTATTTGAAGACCTATTTAATATCTCCCAACTGATTTTCCGCATGTTGCAACAGATGGACAACTAAGACCACCACCAATGCCACCAAGACCACCACCAATGCTACCAATACCAACAATAATACCAAAACCGCCAACACTACCACCAATGCCATCAATACCAACACCAAGACCACCGATACCACCACCAAAACCATAAATACTGACACCACCAACAACAGCCACCAACAACTTCACAAATACTATCCAATAATACACGACAGTCAACAAAACACTGCAATAAAAACTAGGGTTTTCTCAGGTGCTTACTATATTTTTAGCATCAAAACTCAAAATTGTTAACTCATTCTCGAAGATAATACAACTAAAAGTATTCTTTTTCATAATTAACTAAAAAGTCCTAATTTTTAGAATTAAGAACAAATGTAGAACTATTCTCAAACTCTATTACCTATGAAGATAGAGAAAACGATGGATACAAGTGAGAATAAAGTTGAAAATAACAACTATGTGGTTGGAAATGGAAAGAAAATTGATCTATTTTGAAGGGTTGAGCAATATGTTGAGCAGTTGTTGTCTGTATTGTTGAGAGAGATAGAGATAAGAGAGAGAACTTGAGATTTGAAATAAGCAAAAGTTTTTCCCATAAATGAATGATTTGTATGGGTTGATTTGTAATTTTGGAAAAGAATGACAAGTTTTGAAATTATTAATTTGGTCTGAATTGATCTTAATTAATTTTTCAAATTTTAAAAGATATAATTTTTAAAATATTAAGTTAATGAGAATCTTTTCAACTCAGAGTGATCGATCAACAACTCGAGTCAGGAATACAATACCAACACCCTGCAATTGCAAAGACTCAATTAAAGTTGTAGTTGACCCTATGAACTCATCCCTAGTTATACCTAAATAAATTTAGGTACTAGCTTAACATTAATTTAATGATAATCTTTTCAACTCAGAGTGATCGATCGATGACTCAGGTAGGGATGAACGTAATACCAACACCATGCAATTGCAAAGACTCAATTAAAGTTGTAGTTGACCGTATGAACTCATCCCTAGTTATACCTAAATTAATTTAGGTACTATCTTAACATTAAGTTAATGAGAATCTTTTCAACTCAGAGTGATCGATCGATGACTCGGGTCGAGATGAACGCAATACCACACAATACAATTGTAAAGACTCAATTGAAGTTGTAGTTGACCCTATGAGCTCATCCCTAGTTCTACCTAAATCAATTTAGGTACTATCTTAACATTAATTTAATGAGAATCTTTTTAACTCGGAGTGATCGATCGATGACTCGGGTCGGGATGAACGCAATACCAACACCATGCAATTATAAAGATTCAACTGAAGTTGTAGTTGACCCTATGAACTCATCCCTAGTTCTACCTAAATCAATTTAGGTACTAGATTAAATATTAAGTTAATGAGAATCTTTTCAACTCAGAGTGATCGATCGATGACTCGAGTCGGGATAAACGCAATACCAACACCATGCAATTGCAAAGACTCAATTAAAGTTGTAGTTGACCCTATGTCATCCCTAGTTCTACCTAAATCAATTTAGGTACTAGCTTAACATTAAGTTAATGAGAATATTTTCAACTCAGAGTGATCGATCAACGACTCGTGTCGGGATAAACGCAATACCAACACCATGCAATTGCAAAGACTCAACTGAAGTTGTAGTTGATCCTATGAATTCATCCCTAGTCCTACCTAAATCAATTTAGGTATTATCTTACCATTAAGTTAATGAGAATCTTTTCAACTCAGGGTGATCGATCGATGACTCGGGTCGGGATGAACGCAATAGCAATACCATGCAATTGCAAAGACTCAATCGAAATTGTAGTTGACCCTATGAACTTATCCCTAGTTATACATAAATCAATATAGGTACTAGCTTAACATTAATTTAATGAGAATCTTTTCAACTCAGAGTGATCGATCGACGACTCGGGTTAGGATGAACACAATAACAACACCATACAATTGCACAGACTCAATTGATGTTATAGTTAACCCTATGAGCTAATCCCTCATTCTACCTAAATCAATTGCAATGAAATTTGTTGCAATAAACGACTGAGGTGTTGGAAATTTTCAAACAGATATTTATATCTATTGCAACAGATAACATATCTGATTTAATTATCAAATAGATATTTACATTTGTTATGACAGATGACTGAGCTATTGGAAATTTTCAAACATATATTGATATCTGTTGTAACAGATGAAATATCTGATTTAATTATCAATCCATATCTTTCCTCGACTGAAATTATTATTTTGATCCCCTTTTAATATTTCAAGTAAGGTATGGTTCATTATTGATCTTTCATTCTCATCTTCTTATTTGCAAATGTAAAACCCTACAAAGTTCCCTCGTAGTTTGAACCTTGGATGCATGTCGAATGAAGTGTAATTCTGGCCCTAAGAGATTGAGAAAGGACCCCCTAATTGATTAGTGTTTTAACCTTATGGAATTTTCCTAAAAAGACTTCCTATGGTGTGGGAAATTGAGTTATCTTTCCAATGATACCAATTTTGTCAAAATCTAGTATTGGGGTGAGAAGTTATGGCCATTTTCCTAAGCATTTTCGGAATCGCCCAGGTTTGACGGTCGATCCAACGGACCGTCAAGTCTTTGATGGACCGTTGATTGTCCCGTCAAACTGAGGCAGTGAATCCTTTTTCTAGCCATCGTGCGACCATCAAAATGGTGAACCGCCAAAAATTCAACGGACCATCGCGGTGACCGTCAAGCAGAGGCAGTAAGGCCTCATCCTGGCCCTCGTGCGACGGATGATCTGGCGGACCATTAAACATTCGATGGACTGTCGTTCCGATCGTTGCATCAAGGCAGTGTGTTCTATTTTTGGCCCTCGAGCAACGGACGATCTGGCGGATCGTCAAACTTTTGACAGACCGTCATTTCGACAGTCACAGACCTTGATCAACAATTTTTAACTCATTTTTAAAAGGGTATTTCGGTCCTTTCTACTCCTTTAAACCCTTATATATATTCTAGATGAACCAGCTGGCCTCATTTGCTCATCTCTAACACGTAAGGGCTAGGGTTTTCTCCTCCAAATCATATCAAAGCAAGAATTCTTCCCTAAAAAATCTAAGAACTCACCAAAGATTGTGCTAGTTTGTGCTAGTGAGTTGAGAATTGAATCTCCCAAGTTCAAAGACTTCAAGAACCCTCTCCCAAGAGTAAGAAGAGGAAGTTTAGAGGAAACTTGTTCATCCAATCTCCTAATCTAAGGTATGTGGGGTTTTTAACAAGGGTAACCCTTTCACCCTTGTGTCCAAAAGGCTTATTTACATCATGATTTTCCTGAAATCTATGAGGTTATACATGAATTTGAATTGGGGATTTTCACCTATTATTATTGAATGCATTATCTTGATATTCCCCATGAATTAAGAGTCAAATGGCATGATTTTTGCATGTTTCCTTGAGAAATTACAGCTGGGTATAAACCCCATGATTTTACTCCATGAGAAGTTAATATTTGAAATATTTCAGATATTGAAGCATATGACTAAATTAAGACTTTGAGATAAATTGCTGAAATTCCCAGATTTCCATATGATTTATGAATCTATAAGCTATATATTATGCTTTTGATGATCTTTAACTTGATATTGAACTATGGGCTAGTAAGCCCTATATGAGACTTGTGAATTTATGAAATCTTGTGCTACAAGCACCCATGATTTGAGTATTTCGAGATGATTGAGAAATGAATTGACCTAATGGTCCTTGAGCTTTGAAATCCACTTCACTATATGAGATTATCGATTTGATCATTGGGTTTGTGGTGAACCATGAGATTATTCTAAAAGTGGATTTTATGAGATGAGCGCAGATAATCTAAGGGGAGAGTATTTAGCACCGAGCAGGTAAGTCACTACAATTTCTTACCCCAAAACTACGTGCCATCGTAGGTTGGGCCTGAGGCCGAGTTTATGATGATTATGATTGGTCCCGAGGCTAAGTTTCATTTAGTGATCACTAGACCTAGGTTATACTCCCTGGCAAGAGTATGACGCTCCTCCCCAACATGGGGTCTCTTCCTTAGGAGGACAAAATGTTGGACTCCATGTAGCTCGCATGGTTTATGTCGGTTACGAAAACCTCTCTTGCCCTTTTAAACTTGAAATCAACTACTCCTTTGCAAACTAAGGTATTTTCCCTCCTATGAACTATTTTTACTAAACTAGAGTATTTTTCCTTGAGATAGATGATTTCTCCTAAAGCTTGAAATGAGATATTTTCCTAACTTGCATGATATGCCTCTACGTATGTTCTAAAATCTAATGAGGTCGTATTTCTAGTATTTGAGTTTGAAGATATATAAAATCTTGAACATTAAAAGTTATTTTACCCGCCATCCCATATGCATGAGTTGGTGGTACTGTCTAAAGCCCTTTTTGCCTTGAGTATTGAGAATAAGAGAATATTTTCGATTTTGAGGTTGAAGAACGATGACTTACAAGATTTGTGTAATATGCCTCATCTTATATGATTTATGAACTTTATATTTCATACTTATTCAAGTCATGTAAGTCATATCATATTGCATACATGATTTGAACGAAGAAAATTGATACTATTTTATATACATGCATTCACCCCCGCATACTCAGTACCTTCCCAAGTACTGATCCACATATATGTCTATGTGCTACATTGTCTCATAATGTATGTTCAGGTGCTCAGTCCCAGCCTCGCCCGTGATCTCTAAGTACCTCGCGTACATTTCCTACAGTAGTGAGTCCTCTCGGTTCGAGGACCGATCTTCAGATATTCCAGGGACTGAAAGACTATATTGTTACCTACAGTTCATCCCGAGTTAGTTGAGAGACTGTCCTATTGGTTCTCTAGATTATGGATTTGTATAGGCTTTGTCAGACTATTTAGTAGATTGTGATTTTGTTGGGATTTCTTTATCATGACCATTTGGATCGAGTACCGCTTTTTTCCTTTATTCCCTTCTATGAACATGGATGTGCTAGTGTTTAAATTCAAATTTTCTCCTTGAATTAAGGGTTATCAGCAGGAACCGGCTCTATGGGTTAGCTTGGGGCTACTTATAGCCTTAGACACCATGTGACGTCCCGGAAGGCGATTTCAGGTCGTTACAGCAAGTTATTTACATCTATTTTTTATTTAATTACCATTTATTTATCATATTTATTTAAAAAATTTGAAGGAACTTTTAAGTGTTGAATAAACAAACAGAGAATTTTTATTACAATTTGCGAAAAAATTCATCTGTTGGGAGAAGTTTAAAAGCCTTATTGGCAGTATCATTCTTTTTGTATGTATTTTGTTTGTTTCTTTATTGTTGATGTTTTTATTGATGTTGGTGGTGGGGTTGGTGTTGTTGGAACTTGTTGTGTGGTGTTGTTGATGGTGTTGGAACAAAGGATGTTGCTTCTTTGTTGTTGATAATGTTGTTGATGGTGTTGGAATAAATGATGTTGTTTCTTTGTTGTTGATGTTTTTTATTTGTTGTTTCTTTGTTGTTGATGTTGTAACAGATGGAGCAACTGTTGGAATAAATCAAACCACTAGCAAGGCTGTTTTGATGTATTTCAACAGACTTCACATTTGTTACAACAGACTCCACATCTGTTGCAACAACTCCACATCTATTTCAACAGATGGATAATGTTCTTTCTATTCTTCTCTTGTTTGACATTAATTTTTTTCCTCTTCTTTGTAGATATAAGAACTGAAAGTTGATTAACTTTTGCCCGACCAACACAAGAGGCTACAGTAAAGATGGGTTCAGAGGAATAAACTGCTTGCAGATAGAACTATTTTATATGTGGAAGGTATGTATTACTGATAATATTATCATGAAAACACACATAGAGTACACTGATTTTGTGAATGTTGTTTTTACCATTCAGTCATTGATCATTCAAATAAGATATCTGTAATTTTACAGTTAAGTTTGATAGGTCCGAACTAATAAGGCTGAGGGACCATGAATATGGTTCTGATACCCTATTAAGATTTAATGTCGGTTGTTGCTCATGTTTATGTGTCAAGCATTGTGAAGAGGTCTAGTTTTGGTGTCATTTTAAAGAGATTCAATAGCAATTGGACTAACTTTTAGGATGTAGTGGACTCTGAGAGGGCCTTCGAAGTCTTCCACTGCTTCAACCAAGAATGAAAATCAATAAAGTTATTGCCCTAGCCCAAATTTATATGGTTGGGTTGCTCGGAGTGATGATTATACGTCAGAAGGTGTGGTAGAAGAATGCCTGTGAGGGTAAATGGGGGTTTGATGAAAAATTATATCATCTAAGAGCTAATTGAAGAGGAAACATGGGGTAGAAAGGAACTTCTAGTGAATCTGGCTGATGAAACTGACTTAGAGCATAAGAAATTTAAATCAAGTGCAAATATGAAAGTGTATCCAGTAATGAAAAATTTGTCTGTTGTTTCTCTGAAAAAATAGTATAGATGGTCTCTTTGCTAGGGAGTTGCGACTAGGTAGCATGGTCAGAATGATCACCTACATAGAAAATAGCAGAACACCAAGAAAGTAGCCTCGCGGCATCGAGGGTTGAAATGATTTATAGTAAGTCGAGAAAACTTGCGCCAATAACACCTACAGTTAAAATAAGAAATCTAAGTGAAGGCGTTAATTTTTGAATTTTAAATTGCACCCCATTCCTTCATGTTTGGTGTTTTGATTAGGTCCACTGCTATTGATTTGACCTGATCAGAACCACCAATAAGATTGAAAGACCGATTGAGTATCATTAAATTCCCTTAACAATATGTATATAATTGATTATGATTTCTCTCTTTAGCATGCTTTTAACATATCTTGGAGAAGATCAGTGGTTTGCTGTAGTATGTGAATCCCGATAATTTTCAAGCTTGCCTCCAACTTACTGATTTTGTATTCAATCTTGTCGTTATTGTCATTGAGGTTAGCGTAGAGTTCTTGGTCTTTTATGAGCTTGTCAACAAAGAACACTTTTTTCAAAGTTGTGGCATTATAAAAGGCCTTCAGAAGGCTTCAAGAACACTTCTTCAGTAGGCTTAAATAATACATGTAGGGTTCGCTATGTTTGTTTTAGGTCAAAATATGTTGAATCACACTCAAGCAGTGGTCCCAACAGTTGAACAACTCACTTTTATCGAGCGTTGTTCTATGCATCTTGCTCAACAAACCTTCAAAGGATTTGATTGGTCAATTAGCCTAAAATTACGTAATGTTTGATCTGAACTGACTCTATCAAGCCTATCAAACGTTACGTAACTCCAGGCTCATTACCCTATCAAAATATTTTCCTGAGTTAGTGCACATATCAAAACGAGCTCAATCTCTAATCCTTTCTACTTATGATGGATATCTTGTCCTCCATATAGGAGAAGAGTCATCAGCGGAAAGGACTAGAGATTGAGCTTGTTTTTTATTTGTGCGCTAACTCAGGCAGAGGTTTTAATAGGCTAATGAGCCTAGAGTTACGTAATATTTGATAGGCTTGGTAGAATCAATTCAGATCAAACATTAGGTAATTCCAGGCTAATTGACCTATCAAATCCTTTGAAGAATTGTTGAACAAGATGCATTGACCAATGCTTGATAAAAGTGAATTGTTTAACTGTTAGGACTACTGCTTGAGTGTGCATCAACATATTTTGACCTAAAACAAACATAGTGAACCCTACATGTATCATTTAAGCCTACTAAAGAAAGTGTTCTGGAAGCCTTCTGGAGGCCTTTTATAATGCCACAACTTTGAAAAAAATGTTCCTCATTGACAAGCTCATAAAAGACCAAGAACCCTAAGCTGACCTCAACGACAACAACGATAAGATTGAATACAGAATCAGGAAGTTGGAGGCAAGATTAAAAATTATCGAGATTCAAATACTACAACAAGCCTCTGATCTTCTCCAAGATATGTTGAAATCATGCTAAGGCTAGATAACACAATCAATTATATACATATTGCTAAGGGATTTTAATGATACTCAATCTGTCTTTCAATCTTATTTGTGGTTTCGATCAGGTCAAATCAATAGTAGTGGACCTGATTGAAACCACAAACAAGAAGGCATAGGATACAATTTAAAATTCAAAAATTGACACCTTCGCTTAGATTCCTTATTTTAACTGCAGCTGTTATTGGCGCAAATTTTTTTGACTTACTGTACATCATTTTAACCCTCGATACTCGCAAGGCTGCTTTCTTGGTGTTCTGCTATTTTCTATGTAGGTGATCATTCTGACCATGTTTCCTAGTCGCAACTCCCTATCAAAGTGTCTATCTGCATTATTTTTCTTTCAGAGAAACAACATATGGATTTACATTATCGGATACACTTTCATATTTGCACTTGATTCAGATTTCTCATGTTTTAAGTCAATTTCATCGGCCAGATTCGCTAGAAGTTCCTCGCTACCCTATGTCTCCTCTTCAATTAGCTTTCAGATGATATAGTCTTTCATCAACTCCCCTTTCCCTCGCAGGCATTCTTCTTTGGCTCCTTCTAGCGTATAATCATCTTCTCGAACAACCCTTCCATATAAATTTGGGCTAGGGGAATTTCTATTGGTTTTTCGTTCTTGTTTGATGCAGTTCGAGGCTTCGAAAGCCTTCTTAGAGTCCAATGCACACTTAAAGTTAAGTCCAATCGCTATTGGATCTCTGCAATGAAAAAAAATATTGATCCTTTCTCAAAACTTGACACGCATAAACATGAGCAACAACCATTAGTAATTTGTAATAGGGTATCGGCACCATCATCATGGGTCCCTCAGCCTTATCAATTCGAACCCATCAAACTTAACTGTACAATGCAGGATCTTGTTTGAATGACCAGTGCCTAATTAGTTAAAAACTGCATTCACAAAAACATTGTACTTTGTGTGTGTTGTCCCGATGACCTTATCAGTAATACTTAACTCCCACACATGAAAGTGGATCCATCCATCTGCACGCACCTTATTCTTCCTAGCCCATCTATGGCTTAAATTGAATAAACAGATGACTAACAAGTTGCAATAGATGTCACATCAGTTTAAATTATCAAACAATTACAGACATCTGTTGTAAATCAATCTGTAGCAACATATGACATATATGTTGGAAAAATCTAATAGATATATCCATCTGTTGCAATAGATTGTCAATATGTTGCAAGTTATCTAACAAATGGAATATATTTTGCAATAGATTACCCATTTGTTAGATTTATTTTAAAGCAATTTTCTTTTCTTTCTGAAATACGATAAAGATAATATGTTGTATTTAGATCCCTTTTTTTTAATTTACATAATCTGAAAAGTCAGCAGTTTTATTTAAAAAGAGGTCGTGTCTTTTAGACTAACCCATTCGAATTCAATCCTTTATAAATAGGTCTCTCCTTACTCGTTCATTCTACTCCACTTCTAGATATGACTGATCTAGATTTGTACAAGGTGATTCATCTCGAGTCCTTGCGGAAACTTGAAAGTCAGACTCATGAACTCCGGAGGGACTTGGGCGACTTCAGAGCAAGGCTGAGGAGGGTCCTGCTGCTACCGGATGACAATAATACTAATACTAATACTAAATAATAATAATGATAATAATAATAATTAGGCTATGTTTTTTCTTTTAGCGTATGTATTTTTTTTAATTTCGGTAGAGTAATAATAATTAGGCTATGTTTTTTCTTTTAGCGTATGTATTTTTTTTAATATCGGATCTACCGAAGGGTATGTTTTTTATATAATGGATTCAAAAATCTATGTTTGGACGACCTTGAATTTTTAATTCTTATTTAATATTTAATTATCATTCTGTTTATTTCTTATTCTAAATATGTCGACGGTTGGAGGTAGGGATTGAGCATTTGTGGCAATAGAGGTTAATCTGATGTAACAGATGGATCATATGTTGCAACAGGCGGTTATTAATTAAAAAAAAGGGTCATTGTTGTTATGGAGAGGGTGAAAAGTCATGACTTTTCGATTATTTAATATGAAAATAGTTCGTCAATAAATAATAAGAAAATAAATGATAAACACAATTTATAACCGTAAAAGAACGGTTATTTATTTTAATAACTAATCGTGACTTTTCACCATTTTTGTTTTTAAATCTTTTTTTTAATTATTGATTTATTATATAATAAAAAGAGTCACAACATTGGATTAATTAAGTTAATATGATGATTGTTAAGAAAAATGTGAACAGTCGTGACTTTTTGTCTAAACACATTCAACAATATTGTTGATGCATCAAATTCACCATCTGTTGCGACTGATGAATCAACTGTTAGAAGAAATCAAAAAAGCTCCTAAAATAGATGGTCGATTTGTTGCAACAGACGGTATATTTGTTGCAATAGATTGGTTATCTGATGCACCAGATATATAATTTATTTCCACAACTCAATAAAAATGGTTATTTTTTATTAGATAAACAGTTATTGAAAAAAGGTGTCTTCGATTTTTAAATTGAGAAAAAAGTTATTTAAATTTAAGAACTAATTAATAATAATAAGCTAAAAAGTCATGACTTGTCACAATAATAAAAAACTCACCAACTTGATTTAATTAAGTCATTTCTTTTCACAGAAAATAATAAGAAAATAAATGATAATCACAATTAAAAAATCAAGTTAATAAAAAAAATGGTAATTTAATTTAAATAATTGACGTTGATATTAAATAAGCGTCATTTCTTTTCACAAAAAATATGTTTGCTTTTAAATCTGCTTTTTTAATTTATATAATAAAAAAGTCGACAAATTTGGATTAATAATATCATGATAATTTTTAAAAAAAGATAGATTATATGTTGCAACAGATAGATTATCTTATGCAACAGGTTGTCTATTTGTTGCAACATATCTGTTGTCACAGATGAGTTATCCGATGCAACAGATATAAAATCTGTTGTCACAACTCAATAAAACAGTTCTTGGAAAGAAATAATTAATAATAATAAGCTAAAAAGTCATGGCTTATCACAATATTGCTTAATTTAATTAAGTCATAACTTTTCACAGTAATAAAAAATGTAATTAATAAATAGAGGTGAATAGTCGCGTCATTTTGCCTTACTCATTCAAATTCAATCCTCTATAAATAGGTCTCTCCTTACTCAATCGTTCATTCAACTACACTCTATTTATTTATTGCATCTTGTCTTTCATAGTACACCTTCCTCCACTTTCTCTTCCCTGACTCAGGTAAGTTTTTTTCTTGCTTTGTGTGAAAATAACCCAATTTGTAGTATATGTTGTATGACATTCGAATTCTTTTCTTTACTTTTGTTTTTATGTTTTTTGTCAATTCATGTGTGTTCTAGATATGGTTGATCCAATGTGGGACGTTGCTTTTTTACAAGACGCCGTGAATGAACTTCGGATGCAGGTTCGTGACCTGCAGTGGAAGATGAACCTACAGTGGAAGATGGGAGCAGTGAGAGAAAGGATGTTCCGTGATATCCGCAGGCTGAGGAGGGCCCTGTTGCTGCCAGTTGAAGATTGGTCGGCTGGCAATAATAATAATAATAATAATAATAATAATAATAATAATAATAATAATAATAATAATAATAATAATAATAATAATAATTAAATTATTTCTTTTCTTTTAGTCTATGTATTTTTATTTATTTTTGTTTAATAAAAAAAATTATATTTGATCGTCTTTGACGTTTTAATTCATATTTAATTTTCATTCTGTCTATTATCTTCTCAACAAACATGTCGACGATTGGACGCAAGGAATAATTTTGAATCCAGTAGCAATAGCAATAGTTGAAACATATTAGTTATCTGTTGGGTTTGTGGCAGGGGCTGATTTGTGTTGTTCCAAATAGATTACTCATCTGTTGCAACAGATAATCAGTCTGATGCAACAGATAATCAGTCTGTTGCAACAGACTATTAGTCTATTGTAACAGATAACTCTTCTGTTGTAATAGATAACTCTTATATTGCAACAGATTACCCATTTGTTCGACTCATATTACGGGCACTATAGAACCATAAACATGAATCCAATATATGCGTCTTCCATTGCAACAGATTACTCATCTGAAGCAACGGATGAGTGGTCTGTTTAAATTGTGGGCACTTATGTTGAATTCATGATCGGGTTCTATCCATTGTTGGAAAAAACAATTGTAGTTGTTATACCCAGATGACAAATTCTACTAAAAATAATAATTTTACTTACCAAAGTCGCCTATGAAGTAATGCTGAAGTGGGAAATGATGAAGGAAACAAAATTTGACCTAAGAAATTAATCAGATAACAGTAGTAGCGGTAACAACAACAACAAAAATGATCGATAAGAAAAAAATAAAGATGATAATAAAGTAGAAGATGATGAATAAAGCAGCAACAACAATGAACAACAATAATCGTGAAGAGAGAGAAAACAACAACGGATGAAAAGAGAGAGAAACACACCATTTTTTCCCATCATTTTCTGTTATATTAACTAACATATAGATCAAAGTATAAATTCAAAAATTTATGGGTTATTTTCAAACTTTTCAACTTCCTTAATTTATGATAAAATAATTATCACTTTCACTCAAATACTGTAACTTATTTTCAAACTCTTTTGCCACCTACACCTATAGCTCAAAACTCTACTATATACCTCCCTCTCGAAATTAGATCATTCAAGTTCACCCCCACGTTTTCCATTTTTACCATCTCGTTCAAATCCCCTCCACTTCAGGAATAACATATAACATGTACTGTCTTCTTGCTTAACTCTCTCCTTTATTTTTTTCCTTCTTTTCATCTATTACGCATTGGAATAATATCGGATTAGTTTATTATTAAATTTGAATTGTTTCTCCTTCTGAAGTGTGTTTGAATTTTGATTTCACAAATGAATTAAATCATGTTTATATATTGTGCATTTGTATGTGATAGAGTAGTGATTAGGATATGACTTTGTGGAAGAAAGCTGTGTAGAGGTGTACACAGATTGTGCCCTATAATTATTTGATGAAATGCCTGAGAGAGAATCTCAAATACTACGATTCTCTTTATTATTTATTCATTTTAAAATATAAAATAAATTGATGAAATCTCCTGAATTCTTGTTTGATTCAGTAGCGTGCAGGTCAACAATAAAGGACTCTTCAAATTCTCCGGATTGCACAACTTATGTGCCACACCAATTGGACGAAAAGCTAAAAATAGCTTGTTGTGTGTTATTGCCTTTCATACCTCTGTCAACTCAAGGTTATACACTACTGTTTCTCTTATATTTGCACTGACTATTGTTTAGTATATTTTTTTATTCAATAGTCTTTCTATTGGTGGAGGAACACACTAACCCAATTAATTTAGATTCACATTTTATATATGATCATTTAAGAGGAAAACACTACTTATTAGAAAATTTCTTTGTTCTCAAGACTCGAACTCGAGACTAAGTGCAGGTATGTTTGCTTTTTATCTTTCATTAGATGTCTATAAAGAAATGTTATGTCTAGTACTTATTATTCTTCTTTAACAAATTATGAAAATAATTATTAATGTGTACAATATATGTAGAACTCAGATATCCATACTAAATAAGTAGAAGCATGTTACCATAAAGATAAGTCATGCCTGGAGGAGTGTCACAGATCAACCAAAGAGAATAGTTTGTGAAAAATAGAAGTTGGTGCTAAGGTAAACTGGAGGTTGTATCAGCAGTAAGCTTTTGGTGGTTATTTGATAACACTGCTTTCTTACTATTTGGTCTTAGTAATTGATTGCTTCCTAGTTTAATTTTATAAATACAGATTAGCAGAATTGGTGAAACAAAATAGAGATCTATGACACTGTCACAAGTAACTGAATTAATTTTCTATGATTAATGATTCAACCCCGAAAGAGGGATAGTTTTAGGTATCTTGGGTCTATGATTTAGGAGAATGACGAGATTGATGAGGATGTCTCTAACCGTATTAGAGCTGTTTGGATGAAATGGAGGCTCGCCTCGGGAGTGTTGTGACAAGAAGTTGCCACTAAAGCTTAAAGGTAAATTCTACAGAGCGGCAGTCCGTCCTGCTATGCTATATGGAGCAGAGTGTTGGCCAGTCAAGAACTCCCACATTCAAAAAATGAAGGTAGCGGAAATGAGAATAGTGTGTTGGATGTGTGGACTTACCATAGGGGATAGAGTTAGGAATGTGACCGTTCGGGAGAAGGTCGGAGTGGCTTTGTTGGAGGATAAGTTGCACGAAGGAAGGTTGAGATGGTTTGGGCATGTGATGAGGAGGGGAACGAATGCCCCAGTTCGTAGGTACGAGAGGTTAGCATTAGATGGCTTCAGAAGAAGGAGAGGTAGGCCGAAGAAGTACTGGAGAGAAGTGATTAGACATGATATGGAGCAGCTTCTGCTTACTGAGGACATGACCCTAGATAGGAAGGTGTGGAGGTTGTGGATAAGGGTAGAAGGCTAGGTTGTGTGCGTGGATTTAGTAAGTAGTTAGAAGAGCTCAGGTTGAGTTGGGCTAGTAAACCTAGGATTGGGTCCAAAGATAGGAGCCCGGTCAGGCGGGCGTGGGTCTCTTTCTCCTATTGCACTTATTTATTTTATTTATTATTGCTCTGACTTCTATTTTTATGTGTCTTATTCCTTGTCATGTTATGTCATCCATCTTGCTTCTTATTTAATTACGCTTTGGTCTACTTTTTTTATCTTGAGCCGGAGGTCTATCGGAAACAGCCTCTCTACTTCTCTGGAGGTAGCGGTATGGACTGCGTACACTCTACCCTCCCCAGACCCCACTTGGTGGGAATACACTGGGTTTGTTGTTGTTGTTGTTGTTGTAATGATTCAACCTGCCAGTTTGGTCTAAATACTATTGTCCAGATTCTAGGGAATCTAGACTTGATAATTGTAATGGGCAATCTATTAAACTGGCTTTCCCAAAATGTGAAGAATGTGGGTTTGATATAGATATCTCTCAACAGGAATAACAAACCTATATAGCTCGGACTCTTCAAAAATGTTAATAAGTGCGTGTCAGATTCTTAAAAAAATAATGTAGTTTTGGAGAACCCCACCCGAATGCGGCATCAAAAGTAAAGAGCCTGTACAACTTAGTAACAAATCAAGTTCTTTTTGGGTTGTATGTTTTCCTGCTTTCTCATAAGTTCATCTGTGATTCTCTGCCAATCTATGTATTTCTTCAACTATTAGTCTACAATTACATTTGTCATTTTAACTATAGTAATTTTGTTTGCTTAAGTTAATTCAGTTTCTTTTGCTAAGAACATGACTTGATAGAGGACTGTAAATAAAGTCCTCCACTGAGCAATAAAACTCAACCAAACAAGTTTTCCTCTTTGGCATTCTTAAAGTTGTGTTACCATAATAAGGAATAAGATTTCTTTTCTTTTTGTTGCTCTCCTTGTGACTATACTGATATGCTTTGCTCTATCTATTAAAAACTATGATATATTAAGTTTTTTAGGAATTTATTTGTGCAAACCCGTATATTCACATGGTCAACCTTATGTTGCCTTACCAAGAACCAAGTGTTTAAACTATGTGAAATTGTTGATTTTCCGCCTACACCTACTTACGATGAGAACCCGAAAAGCTAACATCCTAGGTACATGACGAAAATATGGAGGACAATGGACAAGTATTAATAGTTTTGACAATATTAGAGTATTTTATTGACTTGATGCTTATGAGTTCATCTTATATGTTTAACTTGGCATTGACAAGATGCTTATGTTGGCAAGACAATGCTAGAGAATAAGCTTATAAATATTTGCAGCTCCTTCACTGCAGTTCAACCTTTCATTATTCTATTTCTTTTTTGCTTCTCATATACAAGATGCTTGTGTGCTAACAAGTTGGATAAACTATTTGTTTTTGGCTTCAACATATTCTTATCCAACAATTTCTCTGTTGGTTTGCTTTTGGACGGATATAGAAGTTTATCAGCTCTTTATTGAAATAAATATTATCACTATTTTCATCGGTTCTCCTTATAGCTCTGTCTTCATCGTGCAGATCATTCGAGCTGGATCAACACTTTCTGATGCACTTATCTATTGGGGGAAACTGAAATTTGAAGTTCAAAGAACAAACGAGTTTCTCGTCTTCACTTGTGAGCAGAACATGTTGTAAGAACCTTTACGGACTTACCTACTACAACGTATAATAAATAATAGAACTTTGCTCTTGTTGTGTCCGGGCAACGCCAGGGTAACCCTTACTATGGTTCATGTATTTACCTACTACAACGTATAATAAATAATAGAACTTTGCTCTTGTTGTGTCCGGGCAACACCCGGGTAACCCTTACTAGTTTGCATGTATTTCTGATTTTTTGTTCTATTGCAGAAGCAATTTAATCAATTAAAAGGCAGAGTTGAGTAAATGATTGAAGAAAAATTTCAAGTGATGGTTGTAGCTCAAGGTTGACAATCAAATGATGAAAACTAATCGTAAGTAGCTTATTTATAGATTTTTTTTGTATTACTAAATATGTTATTTCTATGAAGAAAATATTCATATGAACAAATAAATTTTAGTTTTAAAATAAATATTTTATAATATCATTTTCTTATTATTTAACTGTTATTGCAATTTATGGAGGAGTGATGAAATCAAAATCAACGGAGAGATGAATAATTTTTTCTCTTATAAAAGTTTATTACGATGTTTTGAGTAAAATGATGTTTCACTGCTTTGAATGATGTTGAACATTTATCTAATTTTTTTCTAATATATTGCATTTATTGAAAATTTTAAGATATTCGACTGCAATTGTCTATAAATCTCATGCCAAAAATGAATTCTCAGTTACATTATTCGTATTATTGTGACTAATAATTTTCGTGGCAAAGTTTGGTGCTAAACTTTTAGCTTTGAATTTATGAATTGTAGCTAGAGACACTACAAAAAAGAGGTCGCAAAATGTAATTCCGACAGTTCTCAAAACCCCCCAGAATATAAGCCGTCACAAACAATTTGCGGCGGGTTTTTTCCGACCCCCATAACTAATTTGCGGCGGTTATTTTGCGGTGGTTATGACCCTCGTAATTAATTTGTGGCGGTTATTGACCCCCGTTATTCTAAATTTAATTCTTTTTATAATAAATTTTTATTTAAAACTTGCGGGGGTTAAAATCTCCGCAATTGTTTTACTTTTTTTTTTTAATTTAGTAGGACCCATCAATTTTCAATAACTAGTTATAGTTCTGTTATAAAACAAGAAAGAATAAAGAAGAAGAGTAGAGAGAATAGAGAGAGTGATTCTTATTTCTTCTCTTGAGGGATGGGAGATCATAAGATTGTAAATACAATTAACAAAACCCCTCTATTTATAGGAGAAATTTACTCCTAGTCTGAGTAAAAGAGGGATGCTTCAAATCCTAATAGATACAAAGTAGATCTTGATAGATCTTGATAGACATTCACTATAATGTAAATACATTTATAACACTCCCCCTTGAATGCCTAATTGGTAGATAATGTGCCTCGTTAAAATCTTACTAGAAAAAATTCAGTAGGAAAAAAAAACTAGTGAAGGAAAAAGAGTACACATCTCTAATAATACGTATTTCAGCTACCTCATTAAAAACCTTACAAGGGAAACTCAGTGGGACAAAACCTCGTAAGGAAAAAAGAGTACAGCGCATATTAACTCCCCCTAATGAGAACATCCTTGACCTTTGCATCTCGATCTTGTTCAGCATCTTCTTGAAAGTTGCAATTGGAGAAGATTTGGTGAATAAATCAGTCACATTGTCAGTTGAACGAATTTGTTGCAAGTTAATATCATCATTCTTTTGTAGCTTATGTATGTTGAAAAGTTTTGGCAAAATGTGCTTCGTTCTATCTCCATTTATGAATCCTCCCTTAAGATGTGCTATGTATGCTGAATTATCTCTGTATAAAATTGTGGGTAGATTGTCATATTTCACACCACATTTTTCTCGAATGAGATGTATCATGGACCCCGACCATACACATTCTCGGCTTGCTTCATGAATACTATTATCTCAGCATGATTCGATGAAATGGTTACGATAGACTGCTTTGTATATCTCCAAGATATGGTAGTACCACCATATATGAACACATAGCCTATTTGAGATCAAGTTTTATGCGGGTCAGATAAGTACCCAACATCAGCATGACCAATAAGATCGGGACTGCAATCTTTAGAATAAAACAAGCTCATGTGTTTTTTTCCATTTTGATGTCTCATAGTAGGAGCAAAAATATACCTTGCTAACAAATTGACTGAAAAGGTTATAGGCCTTGTAGTATTTGCAAGGTACATGAGTGCATCAATTGCACTAAGATATGGTACTTCATAACCAATCCAATTCGATATATTTCGAATTTCAGCAAACAATCTATTGATTTGAAAACTCTCCAAGAGTTCCAATGATGTTCAAACAATAAGTTTATACAATATAAGGATTATAAATAAGTTTCCCAGAAACTTTTATATGCTTCAAGCAGTTTGAATCCTTAAAAGTTTTCACATAAATTTTGTCAAGTGACAATATTCAACATTTCATGAGTGACATCTTTAAGTGTCTGGACTGCAAATCAAATAAGTTTTACGCTTACCAAAATGCATCATTTCATGTCACTTGATAAATGTTTCTACGTCAGCATGCTTAAATAAACGTAGAATTCAGATCCTCGTAATCTTTCACAATATTGCATCAATATTGTGTCAAAGATATTGATGATATATCATTTTGTATCGGTTCACAATGCGACATAACATTTGAGATCTCATCACATCATTATTTTCAGGTACATGAACCTCTCATAAGGTTTCATGAAGTGGTATGTCGTAGGCTCTTCAAGAGCTCATTGCCTTCTTATTATGATTATTTGCTCCTTATTTTTCAAGAATTATTTCATTTGGAACCGATTATTCTACCATACTTCATGAATGCGTAGACTTTGTCCTTTAAGGACACAAAATAGGAGCACTTGCAGCTTAAATATGAGATGCGTTCGGCATTTGACTAGAATTATCTTTTGAATGAGGATCTGATGATAATTCCTAACATATTTCATAGCTGCTTATAATCTCCCCCTTATGTTAGGAAAACTAACATACATCCTCTATCTTCTTTGATGAATCCATCTTTGTGCATCATGATATATTCATTAATCGTATACCGCATATTAAAATTATTAGATAGAATAATTGGTTCCCGACCTTGAACCAATTGAGAGGGAAGAAATAATCATAATTTATTGGTCTAATGCATACAAATGCTATTGCAATATATCATATTTCAAACCAATACATTAAGTTTTGTTCTTATTAACAATGGTTTAGATATTTATCGAAGACATTCAATGCTAAACCATCATCATCAAGATAAATTATCTTGATTACACAATCTGGAAATTATGCTCAATTTATATTGAACAAGTAACTTTATGAATGTCAAACGTAGGTTGACCATGAATGTACATGTGATCATCTTATTGATGCATCTTTTCAACATATCACATGATAGGTGGATAAGCCCTTATTCACTTTTTATAATTTTCAAATTTGAAGGGATCCAATCTCAATATTAGTTGGTCCAACCAACTTGTCATGAGAATAAACGACATAAACAATTCTTGAAAAAACTTCTAATTCTTCAATATATGCACATCTTCGAGATGTCACAATCGTTCATATCAATTTATGAACTTTTATTCTAGTAAACTCCAAGTTTACCATGACATGTACTTTTTCTTTAGTAAACTTTAGATTTACTATTTTACATGAATAAATTTCAGATTTACTACTTCAGAAGTAGATTTCAAAATTATTCAACCTCTTTCGGAGGTGAGTTGTGATACAATCACAATCAAGTGCACGTTTGCATTAATAAGTTTCTCATTCCCCAGGAATGGAATATAATCGTGTCTTAAGCCTATCAAATTATGATAGTTTTTAACCTCTTTAAAGATTTTGCTACTTCAGAAGCAAATCGAGGCATACATATGATGTAGAGAATTTTTTTTCTCTAGCATATCTTATAATCATATAAGCGTGTGAAAATATCATCACTTTTGATGATCATTATCATATTGTCCCTCCATGCGTATATTTGTACATTCAATCACTAGTCTTCTTTCAGACATATTATGCACTACTACCACATACACCTCAAGAATGAAGTAAGTTGTCATATTTTAAACTTATCATATATTGCTACCACATTCACTTCATGGAATGGAGCATATTCAATGGGTCGGATTTCATGACTTTTCATCAAACACCCATTATTTTGCCTTAGCCATTACAATATCATCAATATGGTGTATTGAGATTCAAACTCAATATTTGATCCATATAAAGGCGTCTTAGGCATGAATCGATGGGACTTAAACCCAACATATTATCATCCTTTTTGATAATATTGTTCTTGAGGAATAAATTTAAAATATAAATGGTTCCAAATCAATTATTTTTCCTCAAATCCAATAATAATTATATTAATAGTAGCAAAAGAAAGATAACATAAAGAATTACTAACCCTGAAATCCTTCAGATTTATAATCCCACCTTGTTTGGTAGAGTCTCGTGATGATAACGTGTTATAAAATAAGAAAGAATAAAGAAGAAGAGTAGAGAGAATAGAGAGAGTGAATCTTATTTCTTCTCTTGAGGGGTGAGAGATCATAAGATTGTAAATACAATGAACAAAAACCCCTCTATTTATAGGAGAAATTTACTTTTAGTCTGAATAAAAGACAGATGCTTCAAATCCTAATAGATATCAAAGTAGATCTTGGTAGATCTTGATAGACATTCAATATAATGTAAATACATTTATAACAAGTTTCTAATTTTAACTCAAATTTAATTGTTCCTTTAGGCATAACCTACAATCCAATATTTGTTCAATTCATATATTATTAATACAACAGAGTAATTAAACATTGTAATTGACAAGGATATCAAAAATACATTGAACATTAAACTTCAAAATTAAAACGGTTCCCAAAACCCCCCAGAATACGAGCCGTCACAAATAATTTGCGGCAATTTTTTTCGACCCCCATAACTAATTTGCGGCGGTTATTTTGCGGTGGTTACAACCCCCGTAATTAATTTGCGGCGGTTATTGACCCCCGTTATTCTAAATTTAATTCTTTTTATAATAAATTTTTATTTAAAACTTGCGGGGGTTAAAATCTTCGCAATTGTTTTATTTTATTTTTTAATTTAGTAGGACCCATCAATTTTCAATAACTAATTATAGTTTCTAATTTTAACTCAAATTTAATTGTTCCTTTAGGCATAACCTACAATCCAATATTTGTTCAATTCATCTATCATTAATACAACAGAGTAATTAAACATTGTAATTGATAAGGATATCAAAAATACATTGAATATTAAACTTCAAAATTAAATTTTCAACATTAACATCTTCAAACTCCAAATTTTCAACATTAATCTTCAAACTACAAAAATCAAATTTAAACATAAAACCTTCAATATTCTAAGATTCACGCCAACCACACAATTACATCACCATAATTGAATATCCTAGACAAATGCAACAAAATCAAAGAATGTCATTAGGATCATTATCATCACGTGATCTCATTGCATCCATGGGCAAAATGGGTCCACTAGCCGCATTGCTTGGCTGCATAAAAATGCAAAGTATAAGAATCAATCGATAAACCACTTTTAAGTCTGACTTAGGAATCTGAATAAATATATTATGCAAACAATATAATTATTCATGAGGAATTCCAAAACAACACCAAAAAGAATCTGAAGTTCAAAATTTCAGGCCAAGGGTCTACTGGAACTCTTTTATAAGAAGTCAATCTACTCATTCCTGATAGTTCTCTGTTTTTCACATTAATATGAAAGAGATGAGAGTGCAAGTGAAGAAGATACAAGTGTGAGATGCTTTCTCATCTTGTTTATCCCTCAAAAAACCTCCACTGTGAAAGGTGTTGCATCTCCTTTTATTCATAAATGACTTTGCCTAGTAGTTCCCCCATAAAAGCTCTTGTAAACAATCACCAACTATTTCGGCTAAAATCTTAAGGCAACGTAGAATATGAAATAGTTGTTTTGCCAATGCAATGCTCTAAAGAGCTCAGGCCAGATTCCAACCAACCATATTGGTGTTGCCAATAAAGAGGAGCAACCTCAGACTCAGGACATTTAGCTAATAGTCCAGATCTATTCTATAGTGAAACAATCCATTAAATCAACAGAAACAGGACTGGAGAAGTATCAGATATAAGAGATACAAGCTTATTACCTCCACTTTCTGAAAAATGTAAAGAGTAAACTCCAAAATAAAACCGTTATTCAAGGTATATCCAGAATCACGAAGAACATTCAAATCACTTGTTTAAGCTTTCATCTTATTGAAGAGGCGCACAAGTATAATTCTTTTGACCGCCTCGGGAAAATATTTCTTTTGACCCGTCATACAGCAAAACAAAAGAAAAACTGAACTTCAAGTAGAAAGTCAAATACACCACAATGGAATCAAAGAGCAACTACAACCTATAAAGGATACAGAACACAATAACCCAGACAACAACACAAGAAAAACTTCAAAGAAATAATTTATTTGTGACTTCCATTCGCTATGTAAATTACAACAGTATTCCATATCCAGTCATTTTATTCTGCCGTTTAAGGTTAAGCAACCTTTCCAGAAGAAGTCGGCAAAAGGAGTACCTTTACTGTGATATCTTTATACATTGAGAGAACTGCTTCCACATTTTGATGGTGAGTTTGCAAACACAATTTTACCTGAAAAGTTAATTATAAGAATCAACAACAACAACAACAAACCCAGTGTATTCCCATAAAGTGGGGTCTGGGGAGGGTAAAATGTACGCAGTCCATACCGCTACCTCCAAAGAAGTAGAGAGGTTGTTTCCGATAGACCACCGGCTCCAGGTAGTGAATAGTAACCAAAGCGTAGTGAAGCATGATGGATGGCATAACATAAAAGGAATAAGACATACTAAAATAAAAATAAAATAAAGTATAAATTCGAGCAATACTAAATAAGATAAATAGGCACAATAAATAAGAGATAAGCGATAGGGCATCCAGAATACGACACCCCCTAGTAGTAACAAATATTCACAGACCAGGGACACCTGGGCCCTCCTGACTAGTGGCTCCTACCTACTTGCTACAACTCACGCACTCATCCTAGCCTTCTACCCTTATTCACAACCTCCACGCCTTCCTATCTAGGGTCATGTCCTCGGTAAGCTACAGCTGCTCTATATTGTGTCTAATCACTTCTCTCCAGTACTTTTTTGGCCTGTCTCTCCTCCTCTTAAAACCCTCCAACACTATCCTCTCACACCTGCAGACTGGGGCATCCGACCCCTTCTCATCACATGTCCAAACTATCTCAACACTCCCACCTTATCCTGAACTGTCTCATTCCTAACTCTATCTCCTCTAGTAAGACCACACATCCAATGCAACATTCTCATTTCCGCCACCTTCATTTTCTGAATGTGGGAGTTCTTAACTGGCCAACACTCTGCTCCATATAGCAAGCTGGACGGACTGCCACTTTGTAGAATTTGCCTTTAAGCTTAAGTGGGACCTTCTTATCGCACAACACTCCCGAGGCGAGCCTCCACTTCATCCAACCTGCTCCAATACGGTTAGCGACATCCTCATCAATCTCGCCATTCCCCTAAATCGTAGACCCAAGATACTTAAAACTATCCCTCTTATAAACATCCTGGGAATCCAACCTCACAACCACATCTTCCTCCTGCGTCAAGTCACTAAACTTGCATTCCATATACTCCGTCTTGGACCTACTCAACCTGAAACCCTTAGATTCCAGAGTTTTTCTCCAAACCTCTAATTTTTCATTCACACCTCTCCACGTCTCATCAATCAACATTACATCGTTCGCTAATAACATACACTACGGTATCTCCCCTTGGATAATTTACGTCAACACGCCCATCGCCAATGCAAACAGAAACGGACTAAGAGTCAAACCCTGATACAACCCTGTCACGACAGAAAAATATTCTGAGTCCCCTCCTGCCGTTCTCACCCGAGTCTTTCCTCCATCGTACATGTCCTTAATAGCTCTGATGTATGCTACCGGGACCCATCTTGGCTCTAGGCATCTCCAAAGAACCTCCCTAGGGACTTTGTCATATGCCTTCTCCAAGTCGATGAACACCATGTGTAAATCCTTCTTCTTTTCCCAATACTGCTCCACCAATCTCCTCACCAGGTGGATTGTCTCCGTCGTTGAGTGACCAGGCATAAAACCAAATTGATTCTCCAAAATGGACACGATCTTCTTCAATCTCTGCTCAACCACCCTCTCCCAAATCTTCATAGTATGACACAACAGTTTGATACCTCTGTAGTTGGTTCAGCTCTGAATGTTACCCTTGTTTTTGTATAACGGAATCATTGTACTCCATCTCCAAGCCTCGGGCATTCTCGCCGTCTTAAAAATGTTGTTAAACAAAATAGTTAACCACCTTAAACCTACCCTACTTATAAACTTCCAAAAATCCAATGGAATCTCATCAAACCCCTTCGCCCTTCCCCTCCGCATTGTACGAATAGCTTCTCTGACCTCCTCGACCGTAAAGCGTCTACAATAACTGAAATCACGTCTCTCCTCCGAGTGCTCTAGCTCCTCTAACTCAATGTCTTTGTCCCCCTCCTCGTTCAAAACCCTATGAAAATACACCTGTCATCTCTTCTTAATGTGGGCATCCTCCACCAACCCTCTACTATCCTCCCACTTAATGCATTTCACTTGGTCGAGGTCCCGGCCCTTCCGCTCCCTAGCCTTAGCAAGACTAAACAACCTCTTTTCCCCGCCATTCTCCTCTAGTCCCGCATATAAGCTCTCAAATGCTGCACTCTTAGCTACCGTAACTGCAAGCTTAGCCTCCTTTCTTGCAACTTTGTAGACCTCCATATTCCCCCTCTTCTCCTCTGCATCTTTACTCTCAATCAACTTAACATACGCCCTTAATGCATTTCACTTGGTCGAGGTCCCGACCCTTCCGCTCCCTAGCCTTAGCAAGACTAAACAACCTCATTTCCCCGCCATTCTCCTCTATTCCCGCATATAAGCTCTCAAATGCTGCACTCTTAGCTGCCGTAACTGCAAGCTTAGCCTCCTTTCTTGCAACTTTGTAGACCTCTCTATTCCCCCTCTTCTCATCTGCATCTTTAGTCTCAATCAACTTAGCATACGTCCCCTTCTTAACCTCCACTTTCTTCTTAACTTCTTCATTCCACCACCAGTCCCCCTTACGACGTCCTGCCCGACCCCTCAAAACTCCTAACACTTCTCTAGCCATCTCCGTCGTGATGCAGCTGACAGCCTTATCCCATATAGCATCCACTTCCCCCTACAGTCCCACACCCTCAATCCCACGAATTTCTCATCTATCACCAGCGCACTTTCAGGCATCAAGCTACCCCACCTAATTCTAGGCCGACCTTCCCCAGCCCTTCTCTTCTTGCTCTTCTTCAAAAACAAGTCCATCACAAGAAGTCTGTGCTGAGTCGAAAGATGCTCGTTTGGAATGACTTTGCAGTCCTTACATAAAACCCTATCCCCATTCCTTAGCAACAAAAATTCAATCTGGGTCTTGGCTACCGCGCTACGGAAGGTAATCAAGTGATCCTCCTTCTCCTGAAAGTTAATTATAAGAATGATTAGAGAAAACCCATGCTTATTATAAAATACACATTTGGTTTTAAAGAAACATAAACTGAAATTGGAATACGAAGAGAACATAACAATATGGTTTAGTTAAAAAAAATGCAGAAATGGCAACAATATTTTCAGGTCCAAATGGTCCTTTTAGGTCAAACATAGTTAGGGAGGAGGGGGAGTTTGGGGGTGGGAGAAGGGTTGTGACGAAGAGAGATGGAGCTGAGAAGAGAGATAACTTTATTTAAAAGGTAAACTAACGTGTTAAAAGGGGAGGAAACTGTCAATTCTTAATCTTCTTACGTGTCAAGGAAAAGATCAGCCAAGGAGTTGCGCCTGATGTGCTCTTGTTTCATTGCAATAGCTGTGAAGATAATTTGATCTGGTTGCAGGCCTTGTGTAGCAGCATCTGTATAAGCGAGCTAAATTAGCAAGAATTCATATAAACCAACAAGTCACACAAGGGAAGATCAGAGAAATGCACCGAGTGGAAGAAAACACTTACATGCACGGAGCCTCTTCTCTGCTGCAGCTGGAAATCTGAGAAGCCAAAGAGCACTAGTTGGTACACGCTTAAGGATATTACACCTGCAACATACCAATTCAACAAGTTCTATAGCAAGTGCTTGTGCAGTTGACCAATTTAAATCAGTTAAGAACTTTACTAAACGAAAGGGCGAAATTATCAGCGATGATAACCGAAACACACTCATAATATATTGCCTCAACAATCCTCGGGTTGTTCACTTTATAACCCATCGGACAAAGGCAGTACTTGCTTGATTTCATATGTTCGGAATAAGATATGACTTTTGAGACTCTATGGGGTAAAGGCCCGTAAATTCTTATGGATTCATCTTTGTTTCTCCAATACTTGAGGAGTTTGGGACGTACCGGACCGTGCATATTTCCAGAAAAAAAGGCAAGAATCAGGCGTTGTGACACTCTTTTTCCACCGAGGTTTCTAAAAGGCTTCCTGGGATTACTTATAGTGGTCTCAGGAAGGGAAACGTCCTTTCCAGAAACAAATATTCCTTCAGATATATCTGCATTGTAGAGAGATTTTATAGTGTTTCTACTTAGCTCCTCATGGTCCTTTAGTGTGTAAGGTCCCTGTAAGAATTTGTTAAAACATAATAGTAGTAAGAAAACGTAAAATACTCGTCAATCGAAAATGCATAACATTCCAAATCAATGACCAGAAAAGAGTTCAACACATAATAATTGCAAAAAAGTTTTCTTATTTGTACTATATACTCCCTCCGTTTCATTTTATGTGCCTTTATTTGACTGACACAAAGTTTAAGAAAGAAAGAGCGGCTTCTAAAACTTGTGGTGTAAAAAAAATCAAAGATATTTGTGTGGGCTATAAATCATCTCACTAAAGGTAAAATGAGAATATAGAAAGGCGATATTCTTTTTGGAACAAACTAAAAGAAAAGAGTTTCAAATAAATTGGGACGGAGAGAGTAGCTTATTATGCAGGAAAAGAACTTTTCTTTTATAACAGACCAGAAGATCATTGATGCACGGTTCGAAACTCGATGGATAATAGATCCGCTCCTCTAACATTGGCATGAATCTAATCCACACATGTTGAGCTCTTACAAGTAGATCAGTCTTATCTTTTCTTGTATAAAAGTAAGTCCAACTGCCCATGCGTAAAATGCAACTTTTAAAGTTTAGGTCCACAGAAGAATGCTTATGAAGGAAATAACTAATTTAGCAGACAATAATGATAAGCAAGCATACCCAATCATGGTAATCAACAAGAAAGTGATCTGACCCACGTGTGCAGTTCCAAAAAGGATACTTTGCAACTAGCATGTTCACATAGTTCCGCAGGAACACTGATAACGGCTTAAGATTATGTGAGTTAGGCACATATCGTGCCCTTTGCAACTGACGTGCACTATATGGCAGATAGAACAGCTGAGCCTTTTGTTGATCCCTTGTCACGAACTGGTGACTATCCTCCATCAGCTTCCTGAACCATCCCTCGGATGAATAAATTCCTCTAAGATAAGGTTGATGAAAAATCGGCCTTTTCCCTTCTTTGTATATGTAAACTTTGAATATAAGCTCCATCAACTTGTAGCTCCTGGAATGTCATCCTAATTGTGTTTAAAGAAAAGGCTAATTTTGAAACACAAACAAATGACAAAGATATGCATAATAGAAAAAGATTCAATGTATTTGATAATCTGTTTTACTGTGTTAATGTTCATGAACACGCTAAAATCAAAACAAAATGGAGCTTAACTTACCAACTTGTACTTGAGATCTTCCAGCAAATGCACTTACCGCTAAATCTATTGTTTCTACTCATTTAATGAATCCACAATATGAATCTTAAATGTTGACATAAACTCTTATCAATCAAAGATCAGCAAGCAGATTAAAGTCTTAATGCAAAAACCTTACACACTAAATTAGAATTATATCAAACAAATATTTTTTACACGAATTTATACCACTAGACAGAGCATCCCGCGACCTTCCATTAAAAACAAAAAACTCTTACAGGGATAAGTACAAGCCTTAACTCACCAAACCTAATGAGGTAACAAACTAACATCGGCTGTCAGATTATAGTCTTAAAATAAATCTACTGTTTCTACTCATTTAATGAATAGAATTTCCAGCAAAAACTTGGCTGAGCCAAAGTCCACATAACTGGTTAACAATTCACAATAATAAATAAATAAATAAATAAATAAATAAAACAAAAATAAAAATAATACTAAAACAGATGAAATTCCGAATCAATTCCTAATTCATATATCAATTTATCCGCATTTCAATCTAAATCAATCAATCCTTCGAATCCATCAAAAATTCATACAAATTCCCAAAACCCATATGAAAATTTACAAGAAAATTATTTTTCTTTCGAAAAAAAAAAAACATAAATTGATTGGAATCCAAGATCACATATATATAATAGGAATAAAAACATTAAACTGACCTGATCAACGGATCAGTTGAAACAACTCCGAATTAAATTCCCAAAATTCTAATTATTCATGAGAATTGAAATTAATTGGGTCAAGAAATAAAGAAAAATAATGAAATTCAATTTTTTTGGTATTTGCGGGAATAACCAAGATTTTGGTAAAAGTTGTCAATCGATTAGGGGGGTTTTTGGAAAAATGAGAGAGAAAATGTTTTGGGGTTGGGGCGGGGGGGGGGGGGGGATTATTGGCCAATTAAAAAAAAGAGGGAAAGTGGTTTTTTTATGTCAATACTTACCACAATTTTTTTGATGGATAGCGGGGATTAAAACCCCCGTAAATTTATAAATTTTAGCGACGAATTTTTAATTCTCGTATTTCATATAATTTTACGGAGGCTAAACCGCAAATAAACCCCGCAATTAGATCGATTTTTTGTAGTGAGATACTCCCATAATTGACACATATTAAGAGCATACCTAAAATTTTACTTTCCATAGGTAATGTAGATATTGTTTAAAAAAAAATTCTTAGCTAAAAAAATTTTTGTAGCAATAAGTACAAATTCTTAGCCATGGATTATGTAAGTTTGTAGTTAACTTTTAGCCACGCTATATCTTGTTATAAATTCTACGATAAAATATTGTAGCTAAAGTGTTTAGCCAGAAAAAATTCATATTTAGCTACAAATTGTGTAGCAATAGATGCCTCAATCAAAGAATCAATTTAAATCCTTGATTGAGAAGAAATTCCTTGAATTTTCCTTATGGAGCAAAGATTTCTGATTAGCTAAAGGATATAAAAGGGAAGACTGAAGACCCAGGACGACACGCAACTTCGCAGGAAACTCTTAGGGCCCGTTTGGCCATGGAAATTTTTCCCTTTTTTTCGAAAAAAAAATTCGGAGTTGAAAATTGTGGTGTTTGGTCATGAAAATTCGGAAAATAATTCCGGAAATTTTTTCTGAAAAGGAAAAATAGGTTTTTGTTGTTTTCACAATTTTTCAACTTCAATTCCAACTTTTATTATTATTACATATAACCCCAATCTTTAAAATTTTTACATAAAACTCTCATTATAACATTATTTTTTCAATATTACGTATATAGCAGTTTTAGAGAATAAGATAATTATAATTTTAAACTTAATGCTATCCTAATTAATATATATCTCTTTTTCTCTCTCATCATTATTTTTATCTCTTATTTAATTTTCTCCCTTATTTAAAATATTATTTTATTGCTAATTTATATTTATACCCATAAATATATAAAGTATTATATTTATAATAGAAATATACAAAGTATGTTATATATAAAGTTTATACCAGGTATATACCATATACACACATATATAAATATACAAAGTATTAAGAAGCATACTAAGCATATTTATAATATAAATATACAAAGTATGTTATATATGAAGTTTATACCATGTATATACCATATACACACATATAAAAAAAATACAAAGTATAAGAAACATACTAAGCATATTTATATACTTATGGTATATGATATAATATACCATAAATATGCAAAGCATGCTTTACATAGAAATAATTTATTCACACACAGTAAAATCTTTCATTTATAAGAAAATTAAAGAAATAAATTAGCTGCACCCTAAAATTTAATAACAACTCATCATTTCCTATTTTTTAGGAACGAAAAATGAAGGAAATAAATTAAATAAATTCCTAAAAAAATAAATTTGTTTGAAAGATAATATTTGTTACCTAAAAAACAGGAAGCAGTGATTTGTTAATATAACATCCATATTTAAAATTTTCAAATATGAGAAAAGGGGTATTAATGTAAATATTATATATGTCATAATTGAAATTCATTAAATATGATCATGTATATGTAATTATTTTTATAATAGTGGCTAATTGTGTTCTTTTTCCATTAGTAGGTAAATTTTAGTTGGGTGATTTTGATAGTTTGTAAAATTTAAGGCATAAAATCATATTTAAAAAAGTTTTTCAAAAGTCAAAAAAAAAATTCAAAAAAGACATGGTCAAACACAACTCCAACTCCAATTTCAACTCCAACTTCAACTCCAACTCCGGAAAATTTTAGTTTTCATGGCCAAACGGCTACTTAGTGTGTCTCAATCTTTAGTCTCTATAAAGCTTTGTAATTTCAAGTTTACAATAGTTACAGAAGAGAAAGATCGAATCAACTTAGTTATACCAATCGATATGGTGTCACAAGATATAAATAATAAAATAAGATTCTGAAATCATCCATCGCATCTGTACTTCAACTCATACTTTGAAAGATTTAAGAAACTTTTGTAACCCAAGGGAACTGTAAGTAGATACCACATCGGTGTTCCGAATCAGGATAATTTTTTGTGTTAATTTCTTAAATGCTTCCTTATTTATTTACGCATTTGAATTTACATTATTATGTTTAATATACTAATCTGTAGGTAAGTTGACTGACAAGCTTGATCAGTCGACTCCGAAAAAGTTTCCAATCCCCCCCCCCTCTAACTTATTTCATGGAGAAGTACAACTTCAATTTCCAAATAGAGTATCCTTTTTAGCTTTGAAAATAATTTTTTTTTCTATTTTCACGATGAAATTGGCCATTAGCTATTTTATCCTTTTTCGAATTTTGTTTAAAAGAGAATGATTTTTTATCTTTTTAAATAATTTCATAAAATTCAACAAAATTTTGAAATAACTTTGAAAAAGTTTTACAGAGTCGCCACTTGATTTTTATAGAAAACATCAACAAAACTTAAAGAGATTTCAAAGATTCAAAAATAGAAATAAATCTTCGAAATTAGAGAAACTAAGTAAGAGTTCAATTAACGCTCAAAGAAGATTTTTACGGCACTTAGAAGCATTCGTTTTAAAACGGTTCACCCAAAAATTATTTTTTGACTAACTTAAGCTTTGTAATTTCAAGTTTACAATAGTTACAAAAGAGAAAGATGAAATCAACTTAGTTATACCAGTCGAGGCTGTGTCACAATATATAAATAACAAAATAAGATTCAAAAATTGTCCATCCCATCTGTACTTCAACTCATACTTTGAAAGCTTTAAAAAAATTCTTGTAACCCAAGGGGACTGGAAGTAGGTACCACATCGGTGTTCCGAACCAGAAATTTTTTTTGTGTTAATATCTTACATGCTTGGTTATTTATTTACGCATTTGAGTTTACATTATTATGTTTAGTATACTAATTTGTAGGTGAGTTGACTGACAAAGTTGATCAGTCGACTCAGAAAAAGTTTCCAATCCCCACCCCCCACCCCCCTCTTGAATTTCACTAAAGAGTCGTTTGGCCCTGAAAATTTTTCACCTCTTTTTGGAGTTGAACTTCGAAAAACATATTTGGCCATAAAATTTTGAAAAAATCAGTTTTTACTTTTTCAAGAATTTTCAAAAATTTCAAAAACAACTCTAACTTATTTCATGGAGAAGTACAACTTCAATTTCCAAATAGATTATCCTTTTTAGCTTTGAAAATAAAAAATATTTTTTTCTATTTTCACGATGAAATTGGCCATTACCTATTTTATCCTTTTTTTGAATTTTGTTTAAAAGAGAATGGTTTTTGATCTTTTAAAACAATTTTATAATAATCAAGAAAATTTTGAAATAACTTTGAAAAAGTTTTACAGAGTCGCCACTTGATTTTTATAGAAAACATTAAAAAAACTTAAAGAGGTTTCAAAGATTCAAAAACAAAAATAAATCTTCAAAATTAGAGAAACTGAGTAAGAGTTCAATTAACGCACAAAGAAGGTTTTTACGGTACTTAGGAGCATCCGTTTTAAAACGGTTCACCAAAAATTCATTTTTTGACTAACTTAAGCTTTGTAATTTCAAGTTTACAATAATTACAAAAGAGAAAAATCAAATCAACTTAGTTATACCGGTCAAGGCTGTCTCATAAGATATAAATAACAAAATAAGATTCAGAAATTGTCCATCCCATCCGTATTTCAACTCATACTTTGAAAGCATTAAGGAAACTCTTGTAACCCAAGGGGACTGGAAGTAGGTACCACATCGGTGTTCCGAACCAGAATAAATTTTTGTGTTAATTTCATACATGCTTGCTTATTTATTTACGCATTTGAATTTACATTATTATGTTTAGTATACTAATCTGTAGGTGAGTTGAATGACAATCGACTTAGGAAAAGTTTCCAATCCCCCCCTCCCCTCCCTCTTGAATTTCACTAAAGAATCGTTTGGCCCTGGAAATTTTTCACCTCTTTTTAGAGTTGAACTTCAAAAATATATTTGGCCATAAAATTCTGAAAAAATCAGTTTTTACTTTTTCAAGAATTGTCAAAAATTTCAAAAACAATTCTAACTTATTTCAAGGAGAAGTACAACTTCAATTTCCAAATAGAGTATCATTTTTAGCTTTGAAAATAAAAAAATATTTTTTTCTATTTTCTCGATGAAATTGGACATTACCTATTTTATCCTTTTTCGAAGTTTGTTTAAAAGAGATTGTTTTTTGCTCTTTATAAAAAATTTCATAAAATTCAAGAAAATTTTAAAATAACTTTGAAAAAGTTTTACAGAGTCGCCATTTGATTTTTATAGAAAACATCAACAAAACTTAAAAAGATTTCAAAGATTCAAAAACAGAAATAAATCTTCGAAATTAGAGATACTGAGTAAGAGTTCAATTAACGCCCTAAGAAGATTTTTCGGCATTTAGGAGCGTCCGTTTTAAAACGGTTCAACAAAAAATTATTTTTGACTAACTTAAGCTTTGTAATTTCAAGTTTACAGTAATTACAAAAGAGAAAGATTAAATCAACTTAGTTATACCAGTCGAGATTGTGTCACTAGATATAAATAATAAAATCAGATTCAGAAATTGTCCATCCCATCCGTACTTCAACTCATACTTTGAAAGCTTCAAGGAAATCCTTGTAACCCAAGAGGACCGGAAATAGGTACCACATCGGTGTTTCAAACTAGAATAAATTTTTGTGTTAATTTCTTACTTGCTTGCTTATTTTTTTACGCATTTGAATTTACATTATTATGTTTAGTATACTAATCTGTAGATGAGTTGACTGTCAAGGCTGATCAGTCGACTCAGGAAAAGTTTCCAACCCCCCGTCCCCCTCTTGAATTTCACGAAAGAGTCGTTTGGCCCTGAAAATTTTTCACCTCTTTTTGGAATTGAACTTCGAAAAATATATTTGGCCATAAAATTCTGAAAAAATCAGTTTTTACTTTTTCAAGAAGTTTCAAAAATTTCAAAAACAACTCTAACTTATTTCATGGAGAAGTACAACTTCAATTTCCTAATAGAGCATCATTTTTAGCTTTGAAAATAAAAAATATTCTTTCTATTTTCACGATGAAATTGGCCATTACCTATTTTATCCTTTTTTGAATTTTGTTTAAAAGAGAATGGTTTTTGATATTTTTAAACAATTTGATAAATTCCAAGAAAAAATTGAAATAACTTTGAAAAAGTTTTATAGAGTCGCCACTTGATTTTTATAGAAAACATCAACAAAACCTAAAGAGATTTCAACGATTCAAAAGCGTAAATAAATCATCGAAATTAGAGAAACTGAGTAAGAGTTCAATTAATGCCCTAAGAAGATTTTTACAGAACTTAGGAGCGTCCGTTTTAAAACAGTTCACCAAAATATCATTTTTTGACTAATTTAAGCTTTGTAATTTCAAGTTTACAATAGTTACAAAAGAGAAAGATCGAATCAACTTAGTTATGCCAGTTGAGGTTGTGTCACAAGATATAAATAAAAAAATAAGATTCAGAAATTGTCCATCCCATCTGTACTTCAACTCACACTTTGAAAGTTTTAAGGAAACTCTTGTAACCCAAGGGGTCTGGAAGTAGGTACCATATCGGATTTCCAAAGCAAAATAATTTTTTGTGTTAATTTCTTACAAACTTGCTTATTTATTTACGCATTAGAATTTACATTATTATGTTTAGTATACTAATCTGTAGGTGAGTTGACTGACAAGGCTGATCAGTCGACTCAGGAAAAGTTTCCAATCCCCCCCCCCCCTCTTGAATTTCACTAGAGAGTCGTTTGGCCCTGAAATTTTTCACCTCTTTTTGGAGTTGAACTTAAAATAATATATTTGGCCATAAAATTCTGAAAAAATCAGTTTTTATTTTTTCAAGAATTTTCAAAAATTTCAAAAACATCTCTAACTAATTTCATGGAGAAGTACAACTTCAATTTCCAAATAGAGTATCATTTTTAGCTTTGAAAATTAAAAATATTTTTTTCTATTTTCACGATGAAATTGGACATTGCCTATTTTAGCCTTTTTCAAATTTTGTTTCAAAGAGAATGATTTTTTATCTTTTTAAAGAATTTCATAAAATTCAAGAAAATTTTGAAATAACTTTGTAAAAGTTTTACAAAGTTGGCACTTGAATTTTATCGAAAACATCAACAAAACTTAAAGAGATTTCAAAGATTCAAAAACAGAAATAAATCTTCTAAATTAGAGAAATTAAGTAAGAGTTTAATTAACGCCCTAGAAAGGTTTTTACGGCACTTAGGAGCGTCCATTTTATAGAGGTTCACCAAAATATTATTTTTTGACTAACTTAAGCTTTGTAATTTCAAGTTTACAATAGTTACAAAAGAGAAAGATCAAATCAACTTAGTTATACCAGTTGAGGTTGTGTTACAAGATATAAATAACAAAATAAGATTAAGAAATTGTCTATCCCATCTATACTTCAACTCATACTTTGAAAGCTTTAAGGAAGCTCTTGTAACCCAAGGGGGCTAGAAGTAGGTACCACATCGGTGTTCCGAACCAGAACAATCTTTTGTGTTAATTTCTTACATGCTTGGTTATTTATACGCATTTGAATTTACACTATTATGTTTAGTATACTAATCTGTAGGTGTGTTGACTAACAAGGCTGATCAGTCAACTTAGAAAAAGTTTCCAATACCCCCCTCCCCCCCTCTTGAATTTCACTAAAGAGTCGTTTGGCCCTGAAAATTTTTCACCTCTCTTTGGAGTTGAACTTTAAAAAATATATTTGGCCATAAATTCTGAAAAAATCATTTTTTACTATTTCAAGAATTTTCAAACATTTTAAAAACAACTCTAACTTATTTCATGAAGAAGTACAACTTCAATTTCCAAATAGAGTATCATTTTTAGCTTTGAAAATAAAAAATATTTTTTTCTATTTTCACGATGAAATTGGCCATTACCTATTTTATCATTTTTCGAATTTTGTTTAAAAGAGAACGGTTTTTGATATTTATAAACAATTTCATAAAATTCAAGAAAATTTTGAAATAACTTTGAAAAAGTTTTACAGAGTCGCCACTTGATTTTTATAGAAAACAACAACAAAACTTAAAGAGATTTCAAAGATTCAAAAATAGAAATAAAATCTTCAAAATTAGAGAAACTTAGTAAGAGTTCATTAACGCCCTAAGAAGGTTTTTACGGAACTTAGGAGCGTCCGTTTTAAAACAGTTCACCAAAAAAATATTTTTTGACTAACTTAAGCTTTGTAATTTCAAGTTTACAGTAGTTACAAAAGAGAAAGATCGAATCAACTTAGTTATACTAGTTGAGGCTATGTCACAAGATGTAAATAATAAAACAAGATTCAGAAATTGTCCATCTCATTTGTACTTCAACTCATACTTTGAAAGCTTTAAGCAAACTCTTGTAACCCAAGGGGATTGAAAGTAGGTTCACATCGGTGTTTCGAACCAGAATAAATTTTTGTGTTAATTTCTTACATGCTAGCTTATTTATTTACGCATTTGAATATACATTATTATGTTTAGTATACTGATCTGTAGGTGAGTTGACTGACAAGACTGATCGGTCGACTCAGGAAAAGTTTCCAATCCCCCCCCCCCTCCTCTTGAATTTCACTAAAGAGTTGTTTGGCCCTGAAAATTTTTCACCTCTTTTTGGAGTTGAACTTTGAAAAATATATTTGGCCATAAAATTTTGAAAAAATCAGTTTAAACTTTTTCATGAATTTTCAAAAATTTCAAAAACAACTCTAACTTATTTCATGGAGAAGTACAACTTCAATTTCCAAATAGAGTATCATTTTTAGCTTTGAAAATAAAAAAATATTTTTTTCTATTTTCACGATGAAATTGGCCATTACCTATTTTATCCTTTTTCGAATTTTGTTTAAAAGAGAATGGTTTTTGATCTTTTTAAACAATTTCATAATATTTAAGAAAATTTTGAAATAACTTTGAAAAAGTTTTACAGAATCTTCACTTGATTTTTATAGAAAACATTAAAAAAACTTAAAGAGGTTTCAAAGATTCAAATACAGAAATAAATCTTCGAATTTAGAGAAACTGAGTAAGAGTTCAATTAACGCACTAAGAAGGTTTTTACGACACTTAGGAGCGTCTGTTTTAAAACGGTTCACCAAAAAATTATTTTTTGACTAACTTAAGATTTGTAATTTCAAGTTTACAATAGTTACAAAAGAGAAGGATCGAATCAACTTAGTTATACCAGTCGAGGCTGTGTCAAAAGATATAAATAACAAAATAAGATTAAGAAATTGTCCACATCTGTACTTTAACTCATAATTTGAATGCTTTAAGGAAACTCTTGTAACCCAAAGGGACTGAAAGTAGGTACCACATTGGTGTTCCGAACCAGAATAATTTTTTGTGTTAATTTCTTACATTCTTGCTTATTTATTTATGCATTTGAATTTACATTATTATATTTAGTAAACTAATCTGTAGGTGAGTTGACTGACAAGGCTGATCAGTCGACTCAGGAAAAGTTTCCACTCCCCCCCCCCCCTCTTGAATTTACTAAAGAGTCGTTTGGCCCTGAAAATTTTTCACCTCTTTTCGGAGTTGAACTTCAAAAAATATATTTGGCCATAATATTCTGAAAAAATCAGTTTTTACTTTTTCAAGAATTTTCAAAAATTCTAAAAACAACTCTAACTTATTTCAAGAAGAAATATAACTTCAATTTCCAAATAGAGTATCATTTTTAGCTTTGAAAATAAAAAGATATTTTTTTCTATTTTCACGATGAAATTGGCCATTACCTGTTTTATCCTTTTTTGAATTTTTTTTAAAAGCGAATGGGTTTTGATCTTTTCAAACAATTTCATAAATTCAAAAAATTTCAAAATAACTTTGAAAAAGTTTTACAGAGTCGTCACTTGATTTTTATAGAAAACATCAAGAAAACTAAAGAGATTTCAAAGATTCAAAAATAAAAATAAATCTTCGAAATTAGAGAAATTGAGTAAGAGTTCAATTAACACCCTAAGAAGGATTTTACAACATTTAGGAGTGTCCGTTTTAAAACGATTCACCAAAAGATCATTTTTTTACTAACTTAAAAATGGTGACTAACTTTGTAAAAGGGTTGCTATTATAAAATCATTTATTTATATTTTTAAAATTGGCATTTGTTTATTTAAATGACAATATGTTCTACTCAATCCAATATTAATTTTTGAGAAAAATTACGAAATATTTCGCTTAATTTGAGAAACAATACAAGATATCTTACTTGAGAAAAATATTTTACTTAATTCATGATTAATCAGGAAAAGTTAGAATTTGAGAATTTTTTTTACTTAATTCATGATTAATCACGAAAAGTTAGAATTTGAGAAAAAAAATCAAGGAATATTCTAATTGAGAAAATTTTACTTATTTCATAACTATTTCTAAGAAAAAAATTATGATATATTATTTCTACTTGAATTAAGGAAAAAAACATTTAAACTAGGTGTCACACTTTGATTTAAAAAGGAAGTAAGTTTGTGCTTTTTAGAAAAAAAAAATTACGTAACTATAGTTTTAATTATAAAAGGTCAATTTGTTCTAAATAGCACCTTTGAAAAATGTTAAGGGAATATCATATTAAAAGTATCTTATCAATTATGAGAAAAGTTAAAATTTATCAGAAAGATTGATTTCTTTGATTTGGAAAAAATTGCTTTAACCCTTGTAGATTATTAATCACGAGAACAAGACAAATGTCATCTTAGAATAAAATACCTAATTTTTAGAGACTTGTCTTAAGGAAAAAATCGAAAGAACCAATTTAATTCGTTTTCACTGAGGTAAATTAAGTAAGAAAATTTTGAATTGACTAAAGAAAGCCATGATCAAATAGAATGGTAACGCCTTAGAGAATTTATCTAGATTAATTAAAGTGTTCAAGACAATACAAATAAATAAGAATGGAAAATAAAGAAGGGAAAATTTCAGAAATAGCAACTATGGAATCTTAATTGTAACTTTTATAGCAACAGTTTTATAATTACGAAAAATAGCAAATTGTATTTTGTATTTAAGTAAACTGTTGCTATACAAATACATATACAATAAGATTTACTTCCCTTCTTTTACTCAAATTAGTTGAGTTAAATAAGGAATAATTATCCCATCTAATTAAATTCCCATAAATTACTCTTATTTAAATTAGTAGATTCCTTTTTCAAATCAAACTCAAATATGAAGATTATTATTTCCATGATCTTCAAAATTTTAAAATATCATTCTTTTATATCTCTAATTATTTTTTCTTGTTAGTTTTTTCATTTTTTATTATTTTAATTTTTTTTCTTTATCATTTTTTCTTTCCACTTTATTTTCTCTCTTCTACTTCTCTTTTTTCTTTTTTTCCTTTTTCACTTTTTATTTATTTTTTATTTTTTCATTTTTTTCCTTTTCTTATATTTTTTTTGTTTTCTTTTTGTTATTTTTTATTTTTTTCGCTTTTGTTTTTACACTTCTATTTCTAATTTCTATTTCTCTTTCTTCTTTTTTTCCTTTTTCACTTCTTTTATTTTGGATTGTTATTTTTCCGTTTTTTTTTTTTTTTTCTTTTATTTTTACTCTTCTATCTCTGTCTTTTATTTTTAAAAGACAAATATCTATATCATATATACATATTCAAAAAATATACAAAATAAATACACATACAAATCTGAATATGTATTTACGGTAAAAAAACATACATATATATATCTGCATATGTATTTACAGAAATACATATCTGAATCACATGTATATATAAACATATAGGACCCAAAATCTCTATAACAAAAATGACAATTATATACATATACATATAGGTAGTAAAAAAATACATATACATATCTTAAAACAGTAAAAGAAAATAAATAAGTACAAATGTTACCCTCTAAAATGACATAGTATGTACAGTTCAAAGATAAATTCAACACTGTATAAAATACATGTAGCTCTGTATATGTATTAATATAATACATACCTAATTCATATGTGTATTCTTATTTTATATGAGTCACCTTTGTATTTCGCAAATACATATGAAGATATATAGTATAGTTATATTTGTTACTGTTTAATATGAATATCATATGTATTTCGTAAATACATATGTATGTTTTGTACTGTAAATGCATATCCAGATCTGTATGACTATGTATTTTGTATGTTTTTTGAACATGTGTATGTGATATACATATTTGTCTTTTTAAAAATAAAAGTTAGAGATAGAAGAGTAAAAAAACGGAAAGAAGACAAAGAAAAATAAAAAAATGAAAAAAAGAGAAGTGAAAAAGAAAAAAAAGGAAGAAAGAGAAATTGAAGTGTAAAAAAAAAAAAAAAAAAAAATAGAAAAGAAGAAGAAGAAGAAAACAAAAATAGAAAAAGAAAAAAAAGATATGAGAAAGGAAAAAAAAACGAAAAAGGAAAAAAAAGAGAAACAGAAGAGAGAAAACAAAGTGGAAAGAAAAAAATAAAAAATAAAAAAATCAAAATAAAAAAATAAAATGATAAAAAAATAAGATGAAAAAAAAACTAACAAGAAAAAAGGTATAGAGATAAGAGAGTGAAAGACATGTTTTATTTTGAAATCTTGAAGATCATGGAGATAATTATCTTCAACTATAAAAAAAAAATGAAAACGAAAAAAAAAAAGAGAAATAGAAGAGAGAATAAAAAAATAAAAAAATAAAAATAAATGATAAAAAAAATAAGATGAAAAAAAAGGATAAAAGATATGACTATATTTGGGGGAGGTGAAATGATAGAGTGAAAATAGGAAAATGTAAAGTGGTGAGAGTAAAATATGGACTTACCTAATTAATGAGTAAAATAATGTTACTCTTGCTATAAATGGTAATTTTACAAAAGTATTGTTATTTAGTGTAATTATAGTCTTAAGTATGTTACTTTCTGTAATTTTTTCAATGAAAAAGAAAGGGTTAGGATTGGGCCCTTTAGGCCCATTAATGGGCTGTCCAGATTTTGGGCCTGAATTATATGGATTTTCAATCCATTTCCCTGCATGTATACCAGATGTATATCACAGCTTCTTTTCCTTGCATTTTTGTATATCTGATGTATACATGGACATGTATTGGTCACATATACACGTGCTCCAGTCCTCCACCTGTATGCCAACTTCATCTCCTCGTCTTCCACTGTGCATTTCCTGTATACCACTGTATATCGGTGTATATAGCCGATTTCTTGTCTTTTGGTCCATTTTTTGGGACTTTGGCATGGAATTTTGACTCGAAAGAATGAGACTTTAGTCTCGTGGATCATGCAAGGACGGGAGTCCCCATTGGACTCGAATGGTTCATGCACAGGAAAAAAGAAAAGGAAGGAGTGTAAGTTCAATACATATATGGGAATACATGAAAGTAAACAACCGTCTCAAGCTAACAAATTGGTTTCCATTTAAATCCAAATGACACTTGAGATAAAAATCACAGATTAATTGATGAAAAAGACAAGCATGTGACCCAACATCAACATTACAACATTGAAACAGTGTATGGACATTTTCCAAAATAAATTTCAATGACCAACGAACAATATGAAAGCAAATCACCCATAACATGAATTACCTTAAATGACATAGTTAGAGATAACCCATACGACTTGAAGAAGAAGATGACACATCGTAATATGATAAATTGTAAGAGATAAAGAGCTGATTTGAGGAAAAAGAAAAAAAAATCCGAGAGAGGGACCAAGTTGAGAAGGGAAGCTACGACTCTTAAATCAAGTTATTTTTAGCATGAAGATGTGAGTTGCAGGGCGTGAAAGCCATGTATCACACAATCAGCTCTCAAATTTTCCATGAAAAAATCAAAGACTAAGTCACAATTTAGGAAAGAAAATGATAACTGATAAATTTTGAACAAGTGAAGCTTAAATCCTTATGTCCCTGTTCCACCTACGTTAGCATACAAATGAGTTTCAAACGACACCCAAACAGTTAAACTCACTAACTTGTTCTTAAATCGTAGCTTCATCCTCTCGATATCCGACATTGTGGGTCGACCAAATCTCGGAGTCCTAAGCCAAAGAGATTCAACACACATAGGAGTAGTGTATTCATAAAAATATCAAGTCAGACCTTAGGGAAAAAACATCGTTTTCATCCTAAACTATACCCGAAAAGTCGAAGTCACACTTAAACTATACTAGTGACCTATTACACACCTAAACTATAAAAAAGTGAAACTATTTACACCCTGTCAGTCTACTACCACTTGCATGTGGTGTAGTGTTTTACACGCGCTGCCACGTCAGCACCACGTCAGTAAAAAATATCACTTTTTATAGTTAAGGTGTGTAATAGGTCACTTATATAGTTTAAATGTGTATTTGACTTTTCGACTATAGTTTGGGGTGGAAACCATGCCTTTTTCCTTAATATTTTTAGCCGTTTAATTTTGTTATTTAATAGGCTGGACGCGCCTAAAATAAGTGTAACACACGCGCCTTAGAGCGGGGGTCGCGGGGAGGTAATAATATCACTTTTATATAGTTAAGGTGTGTAATAGGTCACTTATATAATTTAGGTGTGGCTTAGATTTTTCTTGTATAGTATGGGGTGAAAATGATGTCTTTTCTCCAGACCTTACAAACATTAGATAAATTTGAATCCTTAGTGTTAATCTTATCTGAGAAGAAAAACTGAAAGCATACAACAACAAAAAAAAAGAAAAAAAATCCAAAGATGAATTCTTCACAATCCCCTTAAATCCTGTTGATATCAAACACATATATTTTCATATAAGAACAGTCCATCGGCGAATCTGGGATAAGAAATTTGCGAAAGACAACTTTTAGAATTTCACGTGAAATAACATCTAAAATAAAAAATGTAGAAGATGAAATTGTTCACAGTCAACAAACGACTGTTGAACCAATAAACCATATATTAACAAAACATCAATCCTAGACCACCAAGCTTAATGCTTCTCAACATTGAACACCACAATTTAAACTTGGAATTCTCAAAACGTCATTGAATACACATACTTCAGGAAAAACTAGCCCCAAACTCACCTATACAACATGCTTCACGTTAAAATTATTAAAACGGAGAAGAGAAAATAAAAGAAGAAGGCGAGTCTTTACCTTTTTGTGGGAAGCAAATTGGGACAACCAAACTTTGGCGTTGGACTTTCGTCACCGGAGTTTCACTTAATTTCGTCGAAGTTAGAATTAACTTCATCGGAACTTGAGAGATTTCACGGGAATTAAGCATTTCTCGCCGCGAATTTTGGTTACGTGAGATTAGAGGAATGCTTTTCCAAAATCTGCAATTTTTCCCAAAAATTCTTCCCCTTCACCCCTATCCCTAACTATCTATTTATAGGGGAATTTAAGGGGGGGGGGTAAATTTAGGGTTTTGAATTTGAAAATAGGATTTTGAGTTGATTTACTTGGGGAATTTGAGGCCTACGGCAGAGAGGGGTACGTATCTATTGGCTTCTTGCCAAAAGAGAGGTGAACATGGCTTGAGCAAGGAAAAGTCGATGAGACTTTAGCCGAAAATGGTTGTGCGACGGGGGTAAAAGAGTAAATGAATGACAACGTCTAGGTTGACTAGGGTTTATTAATTGAAGGTATTGTCGTTGAAGCTGTTATTATCGAATTCGGGTTGAATTTTTGTTGTTGTTGCTCGTACAACGTTGTCGCAATTGACGGGTCGGCGGGTTGAAGAAGTTGGTCAAAATCGCGTTGTTCTTGTTGTACGCAGTGGTTGAAGTTGTTTGTACGCTGGTTGGAGTCGGGTTTTGTTGATGAAGAAAAGAAAATATATAGTGGGTCGGGTCTGTGGGTTTATTTTTGGGAAAAGGACATGGGATGATCATTTAAAAAAATATTCATAATTGAAAAGGTGAACATGTTGTAGCCAGTTGGCTAAAGTAATTTCTTTTTTAGCCATTTGGTCCAATTGTGCACATGCAGTCTCTATACTCAATTGATACACTTTTATACCACATTGATACACTTCTATACTATATTGATACACTTTTTAAAAAAGAGAAAGAAAATTATATGGAAGAACATGCAGTCCCTATAACCAATTGATATCCTTTTATATCACATTAATACATTTTTATACTACATTGATACACTTGCAGTGTCCATATACTCAATTGATACTCGCTTATACTAGATTGATACATTTTTAGAATGCATGTAAAAACTATATAGAGTCGTATAAAATGTGTATCTAAATAATAATTGTAGTTAAAAATTATATAGAATGTGTATAAAAATGCTATAATTATTATATAAAATATGTATATATATAGAAACTGTATCGTTGTTATATATAAATATATACCTTTAACAATTGTATTATATTAAAAATATATGGTATTGTATTTTATTGTATAAATAAGTAAAACTAAACAAAAAAAAAATATATCCAGTGCATATCTCGTGATGTCTACAGATGCGTGTCGAATTCTCCAAAAATAATATATTTTTGAAGAATCGGACACAGATGCGTAATAATTTTGGAGAGTCCGAGAAACTTAGCTAAAAAGCAGTAACATGGAGAACAAGAGTTATCAAACATGAAGTATGAATAGATTTGACGGGGAACACATGTCAGAAATCCAGAAGGTGCAGACTCGTAGAATCATCATTCATTGTTGAATCCGGATCCCTTTTGGTGGGTCTCACAACACAACTTATGTCTCCAGTTTGCAGATAGCGCATAACATCCATTTTGGAGAAAAATACATATCCATGCACGGGCTCTATGTAGTATTACAATGGCTAAAAGTAGGAATTACTTTAGTGGCTAATTATAGGTAATTAGTTTTGGGTGGCTATTATGGTGGAATTATTTTAGAATGAAATGTTATTTTTGTCCTTTTCCCTTTATTTTGGGGCTTGTTGATATTGTTATGTTTGGTGTTGGGCTAGAATTGGAGTGGCATTTAAATGGGTAGATTAAGTTATTTTGGGGTTATTATTTAAAAATAACCCCAATCCGTTTAGGAATTAGTCAATTTTATTTAATTTCTGACCAAATTAATTGGCCAATTGTATTGCAATTGTGACAAATTTGATTTCAATTGTGATCAAATTTTAATAAATTGACTAGATTAGATTGAAATTCGATGCGAATCAATACCTCGTTTAATCCCAAGCTTCATTTGATAAAATCAAATAAATATTTTTTAAAAATAAATTATTTTTGTGCCTACATTATATTTAAATCTAAATTTTAACCATTTGAATCAATTTTCAAAATAACCCTTGATTAAAATCAATTTTTTTTTGTAAAACTAATTATTTAAGTAACAAAATTACACAATCTCCTATGTATGGATACGAAATCATACAATTGCTATTTAAAATGACCAAATTATCCAGATAAATATTTGAAAGAATTTTTTATCTAGATAAAATAAATATTTTATTTAAAAGCGAAGAAACTTAGGGCTAAACTTAGTCGTGGAGTTCAAAAATTAGGTGTCAATAACTGTCCCATCCCTTTAGGTAGGGTGGATGCAAGTATCCCTGGGCAAAGGGAGTTTGACGTTCCCAATTTTGTCTGATCACAAATTCATTTTTAAAAGAGGTTAATTTTCGCACGAGTTTCATTGAGTTACGGCCGGACCCCGGTATCGGGTTTTCCTAAATATCTCAGGTTACATGAGAACTCAGGCCACCTGTGGTTCATAAATCTTGATTCTAAGCACGATTTTCAAAGAATTCACAAGCTATTCTGACTTTTGAATTTTGGTGAAATCGGAAAGTTGAGGAATAAGCGAATTGAGAGAGGTTGGAATGCAACCGAGTTTTCAACAAAGAGCACATCCTACATATCTCTGAGAGTTAGAGAACCAGACTGCCTATAGTTCGACTCGATCAGTAGAAAAAATCATCTTTTATGCTAAGACGACCTTTGGCTCAAGATGAGCGATGTAAAATTGAGTTACGAAAAAGAGGCTTGTAACCTCTTAACCATGATTGTGGAGCTCTTCACATCCATGGGCAATAATTTACCCAAACATAATTTTCAAAGCTCTAGGTATGCAATCACTCAGATTTGAAGGAAAAGGAAAGTTACTTTTGGTGTGAGTTTAGAAATACTTCAAAAGTGAAAGTGAAACCAAAATCTCAAAATACCCACATGCCTTCTGGTAGGGATGTGGTTTGATGGTAGTGGAAGTCGTCTTTTAGCTTGCATCCAAAGAGTTTGATATTTCTCTTTGGAATATGTCCAAGTTCGCTGCTAAGAAAAAGTTCCACTTTGTGCTGCATTCTTTTGGAGTCGTCCGCACCTGTGATTTTGGTTTGAGATTTTCATCCTTTCGGATGCTCTCGACAACATCTCAAACAAAACTGTTAGGGGTCATTTGATAGAGTGTACAAGAATAATGCTAAATAGTGTGTATTAAATAATGATTGCATTAGTAATGTTTGTATTAGTTATGCTTGCATTATTTGTACCGACATTATTTCTTGTGCACTGTTTGGTTTGATGTATTAGAAATAGTATGTCTTAGTATAATTATTTTTTTAAAATACTTATTCACAAAAATACCCTCTACACTTCTAAATTTGTGCATTTTTTTTGCAATATAATTCTTTTAAAAAACACTCTCTACCTGCATCTTCATAAACTTTTTTTCTGACATATGCTTTACTTGATTCTTTTCCTTGAAACAGAAGTGGTAACATATTTCTGGTTTAACATTTTGCGTTGAGATAAAATCTGGGTAATTTGATTCTGGTGTCTTATTTTCATAAATTGTGACTTGGAGTTCACATCTCAATCTGGATTTAACTTCGACTATAGAAGGACAACAACATGCGGGCTTTGAGATGCAACAAACCAACAAAATTGTTGTGAGATAAATTGTGAAATAGTAGAGGCAAAATTGAAACAAATTGATTCCACTCTGCAGAGAAAAAATTGCAAACTAATGCAAGCATTGTGAAAGGTGTTGTATTGTGAAATGGTGATAAAAAAAATAAACAATAACTAATATATGATAATGGAGAAAATTGAGAAATATTTGAAGAAAGAAGAAGGTTGGAGAAGATGAACATTGCTTTTCCATGGTAAAGTACAGAGAAGAGGGGGGTAATTTTACCATTAATCAAGCTAATACATGTATTGAATTCCTTGGTATTATTAAAACATAGAAAAAGGGTGGTATTACTAATACATGTTTCAATACACAATAGAGTGTATAACTAATGCAAGTACTATTTATGCATAGACCAAAAGAATGAACCAAACAAGGTATTAATAATACACTAGAATAATGCATGTATTATTTTTGTTAACACACTCTACCAAATGACCCCTTAGTGATAAACATAATTTACTAAGGAGTTTATAGTATTTTATCATATCTTCGCGTGAGTTGTTACCTAAAAAAGACGTCATCCTTTCATGTACACGTTTAGAGGGCGATAAATTTTGTGACAACCGACACAACAACCTTCTTATTTGTTGGATAAAATAGTTGTTTTAACAGTTGAAAATTTCTTCAAAATGGGTTGGCCCTCTTGAATACCGACAACACTTTTTGTAGAATGGTCCCTGCAACCGCGTAATCTTATGCTGGTATGGTAACCCTTTTAGTCACCTATAATGCTTCTTATATGTGGAACGATAACATCTTCAACAATGATCTTTGGATTGTCATCTTGGGTAAGTCTTGTGCATCCTTTGCATCGATACGACTTATAGATATCCCTTGAATTATTAATTTTCTAGTAGTCTTGTGCATCATTTGATGTTGGATATGAGGCGACTTACAGATATCCTTTGAGTTGTTATTTTTTAGGTAATCCTGCACATTATCCTACCTTGGATAAGAGATGACTTAAAAACATCCCTTGAATCACTATCTCTGAGCTATTCCTACATATTATCCGACCTTAGATACAATATGACTTATTGATATTGTAATACTCTGTACTTTTTCTAGCTTGAAAAGTTCTCAAGAATGATAGAATCTTTCTTTGAAAGATGAATCCACTTTTGTAAATGTGGTATTTTCAAGATTTTCACTTTTTATCATGTGGGGAATCGAATAAGCTTTCCATCGATACCAAATTCACCCAAATCCGACACCCAGGTGAAGAGTTAGAGCCTTTTTAGTGAGACAGTGTATCACCTGAGCCTTCAGCGCGTCGCGGAGATAGCTCAAATGGCAATTGTCAATTTTCAGTGTTGCTCCGCGATAGTGGTGCGTCGCTCCAAACTTCCAAGTCACAGACAAGGTGGTAACGCAATAGCTCCACATCGCGCCATCGTGTAATTTCCTATTTGTCACTTTCCAGTGACTTGGCGCGATAGTGGCGCGTCGCGCCAAGGATGAAAATCGGGAAATTTTCTCAGAAATTAAAGACGCATCCAAGGGTTAAAATGGTCAATTTTTTACTCCTATTTAAACTCAATAACACGTGATTTAGTCATTATTCACCCAAAATATACTAGTTTCTCTCATGTTTCTCTCAAGAACAAGCTAGGGTTTCTATTGGGGATTCAAATTCAAGAAGGTTGCACCGTCAATCTTCACGAAATCATGAACTAAGGTATGCGTAGTGTTCATTAATGGACTTCTTTTGTCCATGGAGCTCGAGAATCTCTTTTCTAAGTTTAAGTTTATGGATTTCTTTATGAATTTCATATTGGGTTTGTTTTGTTTATGTTGAGAATGATCAATTGAATTCAAATCTTTGTTGGGTGATCAATTTTATATGGAATTGATTTGTATAGATGTATATTCATGTGAACCTATAAATAAACCCTAGGATGATGAAATTAGAGATGAATCATGATGATTAATTGTTGTATAATGTTGTCTACATATGCTATGGCTACCACGGGTATGATTAAATGCCTAGATGAAGGAACAATGCCCAACTAGTATGATATCATGAAATCCCCATGTAAGTACAAGCTTATGCATATCACATGTTTGATGAAGTGCTTCAATATATGAATTATGAATTGGGTTGTTGGTTATGTGTTCAAGTAAGCCTTGCTATGTCAGTTTCTTCTCATCGAGTCCTGGGGGTACTTGTACCCGAATATTTAGTTGTGTGCCTAGAGCCATGTCATGTTTTCACGATCTCCTCAGTCAAGATATGATCCAAGAACTCAGTTAGTCATGTGACTCAGGAAATCTCAGAAATCTCAGTAATTTTAGTAGCTCAGTAATCTCAGTAACCTTAGTATTCCCAGTCAATCTCAGTAACTTCAGTATTCTCAGTCAGTCCTCAGAACTCAGTACATTCCGTCAGTCAATGAAACTCAGTAAATTCAGTTTAGCTCCACTAGACAATACCACTAGTATCAGCTTAGTTCAGTTAATCAGCTCAGTTTAGTTTATCAGTTCAGTATCTTTTAGATGGGAGTAAGATTTAGCACCGAGCGAGCCCAAGGATGGGAACTCACCTGTTATATGAGGGTGTGATTCTTAGAAGCAATCCTTGCATTCCAGAACTACGTAGCTAGCGTAGGAACGAGATGTCACCTGTTAGATAGGACTGATATACTCAGGGATAACCCGTTAGCATATTTAAATTTATAGGACTGATCCCAGGGGTCACCCGCTAGATTAGGACTGACTCCACAACATTTGCCTTTACCAGTGGTGCGGTACTGACACCCTTCCAACTGAGGTTACAGGTTGAACCCTAGTTAGCTTAGTATGGGGTATGTCGGTTAGATGAATACATCCCACAGTTTCAGTTACTCAAATAAAGTATGAAACTCAGCTAGTTCCATCAAATTCAGGACTGTCAGATACAGCCACTCATGTTATCAGTTATATCAGTTATCAGAACTTATGTTATTAGCATTCAGCTTCAGAATTGTCAGATACAGTCAACCAGACCAGTTCTTCATAATCAGAACTTCCAAACACAATTATCTATGTATCAGTAACATAGTATCAGTCCCTCAGTATTCAGTAATATAGTATCAGTTTTTCACTCATCAGTGACTCAGGTGTCAATGTCGGTAGACTCAGTAGTCAGAACTCAGTATTCAGTCCTATCATGATCTCAGTTACAGTTACGTATGTATGCATGTATTCTCATGTTCATGTTAGTCAGTCAGTTAGTATTGTTCATGCATATGAACCTATTGCATTCAGCTTACCTCACTTATATATCAGTACATTCAAAGTACTGACACATCTGCGCTATGGTGTCTTATACCATAGGTTTAGAAGCACGAGCTCTAGAGAACCAGTAACATCCTAGTTCAGTAATTAGGGTTAGCAGTGAGTCCTCATCCTTCGAGGACATGATGATCATATTACTATTTTAGTTTTCAGTTTATTTTAGTAGTTAGAGTTAGTTGGGGACATGTCCTATCAACTCCTTATTCAGAGAGTTTAGAGGCTTTCAGACTACAGTATGTTTAGACAATTATCTCAGTTGTTTTGGTATTGTTATACCATATTTTTTAGTTATGTACTAGTATTGAACCTTATGGAATTTCAGTTCATATTTTTGCATTAAAGATATTATTACTATTATTCAATGCTCAGTTTACAGATATCAGTCATGGGTTAGTTTGTGGTCCTTCAGGGTCATAGGCACCGTGTAGTGTTTCGGGTACCAGATTCGAGGTGTTACAAATATCTCTCAAACTGATAGTCTTTGGGTAATCCTATGCATAATAGATCTAGGATATGACACGAATTATAGAGAACCCTTGGACCCATCAATTTTGATAATTTTGCATATTTTATGCTAAGGATTTAGTTGTGACTTAAGGATAGCCTTTAGACTATTGATCTTCGAGTAGCCTTGCACATATCCGGTTAGAATATTGTTACAGCTTATGGATGACCCATGGACTATCAACTCATGGATAATATTGTACACTATCTTATCTCAAATAATATGACCTATAAATGACCCTCGAATTGTCAATTCTAAAAAAATCTAGTATGTCATACATCTTTGGATAACGACTTACAGAGATCTTTTGGACCATATACTTCATCAGATCCAATAGTGAATGCCATTATATCTTTGGTAATTGATGAACTTGAAGCTAATAAATATCTTTAAACGCTAGGTTGCTTTGCCTTTACGTGATTTGATTAGATATGGATGCTTCAAAATATCTTTCAATGCCAGACTCTTTTGTTTTTGCATGATTTCTGAATATTTATGAAAATGCTTCAGAATATTCTTCAATAATAGACTCTTTCATCTTTGTGTGATTAACAGATATAGAAGACTTTAAATCAATCATGGGTATCATATGCAATATGGAGATGCCTCTGTATTATTTTTTCTTTGAAACTAGTCGGAGAAGGAAATATGGTTTTTAGGACACGAACTTTACAACATGGTCCTTATGGCATGACCCTCTTTGTATAACCCTTTCGGCATGGCCCTCTTGGTATGGCCTTTTCGGCATGTCCCTTCCGGCATGGCCCTGTCGACATGGATCTTTCGGCATGGCCTTCTCTACATAGCCCTTTCGGCATGGCCCTCTCGACATGGACCTTTTGGCATGTCCCTTTTAGTATGTCCCTTTCGATATGACCCTCTAGCATGGCCCTTTTGACATGGCTCTCTCGACATGACATGATGTAGAAAGATAAGAAGGAATGCAAATAACCATGCAACGATTATATAAAATATCACCTTGACATTCCACTAGCATGTTGGACATTCTGCATGCACCATCTTGAACATTGCATCCTTGATTTGCTTGGGGTGTGAGTAAGTCATCATTTTGATTTCCGTATGTGATGATACCTGTAACCATAGAAAACTTGTTAGTTTTGGAAAACATAACTATTTTCTATCTCCTAACCATCTTATTCTTTTCTTATCGGGTTCAAGATATTTGGCATTGTTGTATTCCTTTAGATCAAAGGAATATGTTGAATAATCGGTGATTTTATTGGTTTTTTTTGGCTTTAAGATAACCTATATCCATAAAAAAGTTGTTAGTTTTGGGTAAAACTGATCAGTGTTGACTTTCTCGGTCTTCAGCTCCTGTCATTGCCATCATTAGGTTCTCATACCATCTTTTGACTCCTGCTTTAACTCACCGAGTTGGTGGGTGTAAGGCAAAATCATAGCATAAGTTAATTTAAAGTAAGCACTTTATTAAATGACTGAATTTTCAAAAAAATCTTTATATGAAATCGGGAGGGGCCTCTGCCAATTAAGTCATGTCATGTACTAGTTTTAATGAACACTTTTGTCTCGAGGCATCGAAAACCCTATAATTTTGTTAGTGATCTCCGAAGGTCTTTTGGTATTGTGATTGAGGATTTTTGGAGATGAAGATTTGTAGCTGAAGGTCCGTGAAGTTACCTCTGCTCGCTCGATGGCAAAATCTTTGTTTTTGTCTTTGAACTTCTTAGTATAGTACGGTGGAAATTTTGAGGTCTTCCTTAAAATTTCTACCCCAATTACTGATATCTCTCTCAAAATTCAATTTGGCTTGCGAGAGGATGATCTTCTTCTTTTGAATTTTTCAGACTCTTTCTCCAAAATTTTTCCCCCATTTTCCATTTTCTGTGGTGATATGATCGATCCGTTGTGGCGCCTACGTATCTCGTTGGACAGGAATCAAGTCAAACGTAGTTCCCACAACATAAAATAGAATAAATTATAGTTAAAAGAGTGACTGAAGTCAACAAAGGCTGCCTATGTATCCCATTCTTGTGAATTCAGGTCATCACATAGTTTAGGATAATATAAATAAAGTTTCCTATGGGGTTAACCGAAGTCGACATAGGAAACCTACGTATCTCATTCTTGAGAATTCATGTCGAAAGTAGTTCGTACATAGAAGGAAAGGCAATTTTCTCCTAAGGAGTTGACCGAAGTCGACATAGGCCACCTACATATCCCTTTCTTAGGAATTCAGGCCAAACGTAGTTCACAGATAAGGGCAGGAGATTTTAAAGCTACTACAAAGCATAAAAATGATTACAAACAGGAAAAACAATTACAAGGAAATAAACACAAAGAACCACCACATTAGACATAGTATCTCCTTCCTGCATCAGAATTGATTGGCTTGGGCCATCTTTGTCCATCCATCTCAGACAAAATAAAGGTCCTCCCGATAATACTTTGTAGACTACAAATGGGCCTTGCCAATTCGAAGCGAACTTCTCCTTATACTCCTCTTGGTGAGGGAAGATGCATTTGAACATCAATTGTCCAACTTCAAAAGTGCAAGCTCTAGCTCTTTTATTGAAAGCATGAATCATTCATCGTTGATATAATTAACTATGGCATACGATGTTCAACTTCTTTTCATCGATCATCATAAGTTGTTTATCACGGACCCATTCTTCATTACTCAATCCTGCTTCTTGGATGATTCCTAAAGATGGTATTTCAACTTCGACGTGGATTACTACTTCAGTCCCATAAAATAACGCATAAGGATTTACCTTAGTCGAAGTTCTAACTATCGTGTGATATCCCAGCAAGGCTATATCATGCCACAATCGGTGACTATCAACTATCTTTCTTAAGATCTTCTTGATATTCTTGTTGGCATCTTTCACTGCTCCATTCATTTAAGGGTGATATGCAGTTGAATTCCGATGAGTGATCTTAAATTTTTCACATATCTCCCTCATCAAATAATTATTCAAGTTTGCTCCAATATCTGTGATGATTGACTCGGGTATCCCAAATCGACAAATCAAGTTGTTTTTAACAAAATCTGCTACTACCTTCTTGGTTACAGCTTTGTAGAAAACAACTTCTACCCACTTAGTAAAGTAATCAATAGAAATTAAGTTGAATCTATGTCTGTTAGAATCTTGTGGCTCAATCGAGCCGATGACAACCATGCCCCAAGATACAAATAGCCATGGCAAACCCATAACGTTGAGTTCATGTAGGGGCACCCGAATCAGATCTCCGTGTAATTGGCACTTATGACATTTTTGCACAAACTTCCTACAATCACTTTCCATGGTCATCCAAAAATATCTGGCTCTTAGGATCCTCTTGGATAGAGTGAAACCATTCATATGAGGTCCACACATTCCAGCGTGAATTTATTTAAGTAACTTTGTAGCTTCAATAAAATCTACACATCGCAAAAATCCCAAATCTGGGGTCCTCCTGTAAAGGACTTACCCATTCAAAAAGAAATTGCTGGCCATCCGATGAATTATTTTCTTTTGATTGACGGTTGCATCTTCGGGATATGCGCAACTTCTAAATACCTTTTGATATCGAAGTACCATGGGTTTCCATCTGATTTAGCCTTAACTTGTGCACAATGTACAGGTTTCTCCTTTAAACTTATTTCCAATGGATTAATGTAACTTTGATTTGAATGTTGAATCATGGAGATATAGTGGCCAAAGTATCGACGAGCTCATTTTGTATTCTTGGAACATGCTTGAATTCCACTTGAATCTTCTGCATAACTCCTGTACCAATTCTACGTAGGGCATGATTTTAGGGTTCTTTACATCCCATTCACCTCAAACCTAGTAAACCAATAAATCAAAATATCCAATGACTAGTAGATCTCGGATGTTCATATCAATGGCCAATTTGAGTCCGAGAATCTAAGCCTCATATTCAGCCATATTATTGGTGTATGGAAAATATTGTTTGGCGGTAATCGAATAATGTTGACCAGTTTATGATATTAAGACTGCTCCAATTCTTGATCCCTTGAAATTAACCTCCCCATCGAAGACCAATCTCCAACCCGAATATAATTCAGCGATGTCTTATCCTACAAATAATACCTCTTCATCTGAGAAATAATTTCGGAGTGGCTCATATTCTTCAACAACTGAATTCTCAGCTAGATGATCTGCTAGGGCTTGCTCTTTAATCGCCTTTTGATTCACGTATACAATGTCAAACTTACTCAATAGCATGTCATTTGGCTAATTTCCCCATGGGCATGACCTTTTGGAATATGTACTTTAAAGGATCTATTCTGGAGATGAGATACGTTATATATGACATCAGGTAGTGCTTCAGCTTTTGGGCCACCCAGGTCAATGCACAACATGTCATTTCCAATAGTGTGTAACGAGCCTCATGTGGAGTGAACTTCGTACTCAAGTAATAAATTACTCATTCCTTCTTTCCAGTTTCATTATGTTGTCCTAAGACACATCTAAATGCATTGTATGAGACCGATAAATACAACAACAGATTGATTTATTCTCTTAGAGGAACTAGTACTAGTGGACTGAATAGATAATCCTTGATTTGGTCAAAAGCCCACTGGCATTCCTTTGTTCATTTATTTTCTGCATCTTTCTTTAATATCTTGAGGATTGGTTTGCAAATAACCTTTGACTAGCTATGAACCCGCTGATGTAGTTCAATCTCTCTAAGAAACTCATGACTTCCTTTTTTTCCTTCGGAGTAGGCAGTTCTTGGATTGCCTTAATTTTTAAGGGGTCAAGCTCAAAACCCCTTCTACTAATTATGAAACCCAACAGCTTCCCGGATGGTACCTCAAAAGCACACTTGGTAGGATTTAGCTTCACATTGTACTTCTACAATTGATCAAAGAACTATCTCAAATGATCTAAGTGGTCTGAACTCTTGCAAGATTTGGTGATCACATCGTCCATATCCACTTTAATCTCTTTATGGATCATATCATGACATATAGTTGTCATGGCTGTCATATATGTAGAACCAACATTCTTGGGACTGAAGGGCATCACCCTATAGAGATAAACACACCAGGGTGTGATGAAGGCTATTTTCTCTATATCTTCTTCCTCCATCAGTATTTGATGATACCCGATAAAGCAATACAAGAATGATTGTGTTTCATGCCTCGCACAGTTGTCAATGAGAAGTGGATGTTGGGCAATGGAAGGTTATCTTTAGGACTAGCTTTATTCAAGTCTCTGTAATCGACACAAATCCTAAACTTTCCATCTTTCTTTGGTATTGGAAAAATATTGGCTAGCCATGTTGGATACTTCGTGACCTCAACTACATTGGCTTGGATTTGGTTAGTGACTTATTCCTTGATTTTCAAACTCAGATTTGGCTTGATTCTGCAACTTTTGCTTCACTTGATTGAACCTCAACAATTGGCAGCTTGTGTGAGATAATATATGTACTCAATCCCGACATGTCATCATAGGACCAAGCAAATATATCAGTGTACTCTTTAAGTAACCTGACAAGTTTTCTTTTCTGTGCTTCTATAATATGAATGCAGATTCTAGTTTCTTTGACTTCTCCATCACCACCTAGATTAACTACCTCAGTTTTCTATAGGTTGGGATTTTCCCGATCCTCAAAATCTTTTAGTTCCTCTATTAATTATTCCGGTCCATTATTTCTTCACCATAGTCCTCCCATTTGTCATCATTTGCTTTGATTTATTCATTTAGCTCTTGACATGGCACGACTTTGTGGCAGGTTTTAAGTTATTATTACTATAATCATAAACAACATAAGTTAGATTATAACGAATGGATAATGTAGTAAAAATAAGTAAAATATCTTTGCAATAAGAGAGGCTTTCATTGAAATTTAAAATATTATAGACACTGACTATGATCCACACTTGTGCGAGTCTGAGCCTTTTGGAAAATGTAAAAGGCAGAAAAAGGACAATAAAACTTAAGGGGTGGGTCACGAGCCTCACTCAAACTACCACTAATTTTGCAAAACTTAATTTCATCCTTTCATCTACCACATCAACCGAGGAGTCATAATTGGAGTGGAAGTCCAGTTTAACAGCTTCTCCCATGGTTTATCTTTCTTAATCTTGGTCTTCACAGGGAGATATTCTATGATAGCATCACACTCTTCGAACAAGAACCCTATTCTATCCTTGAGACCATCACTTGTAGGCTTTATAGATACAGGAAATGACTGGTAGAGCGGAGGTAACTCTTTTGCCGATTCTGGGCCTTCCTTCTTTGTCTTTATTTCACCTTCTTTACTTGGCACATAGCCTAACCCATATTTGAACAACTTCGCTGGGATCACAACAATCTCAATGATTTCATATAAATTCTTTCCTAAGCCGTGAACTGCTTCTCAGCATAACAGTGGTCAACATCTTGTAGATCAAAATCATTGGCTTGTAAGAAGCTGGATCTTTCTCAGCTGCATTCACAATTTCCACCATATAAAAGTCACTCCCTTTTGGAACTTCTTAACTCATAGGAACATAACTGTTAAGGTGACTTAGATGAATTCCTTTTCCATGGATGACCATTCTATCATTTTCCCATACGAATTTTACCAATTGGTGTAATATTATAGAAATGGCCCCTCTGCATGAATCAAAGGCCTTCCTAAGAGTAGATTGTAACTTGTGGAAATGTCCATTACTTAAAACTCAATTAGAAATTTTGCAGGCCCCATTTGAAGATGCAATTTAACTTTCTTGATGGTGATTCTCTGACCCCCATCAAAAGCTCTTACGTTTACTGTGTTCTGATGGATTTTCCCTATATCATAGTTCCACTGAGTCAGAATAGATAATGGGCAGATATTTAGACCTGATCTATCATTAATTAATACTCTGTTAATGATCTTATCTTGGAATTTGACAGTAATATGTAATGCTTATGCATCACTCCTTCTAAGGGTAACTCATCTCCACCAAAGCTAATGTGATGGGCTCCTACCACTCTACTGACCATGACCACCAAATTTTTGGTACTTATTCCTACGAGCACGTGACTTCTTCAAGGACTTTCAGCAGAGCTTTTCTATGATATTGGGAACTCATAAGCAATGCCCAAATAGAAATCTAACCAGGGGTCTTCTCTAAATGTTACACAATAGAGTACTATTTTGGCTGCATTCTTCTAAACAATTCTTCAGCTTCTCCTTCAGTGATTGGCCTTTTCTTGGCACTCTTCTTGTATGCATCATTGGCAAACTCCTCTGGAGTATAGCATCTCCCTGATCTAGTCATTCCTTGTGCGGCGACGGCTTCTACCATAAATTCTTCTCTTACGGGCGCTAAGGCAAAGGCTTGATGAAGTGCGATGAATGCAACAAACTTAGGCTTTTCGGTAACACTTAAGGCAGCCACTTCCTTTCCTATTTCTTTCACTTTATCCATATCTTCTAGGATAGCATGTATTATATACTTGATCACCACCTACTCACCATCTATTTCTATCATACTGATGGCTGCCCCCTCATGGTTTGGAAGTGGGTTGGTAGTAACATTTGGCGGCATTATTTGAAGCAAAATCACCTTTCGATCAATCAAATCTTAAATCTTGTGCTTCAAATTAACAGTCCTCAATTATGTGTCCAATACCTCCTGAATGATATGCACAATATTGAATGGCATGGAAAAATCGATAATTGGTATTAGCGGATTTTGGTGGGATAGGTTGGATGAGATTTGCTGCCTTTAGCCTTTCAAACAGTTGAGATCTAGTTTCAGTCAAAGCAGTGAAACTTCTGGTGACTTTTTTTTCATTATTTGGATGAGGAAGATTTTGGTAAGTAGGGGGAGGGACTTAATGGTAATTCTGGTTAACTAGGGCTTTTTGGTAGGCTTGGAAATTTGGGAATGGAGCTTGGTAATTTGGCTGATAATTTGGTAGTGGAGCTGGGTAACTCGATTTATTGGTAGAGAAATTTGGTTGTGGAACTTGGGGACTAGGTTGGGTATAGAACATAGGTTGAGGATTTTATGGAGCTGGGGGGTATTTAGACGGTGATGGCATTTTTTTAGAATTGGACCCAAAAGATTTCATTGACTTTGGGTTTGGACTAGAGGATACGAAATACACATCTTCTCTTTTTTGGGGGGAAATCCTGAAGATCCAAGTTGTGTAGATGTCTTGCTAATTTTTCTTGTCCTAAGTCTTTATTCAACTATTTCACCAATCTTAACCAAATCAGCGAACGTAGCACAAACTATCGATATCATTTTGTCATAAAACTCTCTCTCCTAAGCTTATGTAAACACAACGACTAGTTCTTCTTCTGTCATAGAAGGTCGTACCTTTTCTGCCTTTTTTCGCCAATAATAGGCATATTCACGAAAGAATTCATTAGATTTTTACTTGATGCAGTTCAAAGATTGTTGATCAGGAACCATATCTACATTGTAGGCGAATCTATCAACAAAATCCCTATATAAAGCGCTCCATTCAGACCAAATCTATCAACTGAACCCTATTGCATTAGGCGAACCATGTGTTTTCTTCATCCTGGCCATCTCTTCCTTTATCAGCAGTAGCTCCTTAGCATGTTTGTTTTTAGGAACCTTAGACTCCTTCTCCATCTCCTCCTAGTGGTTAATTTCTAGATTTTGGGGGAATATATGGTATGAGGTAGGTATTGCAGTAGCATAGATGGTGGCGAGAGACATATTTTAGGTCATTAGAGGATTTTAAGTGGTATGAGAAAGTTTTGGTATGTGGGAACTGGATTTTTTAGAGCATTAGCATTGGCAGTGAAAGTGGGGCGAGTATTTTGGGAAGTGAAGGCATTTGTGAAGGTATTTTGGTAATTTGTAGTAAAGCTTTGAGGATGGTAAACATTTGGATTGCTTTCTCGGTTGGTATTGTAAGTATGAGGGGTATGGGTTTGGTATGACAGATTGATGGGATTAGCAAGAGGTCTAGGCATATAAATGAAGGGTATGTTATTTGGTTGGTTTCCATTGTTAGGAGATCTAAAAGGAGGGGATCGGAGTGAAAACGCATGATTGTCCAAGATGGGCGTATTAGCAGCAATGGCCAGATTAGCCATATCCTTTGTCCATTGTACCTCTTTCTACAGTTCTTCCATTCTCCTAGTTAGTTTGGCGATCATCTCGCCTTGTGCCGTTATCATACCATCCCTAATAGTAATTTTGGTGAGAGAATTATCATTGCTACTACCAGCCATTCTTTCCTCTTTAGCTAAGCGATGGTCGAGGGATGAATTTTTATTTTCCTTAGATCTAGTGAAGTATTGATGTTCGTCCAGTTTTGTTAACACAAATCAATTTCTACTTACTTGATTACCTAATAAGAACAACTCCAAAGGCAAATATGTTAGATTATGTTAGTGGTAAATAATGCAAGATATCCAACATAAAGTAAACACATAAAGTTGCTTTCATCTTAGGTAAATTGATACACGGGTAGATATTGACTCAAAAGGAATTAACGTGTAGGACCTTGTCCGTTGATCTTTGGATAAATCAGGCCATACGTAGTTCAAATGGGAAAAGATAAAACTTCATTTCATTTCATTTCATTTCATTGAGATCTCGTTAGAGTTCATTACATCGAGAGAACGTGAAAGAAAAATGACAACATAAAAGATGAGACTAAATGACTAAGTCTTAGATAGATGCAGGCATTCCCGCTTCATTTTTCTTCTTCCATATCTTGATTTTCTATGGGTGATATGGTGGAAATTTCAACTCGACCCTTTTCTTGCATTTGAAGGTGAGGCTTGTCCGTGCCTTCTTTATCCAGCAATTTCCTTGTCAAGTCGATTGATCTTCCTAACCACTCTCTTGGTCTCTGTCTTTAGTATTTCCTCCACTTGGACCAACTCCACTATCCGTCTTTTCATTTGAATGGTTCTTGAGTCCATGACCGAGTCTCCTGACAGAATAGGAATGCGTTTAAAAGAAGGTTTGTAAGGACAGGTTAAACTTTTTGGGAGACTTGGAGATTTGAAAATTTTGGACGGACTTTGGATAGTAAGCATATATTTTTACCTAAAGGGTTTCTAAAACTTTGTTGAAGAGTAGATCAATTTACCTTTGATTCAAACAACGCACACAAGCACATAAACAGTTATATCACATAATAATAGATAATAAGTGCGTCTTAATTGGGTGACCCTTTTGGGCCAGGGGTTGGCCTAACGAATTTGAAGAAAGTATATATCTTTTAAATCCAATCCATTATCCCCAACATTTCCACAAATATATAAAAAAGGGCTCAAAAGCCTACAAAGTTGCATGAAAAGGGATGCAATCTTTAGTGAAAGGAAAAATAACATGAGAAAAAGAACAAAGTCCCACGCAGGGGATAAAAAGAGAAAACACTATTGACTAGATGTTCTCGGCCTTCGCCCTCTTAGCTTTGTCCGCCTTTTGCCATATGCGATATGTATCCTAACAATCAAAGTTGAAGGCAGTCAGCGAGATTGTAACTATTTTGAATCTTTTGTACGGTACCGACTGAGCCATTCCTATAAACAAAGTAAGTCTTCCCCCACCCCAAAGGATAATGGATTGTATTAAACAAACATTTATTTCTTCAACACATAAACATAAAATTGGCTCGTGGCCAATAGATGCAGGGCAGGTTTTCTAATGGGCCTAATACCCCCTCGGATGTTGGGTCGTCCTAGTCTCATGCCTAAAAAAAGGTTTTGATTTTTCTTTATCCTGGGAGTCTAGAGTGAGTTTGGACCAGGTTCCCAAGTGGACGACTTGGGTTTGAAAATACGAACGGCCATCAGATGCCTAACGTGTCAATAAACCATCATATTTCCAACACTTGATTTGAAATTGAATAATAGGAGCCGAGACATCCACAAAAGCCCAATCAATTTATATATTTTGAATGTGGAAGTATGCTATGAAAGACAACAGTTTAAATTTTGAAGAAATTTAAACACACAAGCAAACAAACAATTTAACTATTACAAACCCAAATAGTTAGTGAAAGAAGTTAGTCCAAACATTTGGTTAGAATCTAGTTAAATCCCCAGCAGAGTCGCTATTTCTGTTTTATCCTTTTTCGAGTTTATTTAAAAGAGAATGGTTTTTGATCTTTTCAAACTATTTCATAAAATTCAAGAAAATTTTGAAATAACTTTGAAAAGTTTTACAGAGTCGTCACTTGATTTTTATAGAAATATCCAGAAAACTTAAAGAGATTTCAAAGATTCAAAAATAAAAATAAATTTTTGAAATTAGAGAAACTGAGTAAGGGTTCAATTAACACCCTAAGAAGGTTTTTACGGCACTTAGGAGCGTCCGTTTTAAAACTGTTCACAAAAAAAATTATTTTTTGACTAACTTAAAAAGGGTGACTAACTTTGCAAAAGGGTTGCTATTATAAAATTATTTATTTACATATTTAAAATTGGCATTTGTTTATTCAAACAAGAAATATTCTACTTGAATTAAAAAAAAATTGCAATAATATGTTCTACTGAATCCAATATTAATTTTTGAGAAAAATTATAAAATATTCCACTTAATTTGAGAAACATTACAAGGTATCTCACTTGAGAAAATATTTTACTTAATTCATGAATAATCACAAAAAGTTAGAATTTGAAAAAAAAAAAATGAGGAATATTCCAATTGAGAAAATTCTACTTATTTCATAATTATTTCTAAGAAAAAAATTATGAAATATAATTTCTACTTAAATTAAGAACACCCCCATTTAAACTAGGTGGCACACTTGGATTTAAGAAGAAAATAAGTTTGTGTTTTTTTATGAAAAAAGGAATTACGTAACTATTTTTTTTTTAATTATAAAATTATTCTAAATAACACCTTTGGAAAATGTTAAGGGAATATCATGTTAAAAGTATCTTATCAATTATGAGAAAAGTTAAAATTTACCAGAAAGATTGATTTCTTTGATTTGGAGAAAATAGTTTTAACCCATGTAAGCTATTAATCTCGAGAACAAGACAAATGTCATCGTAGAATAAAATACTTAATTTTTAGAGACTTGTCTTAAGGAAAAAATTGAAGGAACCAATTTAATCTGTTTTCACCAAGGTAAATTAAGTAAGAAAATTTTGAATTGACTAAAAGAAAGCCATGATAAAATAAAATGGTAACGCCTTAGGAGATTTATCTAGATTAATTAAAGTGTTCAAGACAATACAAATAAACAAGAATGGTAAATAAAGAAGGGTAACTTACATAAATCCCTGAATCTTTAAGTGATATTATATAAAATTTCGACTATTTTGTTAATTACATTTTATCCCAATTTTTTGAAATGGTGATACATATGTTATACGATGATACATATAAAAAATTAATACATTTGAAACTGACAAGATATTTATTTAAGAAAATAATAAATTCTCTTTAATTCTGTGAAGCAAATCACACATAATCAGTTATACAATGAATTAATCAGATTCAAAAAAAATTCCAATACTTTAATTTTCGTCAATCACAATTCATTCCAATATGATCCCATCCACTTTCTCTGCTGACCCACTTTTCATGACGTCCAGCTCCACTTTCTCTCCTCTGTCTTCCGCCGCCGGGGACGGTGACTTCAATTACGACGTCGCTTGGTATGATAACATCCAGTACCTGCTCAATATCTCCGTTGTTAGAGCTTTAACTTGCCTCCTTATTTTTATCTTCGGTAAGCTTTGAAGCGACCACCGTCGCATGTCGGGGCCCACTATCATTGCCTCTAAGCTCCTCGCTGCCTGGCACGCCACAGGCATTGAAATTGCCTGACACTATAGCGCCGATGCTACGCAATATCCAACCCAGTTGATGTCTTCTCCGATAACGACCCACCCTCATGCCGATTCACCTCAGTTGATTATTATTTGAATTATTATTTGGTGACAGAGGATTACTATGTGATACATCTGAAATATGTGTGATACATTTGTTTGAAATTTGAAATGCATCTCCCATTAATATCATATGAATCACCCAATAATTGATGACGCCGGTGGGGTGATTTTTTTGGTAGGCTGGTATGGGGATTTCCGATGGTGAGTGGATCATTTTTTAGTGGACTAGCGTTGGTTACCCAAAACATTTAGCTCCGGTGATGGGGATGGCCGCTCCATTTTTAGATACAGTGTGAACAAAATGTATTACTCATTAATAACATATGAATCACCCAATAATTGAAATAAATAATTGTATCCACCATATGAATCACCATAATACCATATACATCACTCATTAATATCATATGAATCACCCAATAATTGAAATAAATAACTGTATCTACCATATGAATCACCATAATACAATATGTATCACTCATTAATATCATATGTATCACTCGTTAAAATCATACAAACTGTATCTATCGTATGAATCACCATAATACCCATATAATGATATCATATTTATCATTCATATGAATCACCATTAAAAAAATAAACATGCATGAATAACTAAATAAATTTATATATATCAATAGATTTTAAAAATAAAATAAAAATGGGAGAGATTTTAGGTGAGGAAAAAAAAAGTTGCATGCGTTAGTGGAGGAGGAAAAATCAGGAAGAAAAATTATTTAAGCGTTAATGTAGGAGAAAAAAATCAGGAAGGAAGATGATTTAATTGTTGATAATTAAGGAGATATTTTAGGGATGAAAATCTTTGGAAAAAAAATTAGCTTGAATGAGTTAATGGTGAAATAAAAATAGGATGTGCGATTTTGTTGATATGTATCAAGAGTAAAGTTAAAAATTGGAATTTTATGTAAATTTTAAAAAAGCAAGGGATATTAAGCAATATAGTCTCTTAAGTTTGGGATTTGTGAAATTTATCCCATAAAGAAAGGGTTAGGATTGGGCCCTTTAGGCCCACTAATGGGCTGTCCAGCCTGAATTCTATGGATTTTCAATCCATTTCCCTGCATGTATACCAGTTGTATATCACAACTCCTTTTCCTTGCGTTTTTGTATATCTTGTGTATACATGGCCATATATTGGTCACATATACACGTGCTCCAATCCTCCACCTTTATACCAACTTCATCTCCTTGTCTTCCACTGTGTATCTCCTGTATACCACTGTATATAGAGGGATTTCTTGTCTTTTGGTCCATTTTTTTGAGACTTTGACATGGAATTTTGACTCAAAAGAATGAGACTTTAGTCTCGTGGATCATGCAAGGACGGGAGTCCCCATTGGACTCGAATGGTTCATGCACAGGAAAAAAGAAAAGGAAGGTGTGTAAGTTCAATACATATATGGGAATACATGAAAGTAAACAACTGTCTCAAGCTAGCAAATTGTTTTCCATTTAAATCAAAATGACACTAAGATAAAAATCACAAATTAATTGATGAAAAAGACAAGCATGTGACCCAACATTAACATTACAACATTGAAACAGTGTATGGACATTTTCCAAAATTAATTTCAATGACCAACGAACAATATGAAAGCAAATCACCCATAACATGAATTACCTTAAATGACATAGTTAGAGATAACCCATACGACTTGAAGAAGAAGATGACACATCGTAAAATGATAAATTGTAAGTGTTAAGAATTCGTGCCCCACTGATTATTTTATTTTCGCCTAACTGTTGCCTATTGATGTAACGGGTTGCCTGACGTGTTCCACGAAAGCAGTAAAACAAAAAGTAAAGAACACAGTGGATTTTTGCATGGAAAACACCCGACTCAAAAGGTGTAAAAAACCACAACCTGCATCTCTACAGGATTTAATCCCAACTTCAGTAAATAACTCTGAGCCTCAACAACGACTGATTACAAAACTCTTGTAACCAACAAATAGGAATTATAAACTCTAATCCCTATAACTCAACAACTAGAAATTATTAGCTCTAATTCCTAACTACACACACACACCTCCCAAGGTATGCGTTCCCAAAGTCTCTGAGTTTTCCCAACTCGAAGACTAGCTCCTAGTTCAGTTTATAACACACTGAAACTAATATTACATCAATAGTTCAAACACAATGAACAACTCTAAAAATCAACGCTAAAACTCTTAGCTGGATTCTGTACTGAGGACCAGGTTCTTCAACGTGTTTCTTCAGTGATTGAGTAGCACTTCGTAAAGTCAATCTGTCGATTGTGGTTTTCTGCTTTTTAAGTTCATGATTTATTCTGACTGCTGCATCTTCTATTTAAGCATAGCTCTCTAAAGAGTCATTCTTTATTTCAAACTCTTCCTCTAATCAAAACTCTCATTGCATAGAGTTTTACTTCAAGTGAGACTCCTTCTTCAATTTCAACTCTTGTCTCCTTGGTGTTGTAGTCAAATTCCAATTATTTAAATCAGCACATATTAATTTATCAGAATCTTTCTCATCCCACACATAGGTCTCTTCAAGATATACTCAGAAGTGAAACTCTTTCTTTACGTAGGACTCCTTTTTCAACTCAACTTGCTTTCCCTTATCATCAAGTGTTTGAATCAAATTCAACTTGTTATATTCCCCATGTGATCAGTAAGTTGAAGTTTCCAGTTGCATTGAATTAATTCATATCAACTTGTTTCATTCATATTGTCATTCATCAAAACTTCAAGGCTCCAATAAATTCCTCATTTTTATGATGACAAACCTCTTGTCTTTGTGCATCCAAATATCTTCACCTGTAGGTACTAAAGTATAAAACACTAGCAAATATCTTCACCTGTAGGCACTAAAGTATAAAACACTAGAATGAAACAAGTTAGTCAATGGGTTATAAACATTACACAACCCTCTTATCTTCCCTCTTTTGGCATCATCGAAAAACCATTTCAATGCAATAATATACTAGCCAAAGTGATTTGTTATGCTATTCATGGACACTGGGGCTATCACCAAAACAATCAGACAAAGACTTTAGCCAACCTAGTAATGTATTAAAGAGAGCAAAAATATGAGTCAATTTAGCAAAGATAACCATTCCATTTAACTGACAGAGTATGTTTCACATTAAACCTAATCTAGTACTGAACAAAGCAAAATAATTGAGCATTAAAAAAATACGATATAAAAGTGGGACATGGCTAAGGATATAAATAGTGAGGATTTGACGAGGAAGGTGGAACAGGTGATATCAACTGTGTCAATTGATGAATGACTTCAACATTTTCATCCCTCTATCAATCAAGGTCAAGCTTGAAAGTCATGATCCCAGCCTTAAAGACCTCTTATTCCACTTCATGACTGTCTTATGCAGCTTCTAGTTCAGAATTTTTTTTCTCAATGTGAGTTTTAGCCATCCTTATTGAAATAGGTAGAGCAACATGATTCATCTGTTCAAGAACATCTATTTTTTTATAAGTCAAACCTGATTTAGGACTGAGAAGCCCAAAAAAAAAAATTACCAATTAGGAACTAAAAGGGAAAGCATGTTTCTTTTCATTCTTTAGAAACATATGCTGCATGTGATTGATGATCAAGCTTGGCAAATTCATGGTACACAATTGATATTTTGGTTGAGAAAGAAGAAGGAATTTCTGGTATAGGATTAACACACTTGTGCACACCCATTTGGAGAGAATCATTAGACAATGAGAGGATGAAGTGTGTGAAATTGAACAGGTGTGCTCAACTGTTTCAACTTAGACAGCCTATGCTTATGTCAGTATAGAACATACCTGATAAGAAGAACTTTATGGTCATAATTGCTTGGTTGTACCTATTTTTCTGCACAATCTAATACAAAATTAGGTTAGAAAAGTAAAAAATCTGGAATTGGGACACACAACTAAATGTACAAGACTGAATAGAATAACTTTTTAGCTAATAAAATTAAAAAGAAAAATGATTATTCTAGTCAATCATTGAGGAGAGTTCATGCAATTTTAATCATCCCTAAGTCTAACCTATTCCTTTCAAAATGCTCTCTACTTAGTGCCTTTGGTGCTTCTCCAGTCAATTAAGTAATCCACATAGTCAATATTTTTGTAGCCCCCAAGAGTGAAATTACTTTCCTTTGGATATCATAGTCTCAAGCCATTGATTCCCATGAGATATCTCAAGATTCTTTTGACAACACCAATTTTTATGAACTACTAACAAAATTACCAGCAACTTGTGTTGGTTTTATTGATGCATCCATTTCTTCATTTGTTGTTCCCCCTGTCAATATGCCCTCAGTCTGTACAACAGTTGAGCCAGGTGGTACAACATGTTCCTGTGCATGCTCATCAGTTTCACAGTCATCCTCTTTTCTCATTTTTTTTTACAAAAATCTCTCTTGCTTCCTCCTTACACGAGCACTACAAATCTGGTCATCTTTTAAATGATCCATTCCCCTTTTAAATGTGGTGAGTGAAAGAAACTTTATTTTCTTCTTGTCTTATGCCTTGAGCAAGCTTTATTTATGTACAAATTTTGCTTGCCTCATTTCACTCTCACCTGCAAAACAAATTAGATGTTAAATTTAGGCACCCAGACAAGCTTGGGTCCTTTCTTATGAGTAAATGGATGAATCAAATTTCTTCTAGACCATACAGGCAACAGGTTACGTGACCCATTTCTCTGACCAGTTTTAGTTATCCTTTTCTTGGTCTGAGATAGTTTATTTGCCAGATTTAGACTGCTGGATCTGCTTTTGGCAGCAACTGGATATTCAGTGGTTGGATGTCCAAGGTTTTCACAGATATAACACAAGTCTTGATAAATATCAAGACTTTTATGAAAACCCAACCCAGCTTTTTCACTGTGATATCTTTCACTCAACTTATGAATATTTCTTGAGTAATTTGTCCACCTTTTTGCTCTTTCAAGGTCAAGTTTTAGTTTAGAGACTTCTTGACTCAGTTTATTCAACATTTTTGTTGCATTATTGCACTCTTCTTTGTACTTGACTAATTTAAGTTCAACTTTTTCTTATTCTTTACTCTTGGTTTTTTTTCCTTTATTAGAGAGTGTCAATTTTAGAACTTCAGACTTAAGATCATTATTTGAAGAATCAAGTTTCTCAACCTATTTCTTGAGAGAGCAGTTTTCCTATTCAACAGTGTTCTTGCAAACTTCTAAATCAATAAAATCAAATTTGATTCTTGCAAGACTGTTGAATAACTCATCCCTATCAGAAGTTGATTCTTGGAAGTCATCAATTAGTGCACTCATCAAGGAAATAAGTTTTGTTTTAGAAAACAAATGCAATTTTTCTTTAAGTTCAAGTATACTTACCTCAGAAGCATCATCTTCTTCCTCCAAGTCTGAATCTCCAAGAGTCATGAGTGTTGCTTCATCAACTTCATCATCATCTAAGTCAAATCCCCAAGCTTCTACCATTTTAGTTCCATCAATTTCCATTTCATAAGTTCTTAAATTCCCCACTAATTCATCCAGGGTCATGCCTGCAAGATCCTTATTTGCTTCCCTGATTGCAGTCACCTTAACATTCTACTTTGATTTTGGTAATACCCTCAGTACCTTCTCGACTTGTTCTTCTTTAGATATAACTTTTCCTAAGGAGGTCATCTCATTTGTTAAGGCAGTAAGCCTTGTCATCATCTCATGCAAGGTTTCATTCTCCTTCATCTTAAATGTCTCATACTCAGTGAAGAGAAGAGAAATTCTGAATTTTCTTACTTGAGATGTGCCTTCATGAGCATTTAATAGAGCATCCCAAATTTGCTTAGAAGTGGTGCATGTTGATACCCTGTTGTATTCAGCAGGTCCTAATCCACAGACCAAAATGTTTTTGGCCTTAGTATTTTTCTTTAATTCCAATAAGTCATCAGGAGTGAATTCACTTCTTACTTTCTTGACCTGTTTCCCATCTTCTAACTTCATTGAAATAGTAGGACCATCAGTGATCCTATCCCATAACTCGTAGTCTTCGCCTTGAATGAATGTTTCCATCCTAGCTTTCCACCAAATGAAATGAGAACCATCAAAGAGTGGAGGTCTAATAGTGGATTGACCTTTACTGTGACCAGTAAGTGGTGCAAAATTTATCATATTGATCTTTGTCTTAGGTGCTAGCCCTTTTTAAGACAACCTCGCTTTAATACCACTTGTTAAGAATTCGTACCCTACTGATTATCTTATTTTCGCCTAACTGTTGCCTATTGATGGAACGGGTTGCTTGACGTGTTCCACGGAAGCAGTAAAACAGAAAGTAAAGAACACAGTGGATTTTTATGTGAAAAACATCCGGCTCAAAAGGTGTAAAAAACCACGACCTGCACCTCTACAGAATTTAACCCCAACTTCAGTAAATAACTCAGAGCCTCAACAACGACTGATTACAAAACTCTTGTAACCAAAAAATAGGAATTATAAACTCTAATTCCTATAACTCAACAACTAGGAATTATAAGCTCTAATTCCTAACTACACACATACCTCCCAAGGTATGCATTCCTAAAGTCTCTGAGTTTTTCTAACTCGAAGACTAGCTCCTAGTTCAGTTTATAACACACTGAAACTAATATTACATCAATAGTTCAAACACAATGAACAACTCTAAAAATCAACGCTAAAACTCTTAGCTAGATTCTGTACTGAGGACCAGGTTCTTCAACGTGTTTCTTCAGTGATTGAGTAGCACTTCGTAAAGTCAATCTGTCGATTGTGGTTTTCTGCTTTTTAAGTGCGTGAATATTCTGACTGTTGCATCTTCTATTTAATAACAACTCTTCAAAGAGTCATTCTTTATTTCAAACTTCTTCTCTAATCAAAACTCTCATTGCATAGAGTTTTATTTCAAGTGAGACTCCTTCTTCAATTCCAACTCTTGTCTCCTTAGTGTTGTAGTCAAACTCTAATTCTTTAAATCAACACATATTAATTTGTCATAATCTTCCTCCTGCCACACATAGGACTCTTCAAGATATACTCACAAGTGAAACTCCTTCTTTACGTAGGACTCTTTTTTCAACTCAACTTGCTTTCCCTTATCATCAAGTGTTTGAATCAAATTCAACTTGTTCTATTCCCCATGTGATCAGTATGTTGAAGTTTCTAGTTGCATTGAATTAACTCATATCAACTTGTTTCATTCATATTGTCATTCATCAAAACTTCAAGGCTCCAACAGTAAGAGACAAAGATATGATTTGAAGAAAAAGAAAAAAAAGTCCGAGAGAGGGACCAAGTAGAGAAGGGAAGCTACGACTCTTAAATCAAGTTATTTTTAGCATGAAGATATATGTTCTTAGTATTAATCTTATCTGAGAAGAAAAATTGAAAGCATACAACCAAAAAAAGAATAAAAATCCAAACATGAATTCATCCCAATCCCCCAAAATCATGTCAATATCAAACACACATATTTTCATATAAGAACAGTCCATCAGTGAATCTGGAATAAGAAATTGGCAAAAGAAACTTTCAAAATTTTAAGTGAATAACATCTAAAATAAAAAATGTAAAAAATGAAATTGTTCACAGTCAATAAACGACTGTTGAATCAATAAACCATATATTAACAAAACGTCAATCGAAGACCGTCAAGCTTAATGCTTCTCAATATTGAACACCATAATTTAAACTTAGAATTCTCAAAACATCATTGAATACACATTCTTTAGACTAGACTAGTCCCAAACTCACCTATACAACATGCTCCACGTTAAAATCATTAAAACGGAAAAGAGAAAATAAAAGAAAAAGTCGAGTCTTTACCTTTTTGTGGGCAACAAATTGGGACAACCTAACTTTGGAGTCGGACTTCCGTCACCCAAGTTTCACTTAATTTCATCGAAGTTAGAATTATTTTCGTCGGAACTTGAGAGATTTCATAGGAAGTAAGTATTTCTCGCCGCAAATTTTGGTTACGTGAGATTAGAGGAATGCTCCTCCAAAATCTGCAAATTTTTCTCCAAAAACTCTTTCCCTTCACCTCTATCTCTCACTATCTATTTATAGGGAAATTGGGGGGGGGGGAATTTAGGGTTTCAGATTTGAAAATAGGATTTTGAGTTTATTTTTGGGGGGAATTTGAGGTCCACAGGCAGAGAGGGGTACATATCAGTTGGCTTCTCGCCAAAAGAAAGGTGAACATGGCCCGAGCAAGGAAAAGTCGATGAGACTTTAGCCGAAAATGATTGTACGACGGGGGTAAAAGAGTAAATAAAAAGCAATGGCTAGGTTGACTAGGGTTTATGGATTTACGGTATTGTCGATGAAGCTGTTATTGTTGAATTCGGGTTGGATTTTTGTTGTTGTTCGTACAACGTTGTCACTGTTGATGGGTCGGTGGGTTGAAGCTGTTGGTAGAAGTCGCGTTGTTGTTGTTGTACGCAGTGGTTGAAGTTGTAAGTTGTTTGTACATTGGGTGGAGTCGGGTTTTGCCATGATTTTATTGATGAAGAAAAGGAAATATATAGTCTGTCGAGTCTGTGGGTTTATTTTTGGGTTGGTTGATATTATTATGTTTGGTGTTGGACTAGAATTGGAGTGACATTTAAACGGGTAGATTAAGTTATTTGGAAAAAAATATATATAGCAATTCTTAGATAGGAAATTACAATTTATAGCATAATTTTTATTTTTTCAAGTTGTAGCAAATCTTATAAAAAAAAAATTTAAAAAAAAATGTTTTTTTTAAATATAGAAAAATAATTACTGAAAAGGAAAATAAAGATTTAATACAACTAATATGCAATAATCATTCCTTAAATATAGTTATCCTTAATTATTGATATCAATCCACCCCAAATCCCTCTAGCCGTTTTTCTTTTCTCCTATTTTAATGCTTCCATTAAGAGTTTCCATCTTCATACACTACCTTCTTTTTATACACCATTTAGTTGTTCCAGTCACAAACGCTTTAATGAACAAGCATGATCAATATGTCTCCATTGGATCAATATGTCTCCAGGGAAGTACTACTTGATTAATAAGACTTTAACCCCCAATCTCCTCAATTTGCTTGTGATTGAAGCTCAGTAAGAGTTGCATACATAGACATGAATATTGTATTTTAATGTTTTTGGTGCTCATTATTGTTGTCTTTTTATTATTGTTGGTATGAATAAAGTTTAGTTTTTGTATTTAAGCAGTTTTTATTCGGTGTTATACTAATTTAACAGTTGTTTTATATTTCACATCGTTGAATAAATTGGATATCAATTAAGTCTGTGTCAACCAGATTTACTGTAATTTTTCTTTACAAATCGTGATTATTTTTTTCAGTATGAAAGATGATAGTGTTCATTAAATCTTAATTTAATACAAAAGTAGATGAGATAGAATCTTGATTCAAAGAGAGAAGCACATAGTGTATGGAATCAGTATATAAATTGGTTTCACCTAATTTAATATCGCAATCCATAAATATCAATTTATATATCTTTTTCATACAAATGTGACATGTAAGAAAACACTTTATAAATTGATTTCATTCAATTTATAATCTTAAGTATATCTTCTTAATTGAATATCATAATCGCATTATACTCATTCCATATAAATATAACACTTAAGAAACTATTTTACAAATCTTGAATGTAATATTGATATTATACAGGTTTCATACATGGAATAATTCAAAAAATACAAGTTTGTATATTTATTTCATACACTAAAATAAATAATAACGTATAATTTTTGGTGAAAGTCAATTTCTATACCAACTTCTGCAATTATTATACTTATTTCATACTGATTTTATACTGAATTCATATACGAAATAATTTAATAAATATATACAAGATAATTTTCACTATATTATTTTTACACTTCGTTAGAGGAGAAAGAGTGAAACAACCTAAATCAAACGAAGGTCTAGAAAGATGAATGTGGCTACTATTTTTGATTAATCTAGGACTTCTACGCGAAGGAGTAGAATCGAATTTTGGTTTAGACATGATTCACAATGGAGAATGAAAAAAACAAATATATCCATTTTATGTTTTTTGGAAAGAAGATGAATATTATATATCTTAAACCCACCTTTTTTTAATGAAGAAAATGAATATTATATGAAACTCACTTTTTTTCAATCTTGTATTTTCAAGGGAAGAATATGAATATTATATGAGTAAGTTAATGGAATCATAATTTTCAATAAAGTTTTGAAAGGTTGAGCATTAGAATGGAGAAAGAGAATAAAGTTTTGAAGGTTAGAGTATTTGAATGGAGATGGAGAGGTGATTCAGATACATTTTCGGAACATTAATTTGCTTTACACGTAATCTTCTTTCAATAAAATTATCTGATAAAAGTGTGCAATCTTTTAAATATAAAATAATATATATTTACCATAATTATCAATACACAATTTAAGGGGAATATTGATTATAACCCTATAAATATGGAACTGATTTTAAATTATATAATTAAAAACGAATTTTAAAAATACACTTAAAATAATATATCCTTTAATCAGTTGCTATAACTTGTAACTAAATTGCTATTAATGCAATTATCTAAAAATCTTGCTAAAATTTGTTATTTTAGATCTAATAATACTATAGGGGATAATTTTCTCTAAGTTATTTTGGGATTATTATTTAAAAGTAACCCTAATCTATTTAGGAATTAGTCAATTTTATTTAATTTCTGACCAAATTAATTGGCCAATTGTATTGCAATTGTGGCCAATTTGATTTCAATTATGGTCAAATTTTAATAAATTGACTAGATTAGATTGAAATTCGATACGAATCAATACCTCGTTTAATCACGAGCTTCTTGATTTGATAAAATCAAATAAATATTTTTTCAAAATAAATTATTTTTGTGACTACATTATATTTGAATCAAAATTTTAACCATTTGAATCAATTTTCAAAATAATCCTGAATTAAAATCTATTTTTTTGTAAAAATAATTATTTAAGTAACGAAATTACACAATTTTGTATGTCTGAATATGAAAACATATAATCGTTACTTAAAAATGACCAAATTATCTAGATAAATATTTGGAATATTTTTTGTCTGAATAAAATAAATATTATAATTTTATGTAAAGGCGAAGAAAGCTGAACAAGTCTTCCAACTGAATTCTGTGCATCAGATGTGGCCCTTTTAACTATATATACTTTTTGTCACATAGGTCATTTCTTATTATTTGCTACCAAAATTAGGTGACAAGTCCCATCTTGCTCTCCTGCTTTAAGACAAAGCCACTTTGCTTATAAAAGACTTTTGCCTTTGTTAGTGAAGCTGTTAAGTATCTGTCAAGATTTTCACTAAACAATTCAACAACTTAACGATTTTAAGAAGAAAAAAGTGATGCAAATAACATTTATAAGATTAGTGTGAAATTAATAGTTTTCGTTTAATCATTTGGTATTCAAAATCAACTGGCTTGACTGATTCAAATTAAATGTGTATTACCAATACAAGGGAGAAACGTTCTCTAAATAAATGATTTTTATTTTCAAGATTCGAATCCTATACTTTTATTTAGTGTCTGACGAATCTCACATTTATCATCTATCAATGAAATTAATAATTCCCCCCCCCCCCCCCCAAGTCACGCCATATTTCATCTTGAATGTCTTAAATTATGTAACACTATTTCATTTCTATATCATGCTTACAACTTTCATTAATTTAAAGTCATAAAACTATTAAAGTTTTAATTAGGATTTGATGATTTCTCTATCTGACAATTTACTATAATATTTCTCACTATCACCAATTTATGAGATAAATTAAATTTATAGTTTTACTTTCTTTGTTTGATTATATTAAATTGAATTGATTAGAGTAACATAATCAATAAAAGAAATGGTTCTAAAGTTTAGCAGCACAAAGAAATAAAGTACCATAAGGTGGGTATGCTTTTCACTGTTTTCTTGCAAATGCAGACAAATAAAGAAAATTTAACAAGTCATGCAAATCCCAGACACTTCTATTTTCTTTCAAATTTCCTTAATTACTTTATACCTATATTGTTCAAAAACAAAAGACAAATTTCCACTGAATTAAAGAGATGGGACATGCTTTTTAATCAGCCCAGACGAAAGAATGACATTATATTGGACCCCTACACCCAGAAGGGATTTTGCCACAGTTATTTATTTCATTTTCAAATACATTGTAGTACAACTCTTTTTTTTTTTTGCGAAAGTTTCTTCGTTTGGTGTTCAGTATTCGTTTTGAACTAATTTGAATTCATTTTAAAAAGTTTGATTCGGGAGTAAAATGTTTTCTATTAAAAATGACTCCAAACTCTGAACATAAACCCAAAATCGGTGGTTAAAAATAAAGAAATACTTATAACCATTTCATCATAGCCTACAAATGATGGTATTATCATAGACCTTTTGATTTCTCAAGAATGATACTGTGATAAAGATCAATATGAAACATCAATAATATTATGTGACTTGTCAACTCAAGAAAAAGGACAGGAGTTGCTTCGTTTGCATCACACATTAATTTAGACAAATTTGTTTCACTCTATGAGTATAAATTTGAATTACATATATCTCAATTTATTACAATACTTTTTTTAGTAATCACTTATTTTACTCCAAATAGATTATAATTATTTACATAATGAATCAAGTTGTTGTTGTTATTAGTATTTAAATAATGCTATTTTTATCTAAAATTTACATAAATACATAAACTAAAGTTATCATATTACATTATATACCAATTTGGTAAAGTATTTACACAAATTCTAAACTATTTACAAAAATCTTTTTTTTTTTTCAACTCTCTCTCTTAAAGGTTATACATCTAAAACAGAGATTTTCTCTTCTGTAATTTACTCCTCATATACTCTCACTACACACCCGATATATTCTCCATAGTTGAATCCCTTTTATCACGGCAAAATTCAAGGTACCTGTACTTGGAGGTTACAACTTTGTAAGTTTTGAAGATTTATTTGATTTTTTTTTTTTTTGACTTTACCAATTTATATTTTGCCCGTTTATTCTATGGATGCATGTTCGTTTCTATGAAATTACTTTATTTTTCAAGTATTTTCAAGTTTCGTAGTTTGATTTTTTCATTTTTCTTCATATAATACAAGTTCAATTTTTTATTTTCTCGGTTTGTAGTTGCTTCAGGTTAATCGAATTAGTGTAAAATTGGTAATGGATTCTCGTCCTAACTTTAGTTTAGGACTTAGTCAGTTAGATTCTCAAAAACAAGATATTAACGTTGGGTTTGTTCCTGGTACATTTGATTTTGAAGAACCCAATTTCGCAAAGAATCGTTCAAAGCATCAAAACGACCCGACAACAATGAAGAAATTGAAGGAAGCGGCCAGTTCTAGATCGAAGAAGTCAAGTTCAAAAGCGTCCAGTAAGAAGAAGTTTGATGATTTCGGTCGACCACGTCTTCCGAAGGTATTGATTATACATTATACTTTACTTACTTTGGAACATTAATGTATAATATATTGGAACACATTAATTTTTTGAAACACTAATGTATAATATTACTATTCTGTTATACATTTCAATATTTTATACATTGGATGTTCTTATTACATATAAGAGACATTTTATCTTTTATGTGGTATTATACAGTCAGAAAGTCTTCGTTTTGTATAAAGTTTTATTATACATTCTGACAAGATTATATGTCATATATATTTAAGGTGAAATGTTTAGTCTGAAATTATACATTGCATATATTCGAATACTAATGTATAATATTATTATTCTGATATATAAATCTTTATGTTATACATTTCATGCTCTTATTATACATAACATACATTTTATGTTTTATTTGATATTATACATTTAGAGAGTTAATAGTGTATAAGGTGGCATTATACATCTGAATAGCTTATATGTCATACATGTTTTTAAGGTGAATTAGTTTAGTATGTAACATTATACACTACTGCATTTCACTATTTAATTGTATAAGTTCCCCTCAAACATGTGTAACTGTTTTGTAATTATTGTATCATTTTATTATTTCAGGACATGAAATACCGTATAGACAAAGTCCCAGATCATCCATTGCATATCGGTAGCTTATGCAACAGTGGTTTTGCTGAAGACATAAAGACTTATTTTGGAGAAGATATTTTAGGGGCATTAAGAAATACGTTATTTAGATTTTTCTTGACTTGCCACAATGCAACTGAATAGGGCATATTTCAAAATTTATCCTTATGCTAGAAATTCAGCAGGATATTAAGGACGAGATTTATGTGTGGGTGCAGGGGAAGATCCTGAAATTATCATTCTTGAATTTGTTATTATCACAGGTCTTAAATGCACCAGTGATATTGATGAGTATATGTATACTTCATCGGCAAAATCCCTTTTGATGTCGAAGTATTTTCCTGAATCTAGAGGTGGAATAACTAGGTCAAAACTGATAACACGTGTGAAGATGGAAAACTTCAATAACTCTGAAGATGCTCTGAACCTTGCGATATTATTTTTTGTTCATATATTCATGTTTTCTCAGCATAAGGAAGCACCCATCAGTGTAGCTCACTTTCAGATGGTCGAGAATGATCGGTACATATACTTTTCATGGGGAAAGATTACATTTGAAAAATTGATGAACTCATGGCAGTAGGATTCAGAGTCGCAAAGCAGTTATATTCTTTGGGTGGAATTCCCCACGCTCTAAATGTCTGAATGTTTGAGTGTTGCTCTGAGTTAGATAAAAAAAACTACTTTGCGACGAAGAAACATCATCCCAAGAATACCCAATTTGTTTTGGAAGTGTACCAGGCCTAAGTATGAATCTTTTATGTCTGGCATATTCAGTAAGGTAATTGTATAACCTGTTAAATATTTTTATTTTCTACTTAATTTATCGAAGTGCTAATATTTTATTTTGAAATTAATCTTTTCAGTATTCTTACAAGAATTTACAACCTACAAGCGAAGAAGTTCGTACTTTAGATTTGTCTTTCTCTAAAGATTTTGAGTTATTTGATCCAACATTTGCTGCTTCCATATCTGTTGCTCCAACATTGAAAAGGTCAGACGATGAAGATCAACCGCGCGTTGTCACTGCAGCTGAAGACTTTGATGATTTCAGCATTAGATCAATGCGGGAATTTCTAAGAAAGGATCATTTAGATTCACCTTTATCAACTGAACAAGCATCAAAGAGAAGAAAGAGTTATGTTTCAGGAAGTTAGTCCAGTGGTGATAGATGGAGAGAAATCAACAAGTGCTCCTGCAGTACGTCATGTGTCTGGTATATTTTCTAAAAATCAAGAGGAATCAATAAATAATGTACAAATAGGTGTGTCTGAATTTGATCATCCTCATCAAGGAGAAATTGGTATGTCTCCTGAGCGTGAACAACTCAAGTATGTTCCTTCATCTTCCATAACGCCTGAAGGGACAGTTAAGTCTAATTTAGATATGGACCAGATAAAAGTTAGGTCAAAACATACGTAAATTAACTTTCTTATTCATGATTTTTTTCTTTTTGAAAAACATGACTTATTTCTAATATCTTATTTTTATCTGTACGTTATAAGGTTGATAAGCAGATTGTTGAGCTGAAAACACTAATCTTCAATACACCTGCTGAGGTCGTTAAAGCTTTGAAGAAAGAAGAGAATAAAGAATCACCGGTATAAAATATTATTTCATTCAAATTTTTAATGCTTTGAATAAATACTCATACATTAGTATTATTCATGTTATATAGGAGGAAAAAATTATTGATCAACAATAAGGTCTAGAAGACGGGTCGAAAAAAATGACAGCGTCTATAACGATTTACCGATAATTTTTATCTTAATTAGATTGGTGTGTTACCATAAATCTGTATAACTCCCATATCTTAACCTATTTTTACTTGGTTGTTATACAATATGAAGATGAGGACAAGGGACCAGACATTGAAAACAGAAATGATGAACCATCAGTACTTCAATATTTGGAAACAGAGATACAAGATTGTATACACATGCATATTGAATGTCCAACAATAACTGAGGTTCAAAGAGAATAGAAGGTATACTGAATTAACATTACGTATGCAAATGTTAGTTATATAATAATATTTTTGAATCGCCATTGATATATTTAAATGTTATGTGTTTTCGAATGGATTTTGATCTGTATGACTTACATTATACATATATATATATAATATGTATAAATATGCTTATACGTTCACACCCATGCTTAATAGATATCAAATTATAAGAAAGCTTTTCATTCACCATTATATGACTTTAATTAAATGTACACATATGCATTTGTCATTTTTTATAGGATGAGAATATGATTGATAAAGAAGAAGGTCGTGAAGAAGAATCGAAAAACACGCACAGTAATGATATGGAAGATTTATCGATATATTTTTGTCACTCATGTTGGTTTGTTACTCCAATTCTGTATATATAAATGTACCACATGTTATTTTTAGAATAAGGGTAATAATGTTCTTAGCTGAATATCAATATATTAGAACGCTTTAATTGGGGTTGTTACAGTATCATTATACATTCAGTTGAATGTATAATGATATGTTATACATTATTAATAGAACTAGTCGCTTCAACAAAATGAATGTTCTTTATGAATATCCTCATACATATCTATGTTATTTACAATTATTTATATAATAATATTTCTCAATCACCTTACAAATCTAAAAATATTAATACATTCATACTCAATCCTTACAGACAACAATTGAAAATCACTGTTATAATTTTTTTTTCATTCAACTATGTCTTACTTTGATTAAATGTCTAGACATTCTAATTATTACTTAATTTAGGATGAGCTTATGGCTGATAAAGAAAAAGGTGGTCTTGAAGATTTGGAAAAAGAGCACAGTCTTGTGATGGTAGATTTGTTGTTATTTTTTTGAACTCCTGCTGATTTAATACTTCAAAACTATCTACATAAACTTACCAGCTATTAGTATTAAAAAGGGATCATAATATTCTTAGCTGGATATCTAAATTTTTGGATTTTCATTCTACCATAATTTTTGTTTGTGTTGTTATTTCGTATTCTTCATTAGTAATATTGGTCTTTATGAATATTGGCTGATGATGACTTTTTGAAAGGATATGAACTCATTGTACCCAAGTATAGTGAATTATGTATAATGTGCAATGTAATACTATCTTAATTTGGGGATGTTACAGTTTCATTATACATTCATTTTAATGTATAACAATATGTTATACATTAGTTCAGAATATTATACATTCATATGTATTTTTTATAGATAACAATTTTAAATCACCGGTACATATTTTTGTTTCATTCAACTATGTATTACTTTGAATAAGTGTTCAAACATGATGATTTTTATTTAATATAGGATGAGCATATTGTCAAAAAAGAAAAAAAGTTGTACTGAAGAATTGGAAATACAGCAAAGTCCTAATATGAAAGATTTGTAGGTATTTTTTTTGTTGTTCATGTTGTTTTTTTTACTCAAAAACTATCTACATAAACATAGCTGTTGTTTAGGTATAATTAACGTTATACATTAATATGTTTGTTTTACACATAACACATTCATCTATTTGTCTATAGGATGATGTCGGTGCCACAATAACAGAGTCTATTCAAGACCTGTAGATGCACTATTATTTGGGTTGTCAACACCTTCAGATACAAAGACATTGGATGTTGTTACATCAAATATAGTGACGGAAAGTCACTGGATGCTTCCAAATAGTCAGTTTCTACCTAATTTTCTGGATGATTAAGCTAGGAAGCGTGAAGCAGCAAAAGCACGTGAAGCGACAAAAACACCTGTAAAAAAGACTGAAAAAAGTCTAGGATTTTCAGGTCACCATATATCACAAAATTTGGATCTAGCTCTAAAGATGAGGGAAATTCCTCTAATGTAGAGAAACAGATGTATGCTTTTGATGGTTGTACCATTTACCGAGAATCACCTAATCAATTGATCAATGATTACTCTCAGTGGCTTGAAATTGGGTTACTCAAATATTATGTTGTCAAGTAATTTATTTTGAAACCTTTCTAAATTATTGAGAATACTATGGAAGCATAAATTTTGGTGAAGTATAATCCTTGTTAATGTTGCAGGAAACAAACGGACAATCACTATCTTAAAAATGCTCCAGGATTAGGTTATCCTCTATTGAACTTTGTCGTTGCATAGGTACTCTCAAATAACAATTAAAAACATAAATTAAACTACAACCAACAAATCAACAAAAATCAAATAAAAGTATTTTTCAATTAAAACCAAACTAATCATAAGAATTTAGAATAACAAATTAACTTCTTCAACATTCTTTTGGAAAGTAATCGCACGTCCTACGGTTGTGGTCTACACGCCCGCATTTATCGCAATGGTTTGAACTTTCAGTAAGTGATTCACTAGATTTTAAATACCTTCCTTTCTTTGGCCTACCCGGAGGTCTTTTGTATTTGAGTGGCAGAACTTCTTCGGCATCAACAAATTCTGGAACATTACAATCCTTCATGTCCGGCATAAGAACTATCAGGAGTTCATACGTCTTGACAATGGTACTTGGCTTGTACAATTCTGAGAAGTAACGTCCATACTCCTTTACATCAATATTTTTACTCTTCAAAACGGAAATTGCATGTGCATATGGTATTTCATCAATTTGATACCGGAAATAGTTGCACATGCCACGATCAATATCAACAAAGTACCTCCTTCCTGATTCATATACATAGTACATATAGCTACATGCTGCCTTAACCTGTTAGAAATAAATTATTTTATAGAGATAAGAATATACAAATTAATAACAAATATAAAAGACGTTTAATTACATAAATATTCTAATACATACCGTCATCCACAACGATTTAACCCCATTTTCAGTCAGAATTTCTTGAAATCTTCTCCCGGATGTTGTGTTTGTATATGATGCAATTTCACTGTTCTTACAATTCCATGCAGCAAATAAAATCCTAACTTCTTCAAGGAAACCTATAATAGGAAGTTCTCTAGCCTCTACCAAACAACCGTTAATACATTCGACTATATTTGAGGTCATTATTCTACCTCTATCAACAGAGGAGTGACATCGAGACCATTTTTCGTAAGTAGCTTCTTCCAGATATTCCTCAACTCTTGGATCAACCTTACCAACCTTTGACATGATGTAATCAAAATCTTCTATTCTATAAGCTTTAGCCATGGAATAAAAAAGTTCACTAAGTTTATCTTTATTTTTTTCTAAAATATTTGCAAATATTTTTTCATAAATGCCAAATACAAGCTAGATGGGGGACATTAGGATAAACAATGCTCACACCTTTTATGATACTCTCGTTTTGATCTGATACAACACACATATTGTCCCGTTCTCCAGATGCTTCTCTAAATTGATGAAAAAACAAGTCCACGAATTGTCGTTCTCTGAATCCACAACACCATAAGCTAATGGAAGAATACATCCTAAATAAAAAAAACCAAAATAATATGTGTAGGTCAATAATATATGTACTCCATTGAATAGGTCTCTAATAATATATGTTATGTATTACATAACATCATACATGTTGTCACACCTTTATGACTTTATTGAAAACAATGAAAATATATACCATCATACATTTTTATAACGTATACCAATACATCATACATTATAAACATGATGTTAAGGAATTATCCATTTAATTTTTAGTAAATGTATCAGACATTAAACGTAATATTGATAAGAAAATATGGGTATTTTACAACATCATACATACACCCTAACGTATAATCCTTAATCATACACATAACACACAAAGTAAAAACTACTTAAATTTTACATAATTTATGTTTCATGAATATGCCATTTCTTAGGTTGTTTAAACAAAAACTGGTACATCCTATATAGAAAAAAAATAATAATACAAAATAAAATGAGTACGTCAGTAATAGATGTACTGATTTGGCAAGTCCAAATTTTATTATACATACAAGAGCAACATATAATTAGTTCTAATACATACAAAAATGATCAATGACCAAAGAAAAATATTGAAAAGTATTGTATAATACCTGCACCATCAAGAGTGCTTGCCGATACAAATATTCCTTTGTATGGCTCGCTTAAATGTGCACCATATACAACCACAATCGGTCGGAAAAATTCAAAACCCCTTATCATGGAATGTAAGGTAATAAACAAGTATTTAAGCTCGTTATCTAATGCCTTATGCATCCGAATGTATGATCCAGGATATACCTAGTTCAATACATAGATATACCGAGGAATTTTTTGATATCCATCAGCTGATCCACCTCTAAGCATCACAATTGCCTTTTCTTTTTCCCCTCAAGCCACTATGTAGTTAATATCAACACCGCAAATAGCCTTTATGTAAGACCCCATAAAATTCTAAGCTTAACTCAATCCTTGGAGCTTGATAAGGGGTCCCACACTTAAAAATTTCAGCCAAGTATTTTTACTTAAAAGTATTTTAGCCTTCGTAAGTTAGCGATCCTATTTCATAACCCTTATAATCTTAAAGTATCAATTTTTAGGTTTATTCATGATCAAGGATGTCAGTAGGTCACTTCGGGCGAGTTTTTGATTTTTTGGACCTCGTTTGAACCATGTTCAGGTAACCAAAATAGTGGGTAGATGCGATCTCGACACGTCGCGTTGCCCATCGCATCGACAGATAATTTTTCCCCAGCTTTCAGTGCAATTCTAGTGAACCAACATAAACTCTATGTGGGGTGTTGTCCATCGCGTTGATGCATCGATGCGATGCATTGATTTACGCGTCACTGGTCACAGTTTTTGCTCTTTTAATTTCGCATCCAGAGGGGTATTTAGGTCAATTTCCCCACTTCTATTCAACCCCAAAACACGTAATTAAGCCTTTATAAAGGCAAATTTCACTTGTTCTCTCTAAAATCCTCTCAAGAACAAACCCTAGGAGATCTAATTTCAAATTCAAGATCCAAGGACGCACCACCAATCTTCACGAATTCAAGCACCAAGGTATGAGAAGTATTCATCCAAGGGTTTCCTTCCACCCTTGGAGTTCAAGAAACTTTTTTAAACTACTAGTTAATTGATTTCATGAATTCCATGTGGATTTGAATGTAATCTTGATTATGATTTTAAATGGGTTTTCAATTCCATGATTTATCACAAGTTCCGTGAAAACTAGTTAATTATGGAGTGAATTATGTGAACTTCATGTTGAACTCTTTAATTACAAGTTGAATGTAGTATCCATGATAGTATTACATATTTATTGATATGTGAAATACCATGCTCCCCAAGTGTTTATCAAAATGCTTATGTGAATTGACTAGTGCAAGCATGGCAGATTATTATGTGATTTCATTCATGCACAGGCTCATGTATATCAAGTGTTTGATAAAAATTTCTAAATAAATGCCTTATTAGTAAGAAAGTACTATTATGCTACTAAAGTCATGCAGTATTTTATTTTTAATGCTATCGAGTCCTGGGTTTATCTAGAGCTACAGTAGTTATAGAATAATATCAGTAATGTCATGATCAGTAGTACTTATTCCATTAGTAGAATTTAGTAAACTCAGTCAGTTTCCAAACTCAGTAAAACTCAATATCATTCAAGTTTAGTTCGGTTTAGTAACCAGTGTCTTTTAGTTGGGAGTGAAATTTTACACCAAGCGAGTGCAGGGATGACTGCTTCCCTATCAGAGAGGTAGAGTTATTTGTAGCAGTCCCTGTACTCCAGAACTACGTCGTCACCGGAGGGTAAGGAGTCACTCGTCAGATTAGGCTTGACTACCTCCCAGGGGTCACTCGTTTGATTAGGCTTGACTCCACCCAGGTGTCACCCATCAGTTAGGCTTGGCATCCTGGTTTTCCAGTATTAGTACCGATGGCATAGTATTAGCACCCTTCCAACTGGGGTCAGAGGTTGGAACCTTATCAGCTCAAATTTGGGGTATGTCGGTTAGATAATTACCTTCTATAGTTTCAGTTTCAGTCTCAGCGTAGAATTCAGTTTAGTTCTACAGATTCAAGACTGTCAGACACAGTCAACTAGCTTAGTATAGAACTCAATTCCATTCCAAAGAATCAGGACTGTTAGAAATAGTCACTCTGTTCTCAGTACTACAGTATGAGTAAACTCAGATATCACTTAAGCAGTATTCAAAACTCAGTATCCAGTGTTAACATGATCTCAGTCATAGTTTATGTATTCATGCATGTACTCGCATTCAGTTACGTCCATGTTACTCAGCTAGTTGTTATCCATGCATATGAACCCATACATATCAGCCTACCTCACTTAGCATACCAGTACATTCAAAGTACTGACACATACTTTTCTCTTGCGCTATGATGTCTTATATCATAGGTTCAGATGTACGAATTCTTGACCGTATTTATCAGTCTAGTCTATCAACAACAGACTTAGGGGTGAGTCCTCTTAGTTTGAGGATAAAGTTATTATTCTAGTTTATCAGTAGTTCAATAGTTGGGGTTAGTTGGGGGCTTATCCTATCAACTCCATATTCAGACAGTTAGAGGCTTTCAGACTAGAGTACTTTAGACAAATATTCTCAGTTTTTTAGTATGCATTTATTAGTAATTGTTTTCTGTTATGAACCTTATGGCAAGTTCATCCTAAATTCTGTATTTATTTTAGATTTATATATTACTACTACAGAATTGTTATTATTCAGTGCTCGCAGCAGGTACCAGTCATGGGTTAGCTGGTGGTCCTTTGAGTTTGCTAACACCGTGTAGTGTTCGGGGTATAGACTCGGGGCATTACAAACTTGGTATTAGTGCCTAAGGTTCAATAGAGTCCTAGGGAGTCTGAAAGCCACATCGAGTAGAGTCTTGTGCATGGGTGTATAGCGTGCCATACTTATGGACAGGAGGCTATGAGATGTTTTTAGGAGAAGTTTCCCTTCTTTCAGTGATCATGTCATGCGAGTGAGCATAAGATCAAGTTATGCTCTTAGTCTAATCTTTTTATTCCTTCCAGTTACAGAACATGCCTCTAAGAAGAACAGGAAATCAGCCAGCCCCTCAACCCATTCAGGAAGATCCTCTGGACAAGCATGTCTCCCATGCAAAATTTAGGGCTGCATTTACTACTCTAGCCAATTCAGTAGCAGCCCAGAATGAATGCCCAACTGCCATTCCGACCAACCCAGTGGCCAATACTGTTGTACCTAAAACTCGAGAATTCACTCGAATGAACCTTCCCCTATTCTCAGGATCTAAGTCAGAAGAGGATCGATATGAGTTTCTCGATCAGGTTCAAAAAGTTATAGATATCATGGGAGTAAATTCCAGTGAGAGTATTGAGTTAACTGCCTATCAGCTATAAGATGTAGCTCATACGTGGTTTAAGTAGTATAAGGTATACAGGGGCACAGATGCAGAGCCCGTAGAAGGAAAGAGTTTGCTACTGCTTTTCTAGATAGATTCTTTCCCTTAGAGCTGAGAGAAGCCAAGGTGTTAGAGTTAATCAATCTTAGGCAAGGCAGTATGAGTGTGAAAGAGTATTTCCTTAAGTTTACTCAATTATATAGGTATGATCCCCATGTAGTAGCAGATAATAGGTCCAGAATGAGCAGGTTTGTGTCTGGGGTATCTGATAGTGTGGTCAATGAGTGTGCAATTGTAATGTTAATTAAGGAGATGGACATATCTAGGCTTATAGTCTATGCTCAATAGGTTGAGGAGCAGAAACTTACTAAGAAGGATAGAGAGATTAAGAGTGCCAGAATGGGTAGCATTAGTTTTTCTCAGCCAGGTTCAGAGGGTGGTAACCATCCTCAGTTTAGTCAGAAGTTTTTAGTTCTAATTCCATCCTCAACTAGTACGCCAGTATCAAAGTTTAAGAATAAAAGTCAAGATGGGGAACCAGGCTCTAAAATCGAGGGTAGTATGATCAGTGGTCGTACCTATTTGCTTTGCAAAAAATATGGTAGAAATCACCTAGGTGCGTGTAGAGCTGGCAGTGATGTATGTTTTAGATGTGGTTTGCCAAGCCATAGAATATGGGAGTGTAGAGTAATGACTCAGAGAGGGAGGGATTTGTGCCAATAGGGTCAGTCCAACCGTCCTTCAGCTCGGTTTGGTTGCCCAAATCAGCAGGGTGCCACTTCCAGTGTCACCAGTGGGCAGCGCCTAAATAGGCTTTATGACCTTCACTCCCGACAAGATTAGGAAAGTTCTCCTTATGTGGTTACTGGTATGTTACAGATCTTTCATTTACATGTTTTGTCTTATTAGATCTAGGAGCTTCTTTGTCTGTTGTAACTCCTTACATAGCAGTCGATTTTAAAGTCTGACCAAAAACCTTGGCCAAACTTTTCTCAGTCTCCACCCCAGTGGGTTAGTCTATCATAGCCCGATGGCTATACATGAACTGTCCGATTATGATATCTCAGAAAGTCAGGCCTTCAAATTTTAGTAGCAAGGTCAGTATGTGTAGAAGAGCAGTGGGAGAGGTTGACGCCCAACTCATCTTTACCTCAGTGCAAATTTTTATACTTCATCTATCACGATAACTACCCATGCCTTACATGTCAACTTTATAATCATAGCTCATATTCATGTACATTAACAAAAATCATGTACGCTTACAGTTCCTAGTATGAGAAGTTCCAGTTCACTCAGTGTTACAAATCATGTTCCCCGAACAACAGAAACTCCAAACTCAGGTCATGCAACTCATGACTCATGTACTTATGATTTATAGTATGCTCAGCTCCCATGAATCATGCTAAACTCCTAATGATCATATAAATTTAGATTTTTTCATGTATATACTCAGTTTAGATCTCTTGATAAAATACAGGATATTGATGTTCTATTTCTCAGGCCTCAGTTAAGTGTCAAGTTTGGTATAGTGCTATTCATACTTCAGGTCCTTATGTTTTAACCTTCAGTAAACTTTTCTTATGAAATAATGTAGATGTGAGAAGTTGCTTAGGAGAGAGAGTAAATATTTCATGTTAAGAAAAGATTATTGCATGCTAGTTTTACACGAGGTTGTAGTTATGAAGATAGGCTTGAATATCATGTTGATGTGTATGGGGCTAAATGCATTTCGGAGATTTGAGTAGGCTTGAACATAGTTGGAGAGTTCAGTCCAACTCAGAACTCAGTAGGTAGAGTTATCAGTGCCCATGTAAATATTTTTAGTAGCCCCAAGTGAAATGCGGTGTTGAAGTAGAAATTACAGTTGAGGGAATAGTTGAGAAATGTGGTTAGGATGGCGAGTTAGTAGTTTTCGTGTATGAGGCTTAGTAACTCTGTGTTAGATGACATCTCGTAGGCCTTGCTCCATATTACAAAATTAGAGCCATGTTGTTATTTCTTGCTCAGATGTCTTATTCAGACCATGCCAAGATTTCCTCGCTCCCTAAAGTCAGTAGAACTTTGTAGAAAGAGTGTCAAGAAATGCTCTAGTTGAGTATAAGTTTTCAGTATGAGTTAGTCTGTAAAGCCAGGAATTTAGTTTAACAGTCAGACGGACAGGTTCGTATGATATCCCCATCTTTCTACCTAGTCGTACTATCTAAAATTTTGTGAATATGACTGTTCTAAGATAAAGCATCCTAGTAGTTATGAGTTCAACCCAGTTCATATATCATGCCTCAGTTTCAGATATCAGATATTCAGTCATAATTTAGTTCGTAGGTTCCCCGTGCATTATCTCAGCTTTTCCTCAGTATCTCATCCCAGTCAACATTCTTCGGGGGATATAATGTCCCAAGGGGGAGATGCACTATAACCCCTGAGCTTTTATGTCCTAAACCTTCCAGTTTCTCATCATGTAACAAGATCCAGTTGGAGTAATGAGTACTCATAAGTTGACTCTTTCGTTCCAATCTCAGCCGTATGACCATTCCTATGTCATGGCATGTATATAAGGAATCAACTCAGTTCACAATATTCAGTTTATGTATCATATTTCAGACTCAGTTATGTTCTCATGTTCCCTTTCATGCATGTTCAGTAAATGATCTCAGGTTTATAGGTATTCTCAGCGTAAGGTAACAGTCTTCCTTAGATTGGCTTAGTTCCATGTTCTGTTACAGTTATAAACTTGGTGTCCATTACCGTTGGATATTCAGTTATGCATTCGCGAATTAGTTCAGTCATGTACTCATGCATCAGATATGCATATTTAGTATGAAAACTTAGTTAATCAGTACTTTCAGTCATGTATTCCATGCATCAGATATGCATGTTCAGTATGTAAACTCAATCTATCAGTGTTCCTCAACTTAATCTGTCTCATTCGAGGATGAATTTTCCCAAGGGGGAGATATTGTAAGACCCCGCAAAATTATAAGCTTAACACAGCCCTTGGAGCTTGATAAGGGGTCCCATACTTAGAAATTTCAGCTAAGTGTTTATACTTTGAAGTATTTTAGCCTTCATAAGTTGGAGATCCTATTTCACAACCCTTATGACCTTAAAGTATCAATTTTTAGGTTTATTCATGATCAAGAATGTTAGTAGGTTACTTTGGGTGAGGTTTGGATTTTTTGAACCTTGTTTGAACTATGTTCAGGTAACCAAAATAGTGGGTCGATGCGATCTCGATGAGTCACGTCGCCCATCACATCAACAGATAATTTCCCCCAGCTTTCAGTGCAATTCCAGAGAACCAACGTAAACTCAAAGCGGTGCGTTGGCCATCACGTTGATGCCATCGACGTGGTGCGTCGGTCTGCGCGTCACTGGGCACAGTTTTTGCTCTTTTAATTTCGTGTCCAGGGGGGTATTTAGGTCAATTTCCCCACTCCTATTCAGCCCCAAAACACGTAATTAATCCTTTCTAAAGGCAAATTTTACTCATTCTCTCTAAAATCCTCTCAAGAACAAACCCTAGGGGGTCTAATTTCAAATTCAAGATCCAAGGACGCACCACCAATCTTCACAAATTCAAGCACCAAGGTATGCGAAGTATTCATCCAAGGGTTTCCTTCCACCCTTGGAGTTCAAAAAACTCTTTTAAATTACAAGTTAATTGATTTCATGAATTCCATGTGGATTTGAATGTAATCTTTATTATGATGTTAAATGAGTTTTCAATTCCATGATTTATCACAAGTTCCATGAAAACTAGTTAATTGTGGAGTGAATTATGTGAACTTCATGTTGAACTCTTGAATTACAAGTTGAATGTAGTATCCATGATAGTATTACATATTTATTGATATGTGAAATACCATGCTCCCCAAGTGTTTGTCAAAATGCTTATGTGAATTGACTAGTACAAGCATGACAGGTTATTATATGATTTCATTCATGCACAGGCTCATGTATATCAAATGTTTGACAAAAATATCTAAATGAATGCATTGTTAGTGAGCAAGTACTATTATGCTACTAAAGTCATGCAGTATTTTACTTTTCATGCTATCGAGTCCTGGGGGTATTTAATACCTAAAAATCTAGTTGTTTATCTAGAGATACAGTAGTTACAAAATAGTATCAGTCTTGTCACGATCAGTAGTACTTAGTTCGTTAGTAGAATTCTGTAAACTCAGTATCAGTCCAGTTTAGTTCAGTTTAATAATCAGTGTCTTTTAGTTGGGAGTAGGATTTAGCACCGAACGAGTGCAGGGATGACGAATTCCCCATCAGATAGGCAGAGTCGTTAGTAACAGTCCCTATACTCCAGAACTACGTAGCCAGCGTAGGATGAGGAGTCACCCGTTAGACTAGGCTTGACTACCTCCAAGGGGTCACCCATTAGATTAGGCTTGACTCTGCCCAGGTGTCACCCATCAATTAGGCTTGGCATCCTGGTTTTCCAGTCTTAGTACCTGTGGCACGGTATTAACACCCTTCCAACTGGGGTCACAGGTTGGACCCCTATTAGCTAATATTTGGGGCATGTCGATTAAATGATTACCTCCCACAGTTTCGATTTCAGTCTCAGCATAGAACTCAATTCAGTTCTACAGATTCAGGACTGTCAGACACAGTCACCCAACTTAGTATAAAACTCAGTTTTGTTCTTCAAAATCAGGACTGTCAGAAACAGTTACTCAGTTATCAGTACTATAGTATCAGTAAACTCAGATATTAGTTAAGCAATATCCAGAGCTCAGTATCCAGTGTAAACATGATCTCAGTTACAGTTTATGTATTCATGAATGTACTTTCATTCAGTTATGTCCATCTTACTCAGCTAGTTGTTTTCCATGCATATCAGCCTACCTTAGTTAGCATACCAGTACATTCAAAGTACTGACACATAATTTTCTCTTACTCTATGATATCTTATATCATAGGTTCAGACGCATAGGCTCCTGACTGTATTTAACAGTCCAGCCTATCAACAACAGACTTAGGGGTGAGTCCTCTTAGTTCGAGGACAAATTTATTGTTTTAGTTTATCAGTAGTTTAGTAGTTGGGGTTAGTTAGGGGCTTGTCCCATCAACTCTATATTCAGACAGTTAGAGTCTTTCAGACTAGAGTACTTCAGACAGATCTTCTTAGTTTTTCAGTATTCATTTATTAGTAATTGTTTTCAGTTATAAACCTTATGGCGAGTTCAGCCTAACTTCCGCATTTATTTTATATATATATATATTACTACTATAGAATTGTTATTATTCAGTGCTCGCAACAGGTACCAGCCATGGGTTAGCTGGTGGTCCTTCGAGGTCGCTAGCATCGTGTAGCATCTGGGGTACAGACTTGGGGCGTTACACTTCATCTCTTTAATTATGTCTCTGTGTGTGTGTATTCTCTTGTAATTAATTAATTTTGGTGCTGTAAATTCACTGACAAAAGTTGTTGTCACAATCAAATTATTCAATACTCTATCACTCAGACTGCAAGTATGTTCTGAATCACATCTCTTTATCACAAAGATTTCCGAATGATTCATCAAGATACCTTGAGGATCTATTTTCAATCTTTGTTATGACAGTGTAACACATAGCTGTATTTATATTTTTAAACATGTTGTCATTGTATTAATATACATATAAAATTAATAATTTTAATAAAAATACTAAAATTAACTTGTTACAATTTATTTATACATTCGTTCGAACGTAAGATGACATATTATACATTGTTAATGAAACAACAAACAACAAAAACCAGAACTTTCGTCAACACTGAAACTCTATTAGCAAAGGCTATTACAAAACAAAAACATCCTTTAAAGCATCGACAAATAAAAAAAATTATTATTTTCATACCTTTGTTTGTCAGATCGTTTAGAATAGGTGTTGGAGCCATTCGATATCGCATATTTTTCCATAACCGATATCAAGATTTGTTTATCCTTATAAAGCTGGTTAACCTTTATTTCAATGTTCTTGCAATTAATAACGAAATTATTAACTTCAAATTCTGGAATGTATAATGAATATTGATTCTGCGTTTCAACAAAAGTTAAAGCAACCAAATCAGATTCACTACCTTCAATACATAGTATTGCCCCAGTTTCGCTATCAAACTCGATATCCTTATTCGATTTGTCAAAAGTTGTTATACAGAGTGGAAAATTTACAAGCCCCATAAATTATTTCTTCAACTCAATGTAAACCTTCACTCCATTATCATTCCTTATGATAATTGGAGAAGAATTATCATCAATGATGTATTTACCTTTAATTTTTTTCGAACATCATCAATACTCAATTTCATCGCGATTGTTGCAATCAATCTCAAAAATTAATACTTTAAAAAACAATAATGCCATCACTTTTGTATGCTTTATAACTGATTTCTGTCTCTCAGACACCGGAATGACGCAATATATGGGGGTGTTCATTTTTTCCCCAGAAATCACGAATGAAGAGGAGTTTTTTTCAAGAACGTATATAAAAAAAGATGACAATTAGAAGTGATGTTTAAGAGTTTTTTTTTGAAATTCAAATTTCAGTTACTATATTAATGTTATGACTCAGACGCACACACAAGTGCATGTGATCGTTCAAGTAATATAGTGATTTAGACAATTAGATATCGTTCCCACGAGGACTAAATAACTAGAAATTTGACCAACTTTTAGTTTCAAACAATGAGTATTAGGTGTTGTATAGTATAGAGATGATTTTGAAATTGAGAATAAAAATATAAATTAATAAACATGAAATAAAATTTTATGACTAGAGCAAAGCAGGCAACATTTGTAAACAATTATGATAAGAATTCCAGGGTTGAGGCTTCTCGAACAATCATACAAATCTCTATTCTTAAAATAGTCTAATTGGTTATCGGGTTGTTGGTTCGCAAGGTTTAGGCAACGATCTTAATCTCCCGACCTAAAATATTTTATCTATTGAATATTGTAGCTACAACTCCCGCAGAGATGCAACAATTCTTCTAGATTCCTTAAGTAATCTTATTGCAATTGAACCAAACAAGGCTTCTAGGTATATCCCTATCCTAGATGCTAATTCAAACCCCTTATTTTATAAAAGAATAAAAACCTTGCTCCTTAATTTACTCGTTCTAATCTACGATTCTCCTCCCGAATTCACATAGAAATATAAATTTATTCTAATGGTGGCAAAGCATTAAAATAGTAAGCTTAAGAAATTAAGAACAACCTAGGTGATAATCCAAAAAGAAACTTCAATAAAGAATATCAAAGAGTAATCATGTTCTTGACCTCAACCCCAGAACAAGGGTATTTATCCACTCATGTTTGAATTAAACATCAAAAACAAGTAATTAATCATACCCAAAATTAGTCTTGAAGTAAAGAAGTTCAAAAGAAATAATAAGAACCCTAAAAGAAGAATTCTATCCTTTTTTGCCGCTGCTATGCTTTCCAAAAGGTCTATGGAATTATTCTTACGTGTTGCTTTTATACTTGAGAAAATTTCGCCAAGTTTGAAACCATGACGCAATGTATCATAAATCGCGTTGATCCAACCAACGCATCGCGTTAACATCGCATTGCCACACTGGAATTCATCTCTGAAAATCAAACTAAGTCATATTCTTCACCACACGACGCGATGCATTGACATCGCGTCATGTCACTGGAATTTGCTCCTCAAAATTTGGCGAAGTGTCAAAGCTTTAAGTATCGATGTGACGTATTGACTTTGCGTCGATGCACTGGAAGTTGCACACGTAGAATTTTCTAAGACACAGAACTTATGCATCAACGCGATGTGTTGACATCGCATCGATGCACTAGAAATTGTTCTTCATATTTTTTCTAAGGCACACATCTTGCCAGTCGACACGATGCGTTGGGATCGCATCGCGTCACTGGAATTTTTCTTCAGTTCCTTTCTTCCTTCTCTTCAATCTTCTTTCTTTTCTCTTTACTCTCATGCATCTCCATATGTTTTTGACTTTGATCCTCATGGACTTTTGCCTCTTCATGATGTGTATCTAATTTTCTTCCAAATCCATGGAAAATTAACCCTGTATCTCTAATCACATCGGTTATCCACGAAAAATAATTTAACTCACAATTTAATATAATTAACACACTTTTTATTCTCAAAACAAGTCCAAATATGGGTAAATCACGTTGTTTTGATATATAAATACACCCAAGATCAACACCCCATACTTAAAACCTTATTCGTCTTCGAACAACTTCAAGCAGCACAATCATCAAACCTTTTAATCATAACCTAAGAATCATGCTAGCGTTGGGCACATGAACCTTTATTTCACACTTTATTGTCCCAATAGTGACATTCAATTTGTTGGCAAACTTAAAACAAACACATAATTAAGCAACTCAATAAGTAATCCGGACTTTCATCTGCATGCACCCTCACAACAAAAAAGTTTTTCCCATATCACTCACAGTTTAACAATCTTAATCATGAGGGGAATATTAAAATTCAATCACTCGCTCTCATAAAGAATTCATATATAATAGGAGATGAACCATAGGCTTGCCCTTAGTGTATTACTCCACTAATAGTCGGATGTAGAAATGTATGATCAAATAATTCTTTTTATGGTTGTAATGCATGCTAAGGGACGGGTAGGAACTATTTCAGAAATAGTGACTAATCTCCCTAAGCACTTTAATACATAACTACCTTCAATCAAAATCACATATTGTCAACCAAATTTTCATCTCATTATCTTTACACCTTCCATTATTTCACCCAGATCTTTCTAAGCACATTAACAACACTATGATAGGAGTATTTTCTTTTTACATAAGCATTCACATTTCAACTTTTCTTTTTATCCCAATTCTCGTTACGCACCCCTATAGTAGCCACCCTAAACCTAAGAAATTTGCCTTTGTTGAGGTGCACATTGTATTTAAAGGACCAGGGCCAAAACAGGTTCATTATAACACAATAACCGGGTAACAATACTAAAATTTTCATCACATATTATTTTTTACTCCTCACCGTAATAATTAAATACGCAAATTACTTCTCTAGAGCTTTACTTTCACCTTTTTCTTTCTTTGTACTTCACATTCCCCCTTATTCCATTATTTGTATTAAAGCTCTTAGGAAATATGGATCCAATTAACGTCTATCAAAGAAAGGATTCGGCTATATATGAGGCAACCAAAGAAGTCAGGCTGTAGGCTCAATAGTGTTTAACTAAGGTCATGCATAAGGGTAGGTAAATAAAGTCTTTACAATGAGGTTAACAAAGAAATACGTAAATCACTTCCTACACAAAACACCATTTATTTCGCTTTTTAAACACACCGAGAAAGTTCTAGCCATTCCTATACATGCAAAATATAAACAAACACTCACCACACTATGCATGCTAAGAATCAAGTCGGATCCTTGCGGGTTACGATATTATACTTTATTAAATTCACCATTAAGCCAATCAAATCAAACTACACTTGTTGGGACTTACATTTATAAACATCTCATTTGTTTCAACACCATCAAATTAAAATATTTTGCCCAACACACAATATTTTTTTTCAAAGGTAGCAATCAGGGTCCTATTATGTTCTTAGCTTCTAAAGGCGCACTCCCCTTAAGACGGTCGTCATCCATCTATCATAGGGGAATAAAACTAACTATGACATTGCATAACAAAAATTGCCAAAAAGGGCACATATAATACTTGTAATCTGAAAATTTTACCACAAAGGATGAAAATAAAATACTGTAAATAAAGCACCACAAAGGGTGAAAGTAAAATACTTTAAATAAAGCAAATACTTTTAAACTAAATTTCCAAAAAAGGCAATATTGTCTACTTACAACCCATAAAACATAAAAATAAAAATAAAAATATTCATCCAACACAACCAAAAACCAACATTGTTCAGATATATAAATAAAAGAGATGAAGATGAAGAAGATTAATGACCAACCACCCCATACTTAAACATAGCACTGTCCCAGTGCTAGAAATTAAGCATAAGGCAGGGTGGCTTGTACTCCCTGCTCATTTGAATGTTACCATGGACATCACGTCATCAACATCAACATCATCATCACCAAAATCGTCACCTGAGTCACCATCATCAGACTGCTCTTCTTCCTCGGACTCATCATCGAAATAAGGTATGAGCCTCTCCTCATCTGTAAGGACATCATCATCCACTGGCTCATCAAAATCTGGACCAATACATAGCAAAGTCTGAGCATGAGGTCCCAGTGGGTAGTCAAGCTTTATAGCACGAATCTTCTATTGGGTGGCTGTATGCCCCCCAGTCCTTAACTACAACATAGTCAGCCCATACATACGGGTTGTGATCTCATCAGCACGAGCATTACGCTCGGTGATGATAGGTGTATTTACACGCCTAAAGCACCTTAATTTACCTATATTTTAGCTAAGTTTTGAGGACAAAATATATAATTCATGCACTTTTAGTCCTTTTTCCTGTAAGTGAGCTAACAAACGTGATTAGCAAGTTTTCAGGTATAAATGATGAAGATTCCAGCACTTTATGGATAACTTGACGCCAAAGGAAGCTTCACGAAAGAAGGAAAGCAGCGTTTGGACGCCTATGGACTGAAAGTGATGCATGAATAACTTGTCCCGGGCAAAAACAGCATTTCTAAAGACTTTGGGGATCAGCAGTAACTCAGTAGGATTAGGATAAGGATGCAGTAACCTAGTAGGATTAGGATAAGTACGCAGTAGCCTAGTAGGAATAGGATATGGGTGTTATAAATACCCTATTTTGCTGAAGCTTTTTATCAGGCATTCAACTCACTCATTCATTAATTCAAGTTTTTCCATTCGACTTTTACTATTATTCAAGTTACAGATTCTGTATGTTTTAACAGAGAAACACGACTCTCTTGAGAAGAACGGCTAGGGAAAAAATGTGTGAGAGTTTTTCTTTACGCCAAAAATCATCCAAATCGTCAAGCTTGTTCTAGATTTTGGTATGATGATGATGTCTATTGTGATTTTTGTTGCACTCATGAGTAGCTAAACTTCTCTGTTAGGGTTATGGAAGCCTTATGAGATACTATCTGTTGCTACGAGTTTGTGAATTCTTGATACGTATGCTGCTTATATCATTACTCTCTTCATCTTAATTGAATTCTTGTGGTTGCAAACATATAGAATACGCCAGTATAGCATTAACTTGTTCGAAAGAAAATTTACATGTCTGGAAAAGAGAGAATGACAAGGAAATAGGGCTACCAACCCCTGTTTAAAAGTTAGTGCCGTAACTGGATTAACCTCTTGGAGAATTCGTACCATTAGTATATGCTTTAAGCTCGAAAGAGTTAAAGTGATATAATCCTTGATGGTCGAAAGACACTAGGATTTACCATAGAATACGAATCTCTATAAGCGCATGCATGTCTGAATTCCGCATAACTCATAGCCAATAGATACGTAAAACTCATAAGGTGGACATAACCCTAACTTACAATTCTCATTGATCAAAACCTACCAAACGTTCTATTTTTATTTTGCTACTTTGATACTCTTAATTCACGCATAAAATCCCCCCTTGTTTCCGCAGAACTTTCACCAAAAGTCTACTAATCGTTGCATACTTAGTGACCGAGTATTCCCTGTGGGATTCGATACCCAACCCAGTTGGGTTCTATATTTGACGACGACCGCTTACACTCTTACGAGAGCTGTAGTTTGAGCGTTATCAAATTTTGGCGCCGCTGCCGGGGAATACAGTTATCAACTAAGTTTGTGATAGTTACTAGACCCTTTGGTCAAAGATTCTCGTATTTTACTTTTAGTTGTTGTTTTTGTTTTATTCAGGTTTGCTTGAGTGCATGCCAAATACTCGAAGTTCAGGTCAACCGTTATTACCTATCAATCCTAAACCTCAACTTATTGGCAGAATGGATGCACAACGTGACATTGACAGAAGGGCGGCTCAACAGAAGCAGGCTAGATTAGCAGCACTGGCAGCTACTCAAGTGCATCAACAGAATATTGATAACCCAGGTCGGCCAAAAAATCCTGATGATGAGGACCTGGGTGATGAGGAGTTACTTAATCCACGGCGTGCAGATGAGGTGGCAGCACCTATGCACAGGAGAGATCGTCAAGCTAGAATGAGACTTGACCGCCGAGCTGTGCAGGCCCCTTTTGATGATGATGATGACTATCTTGATGGAGCTGGTGCCACAGGGGCTATTATTCCTCCGCCCTTGGCACCCGGAGCTAAGTTCAATATCACTAGCACCATGATTCAGTTATTGCAGCTGAAGGGACTATTTGGTGGACTTGCAGGTGATGATCCGAATATGCATCTGGTCAACTTTATCTCTACATGCAAGTCATTCGACAATCCAGGCGTTGGACAGAATGCAATTCGGCTGCGATTATTTCCATTGTCTTTATCTGGGGAGGCAACTCTATGGTTGAATGGGTTAACTCCTGATTCTATTACTAATTGGAGGCAACTGAAAGACGCTTTCCTAGAAAGATTCTTTCCGCCATCCAAGAGAGCCCAATTACGGGATGAGATCAGCAATTTTCGACAGCTTCCAACTGAAGCTCTCCACGAAACATGGGAGAGGTTCAAGAAGAAGCTTATGCGGTGCCCAAACTATCAGATGACGAATATCCACTTGATGGAGATATTATACAGGGCTTTGAACTCAGTGACAAAGCCAATGGTTGATAACGCTGCAGGTGGGTCATTCATGGACCTTACTTTTCTTGAGGCAAGTGATATGCTAGATCGTATGAAAAAGCAGAGTAGAGCTTGGCATACCAGGGATTCTGAGGTAGCAAGTTCTACCGTATCTATTGGCTTGACTGTAGAGCAGAGGCATAGACAAGAGGAATGTGACCAAGATATGGCTCACATGAAAACACAGATGGATCTTCTTACCAAGCACTTATTATCAGGGAAGACCGAAAAGGTTAAGGTCGTTGTATCACAGGGAAGAGATGAATCCGACTATGAGGAAGAAGCGAACTACTTGAATAATCAGGGGGGTTTCCGAGGCAATGCCCAAGGAAACCAAGGTCGGAACTATTATGATAAATATGGATACAAGGACCGCGATCAAGGTGGTTAGAAGAATAAGACTGATAGGAGTGGTTTGTATGTTCCTCCTGGAAACCGTGAGGCTGTGGCATCTGGCTCTGGAAATATGTCCATGGAAGATATGATGGCTAAGCTGCTGAAAGGAGTAGAGGCAACTAACACATGAGTAACTGAGGTAATAAATGATCTGTCCTCAATGAAGCAATTGGTTGACTCGCATTCCACTTCAATAAAATAGCTAGAGCAATAATTGAGTCAATTATCTATGGCATTCAACCAAAGAAAGGATGGAACACTACCCAGCGATACGATGCAAAAACCAAGGAACGACGGATCATGCATGGCTATTACTACCAGGAGTGGTAAGGTGCTGGAAAACTCATCCTAAAGCAAGCAAGTAGCCGATGATATATTGGATAAGGCAGAACCAGAAGACGTCAATGAAGTTGAAAAAACCAAACAATGTGGTAATGACGTCACCCCGAAACATCCACAGCCAGAAAAAGTTGATCAGCGAAAGCCCGACGCAAAAGAAGTGGTGGAGAAAACTATTCCCCTTTCACCACCACCTTTACCACAGAGACTGAAAAAGAAGGCGGATGATACAAGGTTCAATAAATTCATGACGATGTTGAAGCAGCTGACTATTAATGTCCCTTTGGTGGAGGCGCTAGAGCAAATGCCTGGGTACGTAAAATTTATGAAGGATCTTTTAACAAAGAAGAGGGCAGTAGGCTATGAGCTGATAGATAATATTCATCATTGCAGTGCAATTGCCACAAGGTCCTTAGTACAGAAGAAGGCAGACCCTGGTGCTTTCACTATTCCTTGCACGGTTGGATCTATGAATTTTGCTAAGGCATTGTGCGATTTGGGAGCTAGCATCAATTTGATGCCACTATCCGTCTACAGAAATTTGGGGTTGGGCGACCCTACACCAACCAATATGCGGCTCGTGATGGCAGATAGGTCGGTAAAACGACCTGTGGGTATCTTGAATGATGTGTTGGTGAAGGTGTCTACCTTTATTTTTCCTGCAGACTTTGTGATTTTGGATTGCGAGGTGGATTTTGAAGTTCCATAATCTTGGGACGTCCTTTCCTTGCAACAGGAAGTGTGCTTATTGACATGAGAGCTAATGAGCTTTTATTTTGGTTGAATGATGAAGTGGTCCGCTTTGATATATGCAAAGCAATGAAGCATCCCAGCGATATGAATATGTTCTCCGTAGATGATGTTCATTATGATGATAAGAAAGCATTATCTGTAGAGAAACAGCTTACTGTTAAGCCATAGTCTGCTGCGCTGCTAAATGTTGAGCATGAGGACGATGGAGATTAAAAAGAAACTATGTGTGCTCTAATAGAAATAGGGTCCTATTCTCATACTCCTAAGCAGCCGAACCTTGATCTTAAGAATCAACCGTCACCAACAGTGAAGACTTCCATTGAAGAGCCCCCAGTGCTAGAATCGAAAGAGCTCCCCAATTATCTAAGGTATGCATTCTTGGGAAGTGGAAATACACTTCCGGTGAGTGTGGCGGATGATTTAAGTGAACAGTACGTAGAGTCTCTCATATCTGCTCTGAAGAGATACAAGAGAGCTATGGGTTGGACTATTGATGATATAATTGGTATCCCTCCTGGGATATGTATGCACAAGAGTCATATAGAAGAAGATTGCATGCCTACAAGTAAGCATCAGCGTCGTCTGAATCCATTCAGAAAATGATGCCCCATCTATCTCGATGAAGTCTAAGTAATCGAGATAGCTATGTCGTGCCGCGACAATAAATCAAGCGCTTGGTGGGAGGCAACCCATCATTTTTAATTGTTTTGTTTTCTTAAGATTTTGTCGATCCACGACCAAAACTAAGGAGCTTGATGGGAGGCAACCCATCGTTCTAATTGTTTTTGTTGTTTTTGATTAAATATAGGTGCAAGAGGTGTAAAGGAGGAGATTAGTTTCAAATTTTAATTTGGAAGTATTGCATGTTGAAGGTGGTAAGTTAGGAATGAAGAAGCAAAAGGCTATGGGTTAGGCATTGCCTATGAAAATATAGGCAAAGAACAAGGCAAGGCCTATGTAAATCTAGGCCACGAACAAGGCAAGGCCTATGCTATGGCCTAAGCTCTCGGATTCTACAATGCCATTGCATAGGCGCCGCCTATGCTCAACAATGCCATAGCATAGGCGCCGCCTATGCAAAAGCCTTTTGTCTCTGAATCTAGTATGCCATGGCATAGGCGACGCCTATGCCTAACAATGCCATAGCATAGGCACCGCCTATGCTCAACAAGGCTTTGAAAAAGGCGCCACCTATGCCAAGCATAGGCAAAGCATTAGGCGCCGCCTACGGTCACTTTTGGTCTCCAAATCAGATTCCAAATGGGTCAAAACCCGACCCAAGCTTGTCCTATAAATAGAACCTTAGTCTTAGAACAAAAATGCATTGCAACTTCAACCTAGGCGCCGCCTACCTCTCCAAAATCTCTCAAAAATTTTCCTTTTGCTCTTTTACTTTGCAAGAACATCTTCCGAGGCCATCAACCAAGTAAGTACTTCTTTGTTCTTCTTTTATATTCCGTAAGTACTACACTACTACGCCTATAATGAATTGTTAAATCTTGAAGTAGTATTGGTGATTTGAATGTGGTTGATTTGTTGTGATACAACTAAGTGAGTGAAAGAATACGTAAGGATGATCTTGACTTGTTTCCAACTTGTATTTGATTTTGATGCACTGTCATATTTTTGCGGAATTGACATGGTCAAGAAAATTGCATAATCTTGTAACTAGAATACTTACATGTTGGAATGACTTGTTCATCGAGATGAAAATCATGGTTGACTACAAACATACGATGTTGTGATTATTTCTAATGCCTTAACTTGATTCAATCTCTATGTAGTAGTCTTTCTCAAAAGATACATCAATCCAAACATGAAAGTATTGCCAAGATTTCATGGAATAGAATAAAAAAGGATAGTTAAGATGACAAGAAAAGTATGAATGCACTAATTATATTGTTGGAACATAACACCTAAACGTATACCGATGAAGTCTGAGTAATCGACATCGTTCACTTCACTAGTTTATGCCAACAAATTAAGTGTGGGGTGGTGCCACTACTGCTTGTTTGTTGATTGTATCCACTGAGATGAAGCTAACATGACTATTATTTCAATCTCAGGTACAATGGCACCAAAAGCAAGACAAGGAAAAGAAAAAGCAACCACTTCACAAAAAGGCCAGAAAAGGGGACGAAAAGAGAAAGGTGAATCCTCCTCGCTGCAAATACCTCGATGCATGTACGGGATAAAATGGGCCCTAGAGAAGGAAGGAAAGGAGTGGTACAAGAACAATAAAGTAAAGAAATATGTTCATGTGGAGTTGATACAAAAGGAGAGCCTAGCAAAGAAAGAACCCCGCATTTTGGCTAAAATCATGGCGCAAATTGGTCCCCAAAGACTACCGAAAGTGAATGCAATCTTGATTTCATTTTCCAAGATATGGGAGAATGCAATCTTGATCTAATGCAAGAATTCTATGCAAATTGGTCCCCAAAGACTACCGGAAGTGAAGTGAAGATTCGGGGCCAAGTCTTGCAACTGAATGCGGAGTTCTTCAACTCCTTTCTAGGTTTGCCATCTGTGGATCCATCACCACTCAAGGATCTTTATCACAGAACTCCATACAGGGAAATCAGACACACACTATGCGGAACAAGATCAATGGCATGGTGGAGTCATCACAAGGATACCGGTCGGCACAATACCTTCCCATATGCCTCCTTGAACAGAGAAGCTCGGATATGGTTGCGGATAGTCAATTATTGCCTGATTCCAGGGTCACAGTACACAAAGATCACACGTGATAGAGTGTGCTTGGTGTACGCTTTGATGACGAACATCCCCATCAACATTGGGGCGATTATTCGATCTTCAATGCGTAAGGCCAGGCTGCACAAGAGGTCCCACTTCAGCTTTGGCAATCTGTTGACTGCGATATTAAGGAAAGAGGACATCGAAAAAGAACCTGCAGATCATAAGCTTCCACACAACCCGAAGAAAGTTGACCTCACAAAGGTTAAAGATGCTGAATCCATGCATGACGTCAACCTAACCACTGCAGAAAGACATGCTCGCGATGAAAGCTTCTCCCACCATTTATATGGCATGATGAAGTTTACCATGATGAGCGGGGGTTGTGTTCCAGCTGCTGCAGAGCTCCAACAGTTGGATTATAACTACCCAATGAATGAGCATGCGAGGGCGATGTGTGGAGTAGGTGTATATTTTGAGGAACCTCTTGATGACGACATGCCAACCGATGATGATCGATGAATGCCAGACTCCGACGTGGAGGAGAAATCTGATGACGACGACTCTGATGATGATTCCGATGCAGGGGGTATGACACCAAACATAGAGGATGAGTCCGACTAATCAGGTTCTTCTTATTTATTCTCCACTGAGGGCAGTGTGTCCCGTCTAAGTGTGGGGTGCTGGTATTTGTATGCTATACTTCTTTGTCTGCATTTACATTTATTCTAGTTTTTGTTTGTTTTAATTAGTCGTAATTAGTTAGTTTAATTTTAAATTTTAGATTTTGCATGAAATTGTTCTGATAGACGGCATGGTAGTATAACAAGAGTTTGTGCTAAATCATTACTATTGAGACATTTAGGCTCTACATGTGACTCACTGTGTGATAATTGTGTGGTTTAATTCATTCATCTGTTGGGTCAAGAGTCTATACTGCTCCCAATAAAGTTAACCATGTGCCTTGTGTGTGTGAGATGATAGTATATTCTATGTTTGTGACTGATGCTAGAACTTGCCTGGTGTGTGTGTAAAGCAAAATAAAGAGTGTGAGTTTAGGAGATGATTTAGGCATTTCTTTGGCAGCCTGTGATTGTTTACCTTCTGTTTACGTACCCGTGGACATTATCCTAGTCAACCCTTTTGAGCCTTTAAGCCATTTTCTTTGACAGCCTCATATGTAAGCCTAATCCATTTTTTTCAAGACCATAATTTGATACAAATTCCTAAGTGCTTTAAATTGTGAAGTCATGTGACAAAATAAGAGGAAATTGGGTGAGAGTGATGCCTTAGAGTGTATTGGTACTTGAATTTGTTATGAAAAAGAGTGGCTATCATGGAGGTGTGTTATAAAAAAAAGAAAAAAAAGAGAAAGAGAAAAGAAAAAGAAATAGAAAAACAAAAAGATAAATTGTGTTTATGATTAAATAAAAAGATAGCTATGCTTGAATGGCAAAATATGTGAAAAGGGGTGATAGATGAAAGAAAGGTAGCAGGGTTGATTAAAAGAGAGTGTTAATGGCGTAATGTGATGTATTAAAGCGCTTAGGAACATAGTCACTATTTCTGGCCAAAATAGTCCTACCCGTCCCTTAGCCTACATTACAACCTGTAAAGACCTGTTTGATCCTAAGCTTAACATTCTGATATTAGTAGAGCATTACACTAAGGTCAAGCCTATGGTCATCAGTTGCAACATATGAATTCTTTGTGAGAGTGAGAGAAAGGATAATCTTATACCCATGTTCTGAAAAATGCAATACTTGTGAGTGATTATGGGTAATACTTATGTGAGACACACATGGTTGATGAGTTTTGGGTAGTCTTGTATGATTCTTTGTGCCTTAACTTTTGAATACGAATTAACCATCATCACGAGTCTATGTTGGAGGTTGAATTGTTTCTAGTAGTGATTAGAGAACTTCCCTTTGTTAATAATTGTCGTGCCTGTCTTGATGAATATTTTGTGTTGTTACAGTGAAACCCTAAGTAGATGTTTATATGGACATGATATATTTTTCGAGGACGAACAAAGCTTTAAGTGTGGGGTGTTGATGATAGGCGTATTTACACGCCTAAAGCACCTTAATTTACCCATATTTAAGCTAAGTTTTGAGGACAAAATATATAATTCATGCACTTTTAGTCCTTTTTCCTGTAAGTGAGCTAACAAACGTGATTAGCAAGTTTTCAGGTATAAATGATGAAGATTCCAGCACTTTATGGATAACTTGACGCCAAAGAAAGCTTCACGAAAGAAGGAAAGCAGCGTTTGGACGCCTATGGACTGAAAGTGATGCATGGATAACTTGTCCCGGGCAAAAACAACATTTCTAAAGACTTTGGGGATCAGCAGTAACTCAGTAGGATTAGGATAAGGATGCAGTAACCTAGTAGGATTAGGATAAGTACGCAGTAGTGATAACGCTCAATCTACAGCTCTCGTAGGAGTGTAAAGCGGTCGTTAGCAAATATAGAACCCAACTGGGTTGGGTATCGATCCCACAGGGAATAGCTTGGTCAACAAGTAAGTGAAGATTACTAGACTTTTAGTGCAAGTCTCGTAAGAAGGGGGGTTTGTAATGTGTAACCAAATTAGTAGAGAAAAACGGCAATAGCAAAGTAAAAAGAAAAAGAATGTTTTAGTGAGATGTAAACAATGAGAATTGAGGAGTTGGGGTTATGTCCACCTTCTGAGTTATACGTCTCTATTGACTATGAGTGTGTTGAATTCAGACATGGATGTGCTTATAGAGAATTGTATTCGATGGTAAATCCAGGCGTCTTTCGACCTATTCGAGGATTATTTAACTTTAAATCTTTCGAGCTTAAAGCGTGTCTAACGGTACTAATTCTCCAAGAGGTTAATCCAGTTACGGCACTAACTTTATAATAGGGGATGGGACCCTACTACCTTGACATTATCTCTTTTCCAGACAGATAACCTTTCTATCGAACAAGTTAAATGTTATACTGGCGTATTCTTGCGTTTGCAACCACAAAGAATTTAGATTAAGATGAAGAGAATAATGATATAAGCAGCATACGTGTCACGAACTCACAAACTCACAACAATAGATAGTATCTCATACGGCTTCCATAACCCTAACAGAGAAGTTTAGTTACCCATGAATGCGAAGGAAATCACAATTGACATTGTTGTTATACCACAATTAAGATTTCGTGTAGCAAAGTGTGGTAGGCATTAGGCGTGAATTCCTTGCAAAGTAACGTTTCTCTTGTTGCGGAAATTAAGAATTGATTAGATGAATAGAAGAAGAATAAAAAGTAGAATTAATTGTAAGAATAGAGAATGTAAGAGTGTGTTTGTGGAATGGTGAATGAATCAAAATCTCTAGTAGAATAGGGTATTTATAACACCCATATCCTATTCCTACTAAGCTAATGAAATGCTTAACCAAATCCTACTAAGCTAATGAAATACTTAACCCAATTGTACTAGGTTAATGTATCATTATCCTAATCCTAATAAGCTAATGAAATACTTAACCCAATTGTACTAGGTTAATGTATCATTATCCTAATCCTAATAAATTACTGCTAGTCCCCAAAGTCTTCAGAAATATTATTTTAGCCCAGGACAGAATTTCCATGCGCCATCTTTAGTCCTTGGCGTCCAAGATTGGCTTTTCTCCTTTCGTGAAGCTTTCTTTGGCGTCAAGTTATCCATGAAATGCTGAATTCTGCATCATTTATACCTGAAACTTTGCTAATCATGTTCGTTAGCTCACTTACAGGAAAAAGGACTAAAAGTGCATGAAATATATAATTTGTTCTCAAAACTAGGCTAAAATATGGGCAAAATATAGTGCTATAGGCGTGTAAATTCGCCTATCATCAACACCCCACACTTCAAGCTTTGTTCGTCCTCGAACAAAATATCATGTCCTTCTAAAGATCAACTTAGGGTTTCACAGCAACAACACAAAATATTCGTCAAGACAAGCACAACAATTATCAACAAAGAGTAGTTTTTCGATCATTAGTAGAAACAGTTTAACCTTTAGCATAGACTCGTGATGGTGTTCAACTCGTATTCAAAAGTTAAGGCACAAAGAATCATACACGACTACCCAAAACTCATCAACCATGTGTGTCTCACAATGTATTACCCATAATCACTCACAAGTATAGCATATTTTTCAAACATGGGTATCAAAATATCCTTGCTCTCGCTCTCACAAAGAATTCATATGAAGCAACTGATGACCATAGGCTTGCCCTTAGTGTAATTCTCCACTAAATGTCAGAATGCCAAGCTTAGGATCAACTAGGTCTTTTGATGGTTGTAATGTAGGCTAAGGGACAGGTAGGACTATTTTGGCCAAAAATAGTTACTATGTTCCTAAGCGCTTTAATACATCACATTGTATCATTAACACTTTTCTTTCAAACAACCTTTCTACTTTCTTTTATTCTACCACTCTTTTTCTCCTCTTTTGTTTTTCAATTTTAAACATAACTAACTTTTCAGTTTTTCTTTCCTTTTTCTTTTGATAACATACCTCTTATGATAGCACTTTCTTTTTCATAACTCATTCAAGCACCAATGCATTCTAAAGCATCATACTCACCCAATTTCCTCTTATTTTGTCACATGACTTTTTCACTTTAAAGCACTTAGGAATTTGGATCAAATTATGGTCTTAAAAAAATGGATTAGGCTTACATACGAGGTTTGTCAAAGAAAATAGGCTAAAGGCTCAAAAGGGTTTAACTAGGATGATGTCCATGGGTAGGTAAAAAGAAGGTAAATAATCATAGGTTGCCAAAAAAATGCCTAAATCATCTCCTAGACTTGCACTCTTTATTTTTGCTTTACATACATACCAGGCAAGTTCTAGCATCAGCCACAAGCACAAAATATACTATTATCTCACACACACAAGGCACATGGTCGACTTTATTGGGAGTAGTATAGAATCTTGACCCAACAGATGAAGGAATTAAACCAAACAATATCACATAGTAAGTCACAATTAGAGCCTAAACGTCTCAATAGTCATGATTTTAGCACAAACTCTTGTCATAATCTCATGCTGCCTATTAGAATAATTTCATGCGAAGCTAAGTTAAAAATAATAATTTAACTACTGAAAAAAAACAATTAACTACTAACAAAACAAACAAACATAAATAAATGCAAATGTGGATAGACAAGTATAGCATGCAAATACCAGCACCCCACACTTAGACGGGACACACTGTCCTCAGTGGAAAATAAATAAGAAGAACCTGGTTAGTCGGACTCATCCTCTATGTCTGGGGTCATACCCCTTGCATCGGAATCATCAGCAGAGTCGTCATCCTTAGAAGTTCCTTATAAGTATCCCACTTAATTCCAAGAGTGAGTCGAGGTATTTGCAGTGAGGAGGGTTCTCCTTGCTCTTTTCGGCCTCTTTTCTTGCCTTTTTGTGAAGTGGTAGCCTTATCTTTGCCTTGTCTTGCTTTGGGTGCTATTGTACCTGAGACTTGAAATAGAGTTCACGTTAGCACAATCTCAATGGATACAATCTATACATAAGCAGTAGGGGTACCACCCCACACTTAGTTTGTTGATACGAATTAGTGAAGTGAAAGTGGTCAATTACTTAGACTTCATCGACATACGTTGTAGGAGCTATATTCCAACAAGAAAATCAGAGATGTATCACTTCTTGCAACCTTTGCAATACTTTCATGTTAGGTATATCAAGACTTCTACATAGGGATTACATCATGGTATAGTTTCTATCAATAATCACAATCGCCTATGTTGGTGGGCAACTATAAGTCTTATTCCGATGAACGGGACATTCTAATATGTAAGTATTCAAGTGACAAGAGTATGCGATGTTCATGACTGTAGCAATTCCGCAAGTAGCATAACAATGCATCAAAATGAAATTCAAGTTGAAAACAAGTTAAGAGTATCCTAACGTTCATGTTCACTCACTTGGTTTTGTATCAACAATTCAAACACATTAACATCACCAATATTTCTTCAAGATGTAGCAATTCATAATAGACATAGCAACATAGCACTTACGAAAAATAGATGAAGAACAAAAGAGTACTTACGTGATTGAAGCCTTTGGAGATGTTCTTGTGAAGTGTGAGAGCAAAAAGAAAAGTTTTGAGATGATTTGGAGAGTATGTGCGGCGCCTAGGTCAAGTTTTCAATGTGTTTATGTTTCAAGACTAAGTCTCCTTTAAATAGGAAAAGAATGGGTCGGGTTTTGACCCATTTAAAATCGGTTTTGGAGACAAAAAGTGACCATAGGCGGCGCCTTTAGCTTTGCCTATGGTGACCATAGGCGGCGCCTAATGCAAAGCCTATGGTGAGCATAGGCGGTGCCTAGTGCAATGCCTTTAGTGACCATAGGCGGCGCCTTTAGCATGGCATATGAGATTCAGAGACCAAATGCTATAGCATAGGCGGCGCCAATGCTATAGCATAGGCGGCGCCAATGCTATAGCATAGGCGGCGCCTATGCTATGGCATACTTGAGCATGGGCGGCGCCTATGCTATAGCACACTAGATTCCGAGACCTTGGGCTATAGTATAGGCCATGCCTTGTTCGTGGCCTAGTTTTACCTAGGACTAGCCTTGCTCTATGCCTATATTTTCATGAGCAATGCTCAATACATAGCCTTTTGCTTCTTCATTCCTAACTTACCACCTTTAACATGCAATACGTCCAAATCAAAATTTGAAACCAATCTCCTCGTTTTACACCTCTTGCACCTACATTTGCTCAAAACCAATAAAAATGATTAGTACGATGGGTTGCCTCCCATCAAGCGCCTTAATTTTGGTCGTGGCACGACTCTTATTTTTGGATTTTTTTTATTTATCAAAATCAAATACGTAATAGAATGAAAGAAAAATGAAAAACGATAAACGATGGGTTGCCTCCCATCTAGCGCTTGATTTATTGTCGCGGCACGACATAGTTACCTCGAGTACTTAGACTTCATCGAGATAGATGGTGGATCGTTTTCTAAATGGATTCAGACGACAATGAGGCTTACTTGTAGGCATGCAATCTTCTTTGAGATGACCCTTGTGCATGCCTATCCCAGGAGGGATACCAATTATATCATCAATAGACCAACCCATAGCTCGCTTTTGCCTCTTCAGAGCAGAGATGAGAGTCTCTACGTGCTGTTCACTTAGATCATCCGCAATTTCAACACTCACTGGAAGTGTAGTTCCACTTCCCAAGAACGCATACGTTAGATAATTGGGGAGCTCTTTCGATTCTAGCACTAGGGGCTCTTCAAGGGAAGTCTTCGCTGTTGGTGACGGTTGATTCATAAGATCAAGGTACGACTGCTTAGGAGTATGAGAATAGGACTCTATTTCTGTTAGAGCACCCATAAGTTCTTCATAATCTTCATCGTCCTCATGCTCAACATTCAGTGGCGCAGCATACAATGGCTCAACAGTAAGCTATTTCTCTACAGATAATGCTTTCTTATCCTCATGATGAACATCAGCTACAGAGAACACATTCATATCGCTGGGATGCTTCATTGCTTTGCATATATCAAAGCGGACCACTTCGTCATTCAACCGAAATAAAAGCTCATTAGCTCTCATGTCAATAAGCACACTTCCTATTGCAAGGAAAGGATGTCCCAAGATTATGGGAACTTCAGAGTCCACCTCGCAATCCAAAATCACAAAGTCTGCAGGAAAAATAAAGGTAGACACCTTCACCAACACATCATTCAAGATACCCACAGGTCGTTTTACTGACCTATCTGCCATCACGAGCTGCATATTGATTGGAGTAGGGTCGCCCAACCCCAACTTTCTGTAGACGGATAGTGGCATCAAATTGATGCTAGCTCCTAAATCGCACAATGCCTTAGCAAAATTCATAGATCCAACCGTGCAAGAAATAGTGAAAGCACCAGGGTCTGCCTTCTTCTGTACTAAGGATCTTGTGGCAATTGCACTGCAATGATGAATATTATCTGCCGGCTCATAGCTTACTGCCCGCTTCTTTGTTAAAAGGTCCTTCAGGAATTTAGCGTATCCGGGCATTTATTCTAGTGCCTCCACCAACGGAACATTAATGGTCAGCTGTTTTAACATTGCCATGAATTTACTGAACCTTGTATCATCCGCCTGCTTCTTCAATCTTTGAGGAAAAGGTGGTGGTGGATAGGGAAGTGTTCTCTCCACAGCTTTCTTCTCCTCTTGCTTCCGTATTTCGGTCTTTTCAAGCTTCAAAGTACTAGGGGTGACGTCATGGACGTCATGGTCAACTTCTATGGCGTCATCATCTTCCTTATGTTCGTCCACTTGCTTGCTTTGGGATGAATTTTCCAGCACCTTACCACTCCTAGTGGTAATAGCCATGCATGATCCGTCGTTCCTTGGATTTTGCACAGTGTCGCTAGGTAGAGTAGCAGCCTTTCTTTGATTGAGTGCTGCTGAAAGTTGGCTCAATTGTTGCTCTATTTGCTTGATTGAAGTGGAATGAGAATCAACTAATTGCTTCATAGAGGACAAATCATTTATTACCTCCGTTACTCCTGCGCTCGTTGCTTCCACTCCTTTCAGTAGTTTAGCCATCATGTCTTCCATACTTCCAGAACTAGATGTGGTGGCGTCACGTCTTCCAGGGGGAATATACAAACCACTACTGTCATTCTTGTTCTTCCAACTACCTTGGTCCTTGTTTCCATATTTATCATAATAGTTTCGACCTTGGTTTCCTTGGGTATTACCTCGGAAACCCCCCTGACTGTTTAAGTAGTTGGCTTCTTCTTCCGAATCAGATTCGTCTCTTCCTTTTGACGCAATAGCTTTCACTTTTTCGGTCTTCCCTGATAATAAATGCTTTGTAAGAAGATCCACTTGTGTTTTCATGTGCGTCATATCTTGATCACGTTCTTCTTCTCTTCTCCTTTGGTCTGCAGTCATGCCTATAGATAAAGTGGGGCTTGCTACCTCAGAATCCCTGGTATGCTAAGCTCTACTTTGTTTCGTCATACGATCTAGCATATTGCTTGCTTGACCAAAGGTGAGATCCATAAAAGATCCTCCAGCCGCATTATCCACCACTGGTTTAGTTATTGAATTCAAGGCTCTATATAGTATCTCCATTAGGTGAACATTAGTCATGTGATGGTTTAGGCACCTCATTAGCTTCGTCTTGAACCTCTCCCATGTTTCATGAAGGGCTTCAGTTAGAAGCTGACGAAAGTTGCTGATTTCATCTCTCAATTGTGCTCTTTTGGATGACGGAAAGAATCTTTCTAGGAAAGCGTCTCTCAAATGCCTCCAATTTGTAATAGAATCAGGAGTCAGCCCATTCAACCATAGAGTTTCCTCCCCAGACAGAGACAATGGAAATAGACGTAATCGAATTGCATTCTGACCAACACCAGGATTGTCAAATGACTTGCATGTAGAAATAAAGTTGATGAGATGCATATTCGGATCATCGCCTGCTAGTCCACCAAATAATCCCTTGAGTTGCAATAACTGAACCATGGTGCTTGTGATGTTGAACTTGGCTTCGGGTGCCAATGGTGGAAGAATAATAGCTCCTGTGGCTCCGGCTCCATCAAGATCATCATCATCATCGTCGAAAGCTGGCTACATAGCTTGGCGTTCAGGCCTAAACCTAGCTTGACGATCTCTTCTATTGGCAGGTGTTGCGATCTCAGCGGCATGCCTAGGGTTTAGTAGCTCGTCATCACCTAGATCTTCATCGTCAGGATTTGTTGCTCGCCCAGGGTTATCAATATTCTGTTGATGCACTTGAGCGGCGGCTAGCGCAGCTAGTCTCGCCTGTTCCTGTTGAGCAGCCATCCTTTCAATTGCGTGTTGTGCCTCCATTCTGCGAATACGTTGTGGTTCAGGATTGATAGGTAATAACGGTTGACTAGAACTTCGGGTATGGGGCATGCACTGAATAAAAACCTGCAGTAAACAAAAACAAAAACTAAAAGTAAAAGTACGAGAATCTTTGACCAAAGGGTCTAGTAATTATTACGAACTTAATTGACACTTGTATTCCCCGGCAAAGGCGCCAATTTTTGATAACGCTCAGTCTATAGCTCTCGTAGGAGTGTAAAGCGGTCGTTAGCAAATATAGAACCCAACTGGGTTGGGTATCGATCCCACAGGGAATAGCTTGGTCAACAAGTAAGTGAAGATTACTAGACTTTTAGTGCAAGTCTCGTAAGAAGGGGGGTTTGTAATGTGTAACCAAATTAGTAGAGAAAAATGGCAATAGCAAAGTAAAAAGAAAAAGAATGTTTTAGTGAGATGTAAACAATGAGAATTGAGGAGTTGGGGTTATGTCCACCTTCTGAGTTATACGTCTCTATTGACTATGAGTGTGTTGAATTCAGACATGCATGTGCTTATAGAGAATTGTATTCGATGGTAAATCCAGGCGTCTTTCGACCTATTCGAGGATTATTTCACTTTAACTCTATCGAGCTTAAAGCGTGTCTAACGGTACGAATTCTCCAAGAGGTTAATCCAGTTACGGCACTAACTTTTTAATAGGGGATGGGACCCTACTACCTTGACATTATCTCTTTTCCAGACAGATAACCTTTCTTTCGAACAAGTTAAATGTTATACTGGCGTATTCTTGCGTTTGCAACCACAAAGAATTTAGATTAAGATGAAGAGAATAATGATATAAGCAGCATACGTGTCACGAACTCACAAACTCACAGCAATAGATAGTATCTCATACGGCTTCCATAACCCCAACAGAGAAGTTTAGTTACCCATGAATGTGAAGGAAATCACAATTGACATTGTTGTTATACCACAATTAAGATTTCATGTAGCAAAGTGTGGTAGGCGTTAGGCGTGAATTCCTTGCAAAGTAACGTTTCTCTTGTTGCGGAAATTAAGAATTGATTAGATGAATAGAAGAAGAATAAAAAGTAGAATTAATTGTAAGAATGGAGAATGTAAGAGTGTGTTTGTGGAATGGTGAATGAATCAAAATCTCTAGTAGAATAGGGTATTTATAACACCCATATCCTATTCCTACTAAGCTAATGAAATGCTTAACCAAATCCTACTAAGCTAATGAAATACTTAACCCAATTGTACTAGGTTAATGTATCATTATCCTAATCCTAATAAGCTAATGAAATACTTAACCCAATTGTACTAGGTTAATGTATCATTATCCTAATCCTAATAAATTACTGCTAGTCCCCAAAGTCTTCAGAAATGTTGTTTTAGCCCGGGACAAAATTTCCATGCGCCATCTTTAGTCCTTGGCGTCCAAGATTGGCTTTTCTCCTTTCGTGAAGTTTTCTTTGGCGTCAAGTTATCCATGAAATGCTGAATTCTGCATCAGTTATACCTGAAACTTTGCTAATCATGTTCGTTAGCTCACTTACTGGAAAAAGGACTAAAAGTGCATGAAATATATATTTTGTTCTCAAAACTAGGCTAAAATATGGGCAAAATATAGTGCTATAGGCGTGTAAATTCGCCTATCATCAAGTAGCCTAGTAGGAATAGGATATGGGTGTTATAAATACCCTATTTTGCTGAAGCTTTTTATCAGGCATTCAACTCACTCATTCATTAATTCAAGTTTTTCCATTCGACTTTTACTATTATTCAAGTTACAGATTCTATAAGTTTTAACAGAGAAACACGACTCTCTTGAGAAGAACGACTAAGTCAAAAACGTGTGAGAGTTTTTTTTTACGCCAAAAATCATCCAAATCGTCAAGCTTGTTCTAGATTTTGGTATGATGATGATGTCTATTGTGATTTCCGTTGCACTCATGAGTAGCTAAACTTCTCTGTTAGGGTTATGGAAGCCTTATGAGATAATATCTGTTACTATGAGTTTGTGAATTCTTGATACGTATGCTGCTTATATCATTACTCTCTTCATCTTAATTGAATTCTTGTGGTTGCAAATATATAGAATACGCCAGTATAGCATTAACTTGTTCGAAAGAAAAGTTACATGTCTGGAAAAGAGAGAATGAAAAGGAAATAGGGCTACCAACCCCTGTTTAAAAGTTAGTGCCGTAACTGGATTAACCTCTTGGAGAATTCGTACCATTAGTATACGCTTTAAGCTCGAAAGAGTTAAAGTGATATAATCCTTGATGGTCGAAAGACACTAGGATTTACCATAGAATACGAATCTCTATAAGCGCATGCATGTCTGAATTCTGCATAACTCATAGCCAATAGATACGTAAAACTCATAAGGTGGACATAACCCTAACTTACAATTCTCAATGATCAAAACCTACCAAACGTTCCATTTTTATTTTGCTACTTTGATACTCTTAATTCATGCATAAAATCCCCCCTTGTTTCCGCAGAACTTTCACCAAAAGTCTACTAATCGTTGCATACTTAGTGACCGAGTATTCCCTATGGGATTCGATACCCAACCCAGTTGGGTTCTATATTTGACGACGATCGCTTACACTCTTACGAGAGCTGTAGTTTGAACGTTATCACTCGGGCATAGTCAAATTCACACCATGAGGAGCTGGTCCCTTGGTGTGAGAAATATCGAGTGGCCTGTCACCCACAGGTGGTAAATAGTCTGCATCCTCTTCAGGGACACCATGTTGCCTAAAAAATTTGGTAATCATCCCACCAAACCCGTATCTCTGACCCCCTAAGAATCGAGTCTTTCTCATTGCCAAAAAAATAACAGCACCCACATTCACATCCACATCATCTCGCATCAAAGCATAAATAAGACATGCCCTATAACGGGTCACCTCCGTCATATATTTCCAATGAACCAGGCAAGCATAGATAATTTTGACCCATAAACGTGCCTCCCTATTTAAGTGAGCAAATGGAAGTAAAATATACGTACCTCCCTCTTTGTGGTGAATCCACCTTGCCGTAGATCGAGTGTCGCACAGGAGATAATGGATATGCTGATAGGGGGCTCAATGATCATTATCTTCAATGGCTCTGGATCCATATAGGGTGCACCTAACAACTCATTAACAATGTTTGCAGTGAAAGTTATCACATGGCTATGTACCTCAACCTCAGAATCTTTCGGGTCCTAATTCGCAAAGAATTCTCAAACTAAGCTTAAGTTGCATGGACCCGGTTGCTCGAAGAGAAAATTCATGTGGTGGGCCTCTATCATTCTCACCATAGAGGGATATTCCTTTATCAAACTTGCCCTATTGATATATTGATCGGTTGAATATTTTGACTCTTTATATTGTGAGTACCACTTTCTTCCTGCTGCTACCACAGCCTTAGTTCCAAATCTCTTTTGACCCCTAGGAACATGTGAGGCTGCAGGCACCCGGTCAGCTTCACGGTTCCTTTTCTGCCTGGGCTCAGATGCTCCAGCTGTATTTTTTCCTTTGCTTCTTTGTTGGTTGCTGCTCGAAATTGTACCTATTAAACATAACCGCCCACAAACATATAAAACAAGTATCTTTAAATCTAGCCATCACTAAGTGTGAAATTTACCCCATACTTAGTTGCTTGCACAGTTTTGTATATAAATACACTAGGGTGCTCAGACTTCCCCTTTTTATTTAACAAGTCCAAGCATTGGTTATTCAATATAAACATACGCAAAGACATCTCAAAGTTGGCATAATTCACAATCTCAGCTCAAGTACTAATGAATGAATAATTTTTCACATAAACAACTCCAATTATGACTACATGACCTCTTTTCACCACATTAATTTCTGTCCCTCATAGCTACCACTAAGGTATTGTGACATAGGTATTCACCCCACACTTAGCTTCCATAATATATTGAACATCATCATTCTAATATTCTTAAAAATTCCCAATGATTTAGCAAATCAACTTATTTATTCAGAAACTAAGTCTAATTGAAAGAACAATTTATCAATTCAATAAGCACATAAACAAACCAACCTCTCTACAGCTTAAAATCATTCATACAAATACATCACAAGAATAAAGTGTAGAAAAAAAAATCAACACAATCAATTGTTACTAATTCTCCTAAACATGCCATTTATTATTTCAAGTCCACAAATCAACACAAAGTAATTCCCTTTGTAACTAACTATTTAGAATTCTAAGCATTATTTATCATCCAAAGCAACTTTGAGTAAAGAAATAAAAAAAATACATGACTTACCTTTGACTTGATGAAGAAAAATGGGGAAATTTTTTTTATTTTACTTGAGAGAAAAATGGGGCGGCAGCGGCACTTACGGTTAGGGTAAATGGGTGAATAGGTTAGGTCATATATATAGTGTTCACCCAGAATTAAATAATCAATGCGACGCGTCTAATATCGCGTTGAAAATTCGACACGATCTATTATATTCGCGTCGTTTCTCTAGAAGTAGCATAAAAAATTTAGTCTAAGTATTTCCTGTATGCCAACCGATGCGACGCATCGTGTAACGCATTGAAGGTCTAGCACTACGCGTTAAGATTGCATCAGTTTACTGAAAATGGCCTTAAAATTTTTTCTAAGTGTGGTATTGATGCACCTTGATGCGACTCGCCAAGATAGCATCGGTCCACGGAAAATTGCATCCAAAAAATTTTCTAAGGCTAAATTTCCCATACTTTAATGCTTCTTTTCTTACCCTTTACCTTTTTCTCACCATGTATCACCTATTTACTTACTCAAAGGCCCATGTTCATCATATTCTTATCTTCTTTTTCTCCACCAAGGTCCTCGTTTCTTCATATTAATCAAAAACAACAAAATCATGTAAGTAAAAGTTGGTTGCCTCCCATACAACACCTTATTTTATGTCGTGGAACGATTTGGCTCAGTTCTACCCCTCAACAAAGGCGATGGACTCCTTGTGCTTATCCGGATGAGCAGCTTAATAATTTTTTACACGTTGTCTATTCACCAGGAAATTCTCCATCTTCTCTTTAATCTAGAACTCCACAGCTCCATGAGGTGTCATTCTCACCACCTCAAAAAGGTCCAGACCATTTCCATCGTAATTTATTTGAGAATAACTTGAGCCTTGAATTGAACAACAAAACAAGTTGTCCCGGTTCAAATACTCTCTCTTGAATTTGTTTATCATGCCATATATTTGTAGTCTCCTTGTATAGTTTAGCATTTTCATAGGCATGAAGCCTAAACTCATCAAGCTTATTCAGTTGCAGTAATCGTTTCTCCCCCGCGGCAGTCATTTCAAGATTCAGCTTTTTCACAGCCCAATATGCTTGATGTTCCATCTTCATAGGCAAATGGCATGCTTTACCATAAACCAAGCGATATGGGGACGTCCCAATGGGAGTCTTGTACGCTGTTCTGTAAGCCCAAAGTGCATCATCTAACTTCTCATCCCAATCTTTTCTCTGCCCATTCACAGTTTTCTAAAGTATTTGCTTAATTTTTTGGTTAGATACCTCAACTTGACCACTAGTTTGGGGATGGTACGCAGTAGCAACCTTGTGCCTAACACCATATTTAGCAAGAAAATTTTTGAACCAAGTGTTGATAAAGTGCGTACCTCCATCACTAATTATTACTCTAGGTATACCAAATCTGGAAAATATATTCTTCTTCATAAATTTAAGCACCACCCTTGCATCATTAGTCGGACTAGACACAACTTCCACCCATTTAGAGATGTAGTCAACCACTATAAGAATGTACAGATTGCCTTTTGAAGGTGGGAATGGTCCCATGAAATCGATCCCCTAAACATCAAAGACTTAAACTTCTAAAATATTGTTAAGGGGTATCTCATGACTCCAAGATATAGTGCCTTACCTTTGACATTGATCACAATTTTTCACAAAAGCATTTGCATCCCTAAACAACGTAGGCTAAAAAGAACCTGATTGGAGTACTTTTATAACAGTGCTCTCACCCCCATGATGTCCACTATAAGGACATGAGTGGTAATCTTCAAGCACCTTTGAAAATTCAGCCTCTGGGATACACCTACGAATGACTCCATCTGGACCCTTCTTGAAGAGATACGGTTCATCCCAAATATAGGCACGTGAATCATAGAGCAATTTCTTTCTTTGTTGCGTGGTGGCATCAGGAGGGTAAACCTCACAAGCTATCAAATTCACAATATTAGCATACCATGGGAACTCAACAACATCTAAAGACAACAACTTTTCATCAGGAAACTCTTCCTCAATGCTAAGAGAGTTATCAACAATATGATTTCAATTTTCCATCTTTGACAAGTGGTCAGCAACTTAATTTTTAGCTCCTTTCCTATCTCGCACCTCAAGATAAAATTCTTGAAGTAGCACAATCTACCTAATCAGTCGTTGCTTTGCATCCTTTTTGTTCACAAGATACTTAATCGTAGCATGATCAGTGTGAACAATAATAACCTTAGTGTCAGCTAAGTAAGATCTAAACTTGTCAAATGCATACACCACTGGTAACATCTCTTTCTCTATAACCGTATAATTAACTTGAGAATCATTCAATACTTTGCTAGAATAATAGATCGAGCGAAATACCTTATCTCTTCTCTGACCTGAAACCACTCCCACAACAATACCACTAGCATCACATATCAGCTCAAATGGTAACTCCCGATCTGGTGTGATAAGAATAGGTGCTTCAATCAACTTCTTCTTTAATCTTTTAAAAGCTTCCTAACAATCAGCTCCAAACTCAAATTTGGATTTTTTATCCAATAATTTGCACATGAGGCTTACAATATGTGAGAAATATTGAATGAATCGCCTATAGAAACCAGCATGTCCCAGAGAACTTCGCACTCCTTTGACTGTGACTGGGTATGGCAATTCAATCACTTCTACCTTCGCCTTATCTACCTCAAGTCATTTACATGACATTTTATGTTCTAAGACAATTTCTTCCTTAACCATAAAGTGGCACTTTTCCCAATTTAGCACAAAGTTTGACTCTTCACATCGAGCTAGAACTCTATCAAGATTCTGTAAGCACTATTTAAAAGAATTTCTGTACACAGAGAAATCATCCATGAATACCTCCACAAAGTCTTCAACCATGTCAGAGAATATCGCCATTATATATTTCTGAAATATAGCAGGTGTATTGCATTGGACGAAGGGCATGCGCCTGAATGCGTATGTGCCGTAGGGACACGTGAAAGTTGTCTTCTCCTGGTCTTCCGATGCTATGATTATCTGATTATAGCCGGAGTACCCATCCAGAAAATAATAATACTCTTGCCCCACTAATTTATCCAGCATTTGGTAAATGAAAGAAATCAAATAGTGATCTTAACGAGTAGCTTCATTTAACATCCGATAGTCAATACAGATCCTCCAATCGGTCACCATGCGTATGGGGATCAACTCATTATCATCATTCATTATCAAGATTATCCCTCTTTTTTTCGGTACATAGTGCACTGGACTCACCCATTTGTTATCGAAAATTGGGTAGACAATACCACTATCTAACCTTTTGATCACTTTTTCTCTGACCACTTCCTTTATCATAGGATTCAACCTTCTTTATTGCTGCACTCTCGGTCTGTAACCTTCTTCCATGTAGATGTTATGCATGCAAAATACTGGGTTAATTCCTGTAATATCAGATATTTGCCAACCAATCGCCTTTCTTCTCCTCTTTAAAACTGCTATGGCTTCCTTTACATGCACATCTAATAATCCTGTAGACAAAATAACAGGAAAAGTATCTTGATCACTAAGAAAAACATATTGTAAATGAGGGAGAACCTTAAGCTCCAAGTTAGGAGCTTTTTCAACTAAGGGCTTGGGCGATGGACCAATTGGCCTATTTAATGGTTCGACAGACACTTTGTTCGTCTCAATCACTGCCAAATTCATAACCTGGACCAATTCCAATACTTTCATATCTCCATAAAGATCATGACCCATCAAAGATCGCTCTAATAGATTATCAGACAATAAGAAATGCCAATTCAAAGTAAAATCAATAACTGACATAGATGACAACTCCTCATATATAGTTGGCAGTTTCAATGCCTTGTACACATCAAAGACTTCTACTTTATAATATTCTCGCATTGTTATTTTCCCAGCTACTACCTCAATTAGTGGATGTCCCATTGCTAAGGGGGTCATCCCAAAGTAAATGGAACCACAGGGTCAGCCTCAAAGTCAAGAATTACAAAATCCACTAGAAAGATTAAAGATCCTATTACACCAAAAAATCCTCGATAATACCATCTTTCCTTTCAAGTGATCGATCTACCAACTGCAAAATAATAGTAGTAGGTTTGGGACTCCCAAGAACCATCTTCCGATACTACGATTGGGGCAGAAGATTTATGATAGCTCCTAAGTCACACAATCCACGTGCAAAAATGGTCTGTCCTATGGTAATCTGCAAGGTAAAACTACCTGGATCCTTAAGCTTTGTGGGCAATTTACTTTGAATCTTGGATGTGCACTCTTGAGTAAGTGCAACTGTAGCATACTCGGTCAACCGATTCTTTTTTGCAACTATATCCTTTAAGTACTTTGCATATTTTGGCACACTTCATAGAATGTCAACAAGAGGAAGATTTAGTTGAACCTACTTTATAAGATCTAACAACTTCTTGAAACTCGCCTCCTCTTGATGCTTTCTTGCCCTTTGAGGCAAGGATAAGGGAAGAGTCTTCTTCTCCCCATGAACTTCATCACTCACCACTTTTTCCTTGACTTCCTTTTCTGTATTATCTTCTGAATTATCCTTAGTTACTCTAGGATTTACCTCCTTCTGAACTATTTTCTTCATTTGCAATCCACTCCTTGTTGTAATAGCATTCACCTGCTTAGGATTAGCCTTTGTATCTCTAGGTAATGCTCTTTTAGGCCTTGTATTCTATGCTCCTGCAATTTGGCCCAATTGCAACTCTAGATTTCTCATAAGCAATTATTAACTCTTTAACTCAGCTGCAAACTGTGCTTATTGAGTCTTTATTTCTGATGCAATTTGTATTTGTTAAACTATAAACTGCTTCATTAATTCCTCCATATTTCTAGTTTGAGCAGTAGCTTGATTATTCTAAGCTGGATGTGGATTTGGTTGTACTTGTCCCTTGTACTGATTTGCATTCTGTGCTTGATTTCCACCCTATGAGAAATTGGGATGGTTCCTCCAATTGGGGTTATAAGTGTTACCAAAATTTTATTATCTCTGTCAATTTGAGTTTCCCACATAGTTAATAGAATTTGGATTAACAGAATATGCATCTACTATGTGCTCACCACTTCTGCAAACCTCATACCAAGAATTTACCTGTTGGACTACATTCGTTATGGCTGTTGGTTGTGTAGCACCCAACTTTATGTTATTAAGCTGAGTAATCATATGATTTTGCATGGCTATGATCTATGCCTATAATGCAGTGAAATAATCTACCTCCAATACCCCTGCAACCTTTTTAGGAGTACTCCTCAAGTCTGCATGCCAGTCAGGGTTTCCTTGTGAAATCCGATTCAGTAGTGTGTACAATTCTTCATATGTCTTGTCAAGATCCTGTCCACCTGTTGCTAAATCTAAGAGAATCTTCTTGTTTGGCTCTAATCCTTCTATGAAAGTATGCACAAGAACATCATTGGATTGATGATTGTGATGGCAATTTCTGAGCATACCCTTAAATCTCTCCCAATCTTGGTAGAGATTCTCCCCGTCTTTCTATCTAACACTCAAGATTTCACTCCTCAAGCATGCCATCTTCTCATATGGAAAGAATTGAATAAGAAACTTTCGAGCCAAATCTTCCTATATAGTGATGGAGAGTGGTGGTTCAGAATGTAACCACCTTTTTGCTTCCCCTATTAGAGAGAAGGAAAATAGTGTCAACCTGACATAATCGAAATTCACCCCTTCAGGAATGTATGTATCACTAATTTCTAAGAAGGTCTGTATATGCTTCTACGGATCTTCATGTGAAAGTCCATGAAATTACCTCACTGAATTCAACAATTGCACCATATTCTGCTTTAATTCAAATCAACCTCCTAGTTCAGGCTTTATAATATTGCTCGTCACATAGTTTGTGAGTTGGATTGCCATCTTACGAACAGGTCTAGCAGCTTGTTGAGCAGGAATAATGGGAATAATAGGAATGACTGGAGGTGGAACATTCCCAGCATTTGGATCAACCGGTTCATTTCATTGTTTAGCCATTCCTCGCCTTTGTTGAAAGATTTGCTCTGGTTCTAAATAGGCTCTACTAGTTGTTTATCTCTCGCCAGTCCTGGATTCAACTAAACCTGCAAAAATTCAGCCGCTAAGATCAAGTTGTTAACACCTAAACTTAATATCAAAAACCAAAAATTTAGCAATTTACTAATTGTATTAGTCCCGGCAATGGCGCCAAAAATTTGTTGTGACTCAGACACACACGCAAGTGCACATGATCATTCAAGTAATATAGTGATTTAGACAATCAGATATCGTTCCCACGAGGACTAAATAACTAGAAATTTAACCAAATTTTAGTTTCAGACAATGAGTATGAGGTGTTGTAAAGTATAGAGATGATTTTGAAATTGAGAATAAAAATGTAAATTAATAAACAAGAAATAAATTTTTATGACTAGAGCAAAGCAGGCAACGATTGTAAACAGTTATGATAAGAATTCCAGGGTTGAGGCTTCTCGAACAATCATAGAAATCTCTATTCTTATAGTAGTCTAATTGGTTATCGGATTGTTGGTTCGCAAGTTTTAGGCAACGATCTTAATCTCCCGACCTAAAATCTTTTATCTATTAAATATTGCAGCTACAACTCCCGCAGAGATGCAATAATTCTTCTAGATTCCTAAATTAATCTTCTTGCAATTGAACCAAACAAGGCTTCTAGGTATGTCCCTATCCTAGATGCTAATCCAAACCCCTTATTTATAAAAGGATAAGAACCTTGCTCCATAATTTCCTCATTCTAATCTACGATTCTCCTCCTGGATTCACATAGAAATATAAATTTATTATAATGGCGGCCAAGCATTAAAATAGTAAGTTTAAGAAATTAAGAACAACCCAGGTGATAATCCAAAAAAAAACTTCTATAAAGAATATCAAAGAGTAATCTTGACTCAACCCCAGAACAAGGGTATTTAGCCACTCATGTTTGAATTAAACATCAAAAACAAGTAATTAATCATACCCAAAATTAGTCTTGAAGTAAAGAAGTTAAATAATAAGAACCCTAAAAGAAGAATTCTATCCTTTTACCTCGTTGCTATGCTTTCCAAAAAGTCTTTGGAATTGTGCTCACGTGTTCCTTTATACTTCAGAAAATTTCACCAGGTCTAAAACCATGACACGACGCATCGCAAATCGCATTGATCCAACCAACACATCGCATCAACATCGCGTTGCCACACTAGAATTTATCTTTGAAAATCAAACTAAGTCACATTCTTCACTACACGACACGGCGCGTTGATATCGCGTCATGTCACTGGAATTTGCTCCTCAAAATTTGGCTAAGTATCAAAGCTTTAAGCATCGATGCGATGCGTTAACATCACATCGATGTACATCGCATTAATGCACTGGAAGTTGCACACGTAGAATTTTCTAAGGAACATAACTTATTCGTCGATGCGACACATTGACATAACATCAATACACTGGAAATTATTCTTCATATTTTTGTTAAGGCACACATCTTTCCAGTCGATGAGATGCATTGGGATCGCGTCGCATTACTGGAAGTTTTCTCCAGTTCCTTTCTTCCTTCTCATCAATCTTCTTTCTGTTCTCTTTACTCTCGTGCATCTCTATCTGTTTTTGGCTTTGATCCACATGGACTTTCGCCTCTTCATGATGTGTATTCAATTTTCTTCCAAATCCATGGAAAATTAATCCTGTATCTCTAATCACATCGGTTAGTCACTAAACACTATTTAACTCATAATTTAATATAATTAGCACACTTTTTATTCTAAAAAAAGTCCAAATATAGGTAAATCGTGGTGTTTGGACATATAAATACACCCAAGATTAATTAACTCATTCAATAATTAATTATAGGTTATTAAAGGATGTAATTTAAGGAGTGGGAAGATATTTTCTGATTCCCCTTCCCATAATTGTAAGCAAACCACTTTTATCATACATTCGACCAATGTATAACAAACATCTGAATGTATGACAACATTTTGCAAAATAGGGAGAGAGAAAACCTCAAGGGAGATTATGTAAAGAGTTTCATATTAGGTGGAATTTTTGTGGTTTATACTATTTTTATTGCACAATCACCATCAACATAATCTCTATTGTACATTAATCATCGCTACTAACCACAAACATCAAGCACTTCTATCGCTAGTCATAATCACACGACTACTTTATCATTGTTGATGCTCAATTCTTTTAGTAAGTACGTGGATTAAGTTTAGTTGTGATTCTATTAAGAAAATGAAGAGTAATTGCTTGAGTCCCTCCTCTTTATACTTTTATTTTCTCTTCTTTTTTTTGGCTAAATTATCTGGTAACGTCTACTGTATTTTGGTGGCCATTATGTTTACTATTCTAAAATTAAATACAATCTCTTTACATACCTTACAGCAACAACTATGTAGTTCTAGACTCCATTTTCTAGCATCAGAAATAATTTCATTACCTTTTGTACAACTATCACCAATAACTACATCTATTAGTCAGATACTACCCTCCCCCCAAACCTCCAGTCCGACACTAATTAAACCATATCTGTGCACAACTACAACCAATTGCTACTATTTCTAGTTTTTCACCATCCACGGTCATCACTAGCTATTGCTTCACAATCATCGTTGTTGGTCATCACTATTGTCACCTACACTATATCTTTTTTTTGTTAATGCCACCTACATTATCGTTACTTTTTAGAGTGTGCTTAATGAAACAAAGATGTTTTATATTAATTAATTAAGAGTTTTTGAATATTTTTTTGAACATAACATATATGTATTATTTTAGTTCGACTTCAAGTGTTACTATATATATATTTATATAAAGATAACATTATTATTTATTTATCTGTTGAATTTCTTAGTTGTACTTTGAATTGCATCATCTTTTAAAAATGAAAAATAGTAGTATATAACAGTGAAAGACGGCAAAGTATGGAAATCATAGGATCCAAATGGATAGTGATTTTTTTTTATTAAAAGCGAGCTTTTATTGATCAAAAAAAAGTTTGCATTACAATACCAGGCTCAGGCAGACCCTTGCCTCTCACTAATATCTCTAAGTCTAGGCAATGTTCAGCATTCTCCTAATAATACTATTAAGGGAAAAAATTTAACCTTTGAAGATGTGGCTGCCATTTGATGATTCCACTCTCTCTTATGTGAACATGCATGGTCACCTCTATGCAAATTGCATCCACTCTAATACATCTTCCTTGGAACCTAGCAGAGTATTTTTCCTGCCAAATGCAAAATACTACCATTGCGAATACACAACAGGTGATGCTTCCTGCTGCAGACTTTTTTTTGCCATTTGGTTGATCCGCTGTATTTTTGATTCCCAATTCCCTATAACGTGATCAAAACCCAACCACTGCACTAGTCTACTCTGTAGGCTTTTAGTTTATTTGTATTCAAAGTACAGGTGGTAAAAGCTCTCAGTAGTTCCTGCACAGAATATACAATCCATAGGTACCTGTATACCAAATTTTTGGAGTCGAGTCACTATGGCAAGTATTTTTTGCAGGGCCAGCCATAAGTTAAAGTGATGTCTAGGGTAAACCATAGGCTGCAACACTATTGATTTCCATGGGGCTTTTGGTAGCTGAGGTAGTAATCTTGCATAAGCTTTGTTTATCTGGTAGGACCCTCCCATCTGTAGTTCAGCTATTCTTTGAAAAAATGAGCCTTTTATTGAGTTCATCTGCATCAAAGTATCCCGGCAACCCAAAATTTTCCTGATTACCCAAGCTGCATTCTTGGGTAAGTTCATATCTTCCAGATTCCTGTGCTTTATGTAGTAGCTGTGTACCCATTTTATCCATAATGAGTCCTTCTTGATTGATATTTACCATAATTACTTCATGACTGCTGCTTTATTCCATATCTTGATATTAATCTTATTCAATCCTCTTGCGGCCCTTGGGTAGCATGTTTTCTCCCATGATACTAAAGCCTTCTTTGATAGTTGCCCTGTTCCTGTCCAGAGAAATGATCTACATATGGCCTCTATCATTTTCATTACTTTCTTGGGTAGTATGAATATCTGAGCCCAGTAAGTCTGCATCCCAAACAGCACAACTTTGATGAGCTGCATTTGACCAGCATAAGAATGTAGTCTTGCTGACCAACATGTGATCCTGGCAGTAATTTTTTCCACAAGAGGTAAGCATTGGTTGGTATTCATCTTCTTAGTAGACAATGGAACTCCCAAGTATTTAAAAGGAAGGGTTCCTTCTACATAACCAAGTTCCTGCATAATCTCCATCTTCACTTCTTGTGATACACCAGTAATATAGAGGGAACTTTTATCTAGATTTACTTGTAACCCAGAAGCATCTGATAACCTTTGGAATGTATGCTTAAGTATCTTGATAGATTCCATATCTGCCCTGTAAAACATGAGTAAATCATCAGCAAAGCACATGTATATCACTCCAAATTTCCTACATCTTGGATGAAAATTGAAATTTTGATTCTGTCCAAGCTGGTTTATTTCTCTTTGCAGGTACTCCATTGCCAACACAAATAGGTAAGGGGACATAGGTTCCCCTTGCCTAATACCCCTTTTACCTTTGAAGGGCTTTGTTAAACCTCCATTGAGCACAAGTGAGTATGACACAGTAGTCACACATTCCATTATCCAGTGTACAAACTTTTGTTGGAATCCAAGGTCAACCAACATAGATGTCAGGAAGCTCCAATTCAAAGTATCATATGCCTTTCTCAAATCTACCTTTAAGACACATCTCAGAGACATTCCCTTTCTTGTATATCCCTTAAATAACTCATGACTAAGTAGGATATTGTCAATGATGCTTCTGCCTTCAATAAACGTAGATTAAGAGTAGCCTACCAATTGGCCGATCACACCTTTGATCCTATTTGTCAATATATTTGCCACTACTTTATACAGTGTAGAGCAGTATGATATTGGTCTATAATCCTTCACCTGGGTAGGGGATGTATGTTTTTGAACCAGTGTAATAGCTGTGCAGTTCCATGCTTGCTCTATGGTACCAGTAGAGAAGAATTCCTGGATGGCATCACAGACATCATTTTTAACAGTAGCCCAGGTTTTGGTGAAGAATTCCACTGGAAACCCATCCACTCCTGGAGCTTTATCCATGGCCATGCCTTTTATAGTATTGTCAATTTCATCAATAGTTATCTCCTTGATCAAGAAGAGTTATTTCTCTCTGGTTAAGAACACACCATTCTGGATGACTTCAGTATTAGGACATGGTAGAGCAACTGCATTACTTCTCATTAGCTATTTGAAATAGGTCATGAATTCCTCTTCAATAGCTCCTGGATCTGTCAACTTAGTTCCTGCTGTTGTATAAATGGATGTGATAGTGTTTTTTCTTACTCTAATTCTCAATTGGGCATGGAAATATTTAGTGTTAGCATCACCACTCTTGATCCAACATGCCCTTGATTTCTATCTTAGCACCTTCTCTTCTACATAATTCCATTTGTTAATTTCTGTAATAAGGCTCTTCTCCTAATCAAATAGAGTCTGACAAAGAGGGTTGTGTATATTTTTAGCTTGTACTTGCTCCAATTGTTGCCTAGTTTGGTTGAGTTTATGGCTATAGCTAGCCATGTAGGTATTTGATTCTTTCAGTTCAGCTTTGACTAGCTTCAGTTTCTGCCAGATAGCTTTCATTGCAGGCATTTTTTCCTGTTGATGCCATGCTCTCTGAACTACCTTAGCAAACTCTGTATGCTCCATAACAGTAGTATAAAGTTTAAAGGGCTTAGGATATAAATTAATCTGCTTACCACCTTAGACTAGGAGAGGAGTCTGATCAGATATACCAGGAGTGAATGCATCATCTTTAATGTTTGGATACATACTCAGCCATGCCAAATTACCCAGTTCCCAATCAATTTTGCTAAGTACTCTTCTTTGCACAGGTTGCTTATTGTTCCAAGTGAAGAAGCTCCCTTTGGTTTGTACAGGATTAAGTTGTAGATCAGCAAGTAGGTCCTGGAATCCTTTCATCTCTGCTTGAGTGACTAGTTTCCCAATTCTATCCTCTGTGCTAAGAACATTATTGAAGTCGCCAAGCAACATCCATAGACTATGGATTTGAATTCCAAGCCCTTTCAATTCATGCCATAATAGTTCCCTTTGCTGCAGTTCATTTTTGGCATATACAACTGTAATGTATATACTGAATTATGTAGCCTAATTCTCTACAAAGCAATAGATATACTGCTTATGTACATCTAGCACTTGAACAGTTAGATGTTTTCTCCAAAGTACCCATACCCTTCCTAATTCAGCTTTTGTATAGTTACATGAGTAGTTCCAGTCAGTATTAAATTTTTGCAATATTTTCTTTGAATTTTTCTCCCTTACTCTGGTTTCAATACAACCAAAGAAGTCAACCCTATTCTTCTTCAAAAAGAGGAGCACCTCTTTCTGCTTGAGGGCTTGATTAAGCCCTCTAATATTTCGGGAGATGATAATCATGGGGGTTTAAATTCCCTCCTACCAGCTTCACTCATCCCTGAGGATCTTGGTTCAGTAGTTTGTCTCTGTATACTCAATACTAGCGAATTAGCCTCTGTTATCTCTTGGGCATCTGCTTCACTTTGTATTTCAGTGCCCTACTGTTGTACAATTGTTAGAGTTGTCATTTGGTCCAGCTTCTCCTCTTGTTGTGGTGTTGGCATTTTCTCTTCTGGTACTCTCTGCCATTCCTGAATGGGAGGTCTATGTATTTTCCTTTTTCTCCTTCGTCGTGGAGGTCCTTCTTAATGGAGCTCTTCAGGCTGTTCTCTGGCCTTCTTCCAGAAATTCACATCCTCATGGCCAAGCTTTAAGCAGTCATGGCAAAACTTAGGCTTCCACTCATATTTTATCCTCTGTTGGAATGCCCCTGTTGGTACAATTAGTTCAATATTCTCAGGCAACACCCTGGATACATCAGTCTCAATAAACACCCTGGCATACGATATTTTTTCTATTTCAATAGTAACTTTATCTGTGTACAGAGGTTTCCCTACAACACTAGCAATTTTACTCAATTCCTCAGTCGATCGGTACCCTACAGGTAATCCAGGGAATTGTTCCCATAAGGGTATTCTCCTAACGCATTTTGGGTCAAAGTCAATTTCCCAGTGTTGTAGTATAAACGGCTCGTTATGGAAGGTGTATGGCCCATTTTGCATAACACGGTCCCATCCTCAGCTGTGTTGAATCTAAACATATAGTACTCATCATCATGATAGAGGATTTGAGGTTTGGGAACAAAATTCCATACCTATTCAACATAGTTTTCCATTGATTGCACATATGGTATATCCACTATTACATACCCAATCAAATCTTTAGCCCAATAATGCTCTTGTGCTCTTATTTCATTTTCATCTATCGTCACCACTGGTTTTCTGTTGTTCTGCATTGGTGGGACAAAACTCAGTGATTTTCCCATTTGTGAGCTTCGATTATTTACTGGTTTGCTTTCTCAATTCTCTATAAGAGAAGTGGGTCGGCAGCTCTGTGGCTTGGTTTCCACTTCCTTCTCTGGAGAGGTAGGTCTGTGGCTCTATGGTGTAGGTTCAGTAGATGTGCTCACATCAGAGAAAAAAAGTCGACGGGGTACCGCCGTTGTCTCCGAGGCTATCACCTTCCCCTTCAGTTTCGCAAGAGTTTTACCTTCATCCTTACGTTTACTGATTTCTTCAATAACTTGGAATTGAGCTAGAAGAAAACTTCCAAATGTAATTGGAGCTAGATGTTGTTGTATTCCGGTAGCTGGTGTCACTAGATTCTTGGTCTTCTCTGCCGCCGGGGGTTGTCTTCATCATTTTGCTATTGGTGCAAGTTAGCCTACCTTGACTTATCGTGCACCGAGAGCATTTGTGTTAACGTGCGCCCCCTTCTCAATGTGGGAGAGACTATTAATTAGCTTGTAAATGAATTAGGTAGATTTCGATAAATAAATACTGGCATTCAATATATTAAAATTCATAAGTATTAATAAGTGATTTAATGAGGTAATCAACAGAATAACATTATATTATTCAAATTTTAGTGTAAACAACATAGATTTCAAACATTTATTAGCTAATTTCTCTCTATTTTCACTATTTAAAAATTACATAAGATTCAGATTTTGAAGTTTCGGATACATCCCATTTCCTCAGATACATCCACTTCCTGATACATAACTAACGAATAAATTGCAGTTAATAAGAAAAATAACGCAAAATCTAATCAATTGTCGAGTAATTCACATAATCACAATTTTATGGTGGTTGTTGTATCCCCGAAACACTAACAACTTCAAAAGTTCAAATCTCAATCACAAATTTAAGCTAATTTAAGAAAACTGTACCAAATTCCTTCATTCTCCAGTTTTCAATTTCGAATTCTATCATCTCGATTTTGTTAAGGCATTTCAGAGAATGATTATCAAATAAGAAGGATACAAAAGTGAAGGAATTTTTATTGGAAAGAATACTTCGTCTATGAATTTGATTTTGACAATCATTCCAGAGTTGGATATGATGAATTTAGGAAAAAGAATTGAATACATCATTGAAGTTAATTCATCATAAATGGTGATTCATAATGATGATGGAGTGAAGCTTTACGTAGAGTTAAAAATATGTAACTGGACATAGCTAAAACAAATAAAGTTTTCGGTGAGCTAATGTTAGATGCATATACTTGTAAGTTGTAGCACACCGAATTTTCTAAGCTAAGATCTGAACCATTTATTTAAAGGTGTATAGACCCTAACTTGATGATTTCTAGTGCTATATTGATGTTAATCTCAATTCCTTAGTGTGTAAAGAGCTTTGGATATGAATTAAGGTCCAAAGTAACCTCTAGCACAAAGTTAAGTTTAAAGTTTTTTTTACCAATTAAATTTCTTTATATGATTTTACTATGATCAACTTTAAAGGAGCATAACTCCTAAAATATACAGAATTTTGTAGCTCAATACCCACCAAATGAAAGATCTTCAGGTCTTCTTTCCGACGCCACCAACCTTTCATCAATCCAATATAGGTGTAGAAATTTATGCTCAGTTTATCAGAAGATATCTGTCTGCCAAAGTGTGACAACTCGGGTGATGAACCGTCTATCACGGTCCATCAGAGAAAGTCGTCAAACTGAACTAGTATGACCAAATTTTACCATTTTTTGATAGTTTGGGTGATGGTTCATTAAGGATTTGACAGTCCGTAACCTAAACAGTCAGACCAAAATTTTCTGGACTTTTAAAATACATTCTGAGGAATATTTTGGTCTTTTTCTTGGTTAAAAATCATCTCCCTGTGATAAACAACCCCAAACCCCTAAGCTACGAAATTTATTCATCATAGCTCATCTCATCCCCCCATAAAAAACATTCTTAGAAGCAAGAACAACAAAGGTTTCAAATTCAGGGCTCAAGTGGAGCTTTGTCAAATTTTCTTCCATCAATAGATATGCAGAGAAACCCCTTCTCAAATTAAATCTCAAATTTATGATTTTAAAACCTTATATAGTCATATGTATTATGAACATTAAATTAGGGTTAGAAGTATAAGTATATAAGATATACGAAAGAAGCTTGAAATTGTGATACAATATCTTTTACTTGAAATTGCTCTTAACTACATATTGATTTAAACCTTAAAGCTTAAATGGATTTTATTTTATTTTATCCATATTTAAAGTGTTTGATTTATTTTTTGGGTCAAAATATATTACTATATGATGAGTTTTAAATCTTATGAACATTCTAACAACACATGGATAGATTAACCCATATTAAGAAATTTATTCTGATACTTGAGGAAATTGTGACTCCTAATTGTTAAATAGATTTTATAAAATTTGATTGGTTGTCAAGAACTATCTTATACTTGACTTTTGACATATTGGGCATGATAAGTTGATGATAAACCTCACGATTAAACAAAAAAAGGAATAGATGACTTGTTAGCCTTGGTATGACGATACCAATAGTGGTCTATGCCCTTAATGAAAATGAAATTATTTTTATGATTCTTTAAGACATGAAAAATTTAAATCTGGGCTTAAAAAGAATTAGATGGTTAATCGAGAAGGTGTGAGTCCAAATGACACAACACCTAAAATTTATGTTTTGCCGATATAGAGATGATTTAATACTTAATTGGATGACCTTATATGTTCCTCTATAAGTACGATTGTGATGGATATTGTAACACCCCAAGTTTGCACCCCGAACGTCATACAGTGCTCATAATTTTGAAGGACCACAAGCTAACCCATGACTGGTACCTGCTGTAATTACATAATAATAATACTGTAATAATGCAAAAATTAGGATTGATTTGCCATAATGTTCACAACTAAAATCAAATACTGGATGATGATAAATAAATACTAAAAAATGAACATCTGTCTGAAATAATCTAGCCAGAAAGCCTTTAACTGTCTAAACATGGAGTTGATGGGACAAGTCCCCAACTAACTCCAACTACTAAAAAATAAACTGAAATACTGAAAAAATGACTATATCCTCGAATTATGAGGACTCACCACTAAATCTGTTGTTGATACTCTGGGATTCTAAGTACGGTTAGGAGCCCGTGCATCTGAACCTATGTTATAAGACATCATAGCACAAAATAAAGAATATGCGTCAGTACTTTTAATGTACTGTTATGCTAAGTGAGGTAGGATGATATGCAAGGGTTCATATGTATGAACAATAACTGGCTGAGTAACATAAATATAACTGAATGAGTGTACATGTATATCTGAAACTACTGTAAATACTAATTATGCAATGTTGCATGCGAATATATCTACTTTACTGTAACTGAGATCACTGATAACTAAATTACTAATAACTAGGTGACTCTTTCTGACAGTCCTAATTCTGTGGAACCGATCTTAATTCCGTACTGAACTGGGTAACTATGTCTGACAGTCCTGATTCTGAAAACTGAACTAAGGTTTTATTCTGAGTTTGGAACTGAAACTGAAACTATGGAAGTGTTCATCTAATCGATATACCCCAATTGTAAACTGAGTTGGGGTCCAATATATGACCCCAGTTGAAAGGGTGTTATCACCTTGCCAAGGGATACTAACAATGGCTATGAGTTAACCCTTTCTGGCAGGAAAACATTTGTCAACCCTCGCTGGCAGGAAAACTCGTACGAGATATATCAACCCTAGTCTTGTAGGAAGATATCTTAACCTATGCTGGCTACGTAGTTTTGTAATACAGGGATTGCTATTAAGGGTCAAACCCTCTGCTGGCAGGAATGCCCCTATCCGTGGGTTCGCTCGGTACTGATTCTTACTCCTTAATTAATATACACTGAACTGATTTATAAACTGTACTAGGATTGATTGAACTGTTATTGATCGTGCTAACTGACTAAACTGGATTGAGTTCACTGAGTTCTGTTAACTATTCGTGATACTAAGTTGAATTGGGCTGATACTGAGTTTCCTGAGTTCTGTAGCTGACTAAGTACTGTTGTTCATGACATTACTGAGACCATTTTGTTAGTACTGTAGCTCTAGGTAAACAACTAGATTTTAGGATATTGAGTACCCCCAGGACTCGATAGCATTGAAAGCAAAACATGGCATCATCATAATAGCATAACAATAGTAGCTTGTTAACAATGCTTTCATTTGGACATTTTGTCAAACACTTGAGAGGCATGAACTTATGCACACAGTATTATGTCATGATTTCACCTTCAACTCACATGAACACTTTATCAAACACTTGGGGAGCATACTTTATGCATATAATAATAATCAACATGCAAACATCATGATCACAATCCCAACTCACAAATTCAAAGGGGTTTTAACATACAACCACATAACACTACACGCATATTAATTACTTCACATGAAACTTGTAATAAATCATGGATTAGAAACACAATTAACATCATAATCATGAATATAATCAAATTCAACATGAAATTCATGAAAGCAATCAACTTGCAGTTTCAAAAGAGGTTCTTGAACTCCAATGATGGAAGAAAACCCTTAGATGAACACCTAACATATCTTGATTGTTAAGTTCATGGAGATTGGGGTGAGTTCTTGAGATTTGATTCTTGAACTTGATGAAGCTAGGGCTTATTCTTGAGAGGATTTTGTGAAAAGGATGAGCAATTATGCTATTTGTGGCTTTAATCCCGTGTTATGGAGCTAGTGGGTAAAGGGAAAATGACCTATTTGCCCTTAAAAATATGGAACAAAACTACAGAAATTACCTGGACTAAACTGGCCAGGGTGACGCGGGATCTGGAGCGCCGCTATGGGTAGGGCGTCGTGATCGGCATTGCGGGCTTCCCCCATCACCGAACTAGGCAGGGCACCACGGGATAATCACGCTGAGCCATTATTTTGCAGTTTCTAACACACCCTTACGCTTGTCTGAATATTCTAAAACTTATTGAAGATGTACTATTAACTTTCCCGATCATTAATCAACTTAAAAACTAACTTTCTAAGGTCGGGAAGTTCGTAAATAAATTCCTCAAAGTTTGAGGGCTTTAGAAATGACTAAGTCCTAACACTTAGCTGAAGTTTTTCTAAGTCTGGGACCTCTTTTGGCATGATTTAACGGACTCAAACGGTTAGGATTCTGTCGGGTCTTACAATATTTCCCCCTTGGGAACATTCATCCTCGAATGAGACTGACTAAGCTGATAATACTAATTAACTGAGCTTACATACTGAACATGCACAACTGAAGCATGATTACTTGACTGAAGCTACTGATGTACTAAGTTTTTATACTGAAGCATGATTGAACTCTGAAGACATGACATATGACTGATCTATTTCATGAAGGTATGCATGATATGAGGTTACTATGCAACTGAATTAATTTCAAACTCATAAACAAAATCTAAACATGGAACTGAATAAATCCAAGGAAGACTATTACCTTGAGTTGAGTCTGAGTTTGCGGAGAAGAGTTGAGGATACTTGGTCCGCATGTCTACTTCTACTTCCCAAGTAACTCCCTCAATAGACTAATTCCACCAAAGAACTTTGACTAGAGAACTTTTTTATTCCACAGTCTGGAAACCTAATGATTGAGGATTTCGATTGTGATTTCCTCATAAGAGAGACTATTCTGAATACCTATACCCTCTACAGTGACTACAACTGCTGGGTCACCTAAATATTTCTTAAGCAAGGAGACGTGAAATATTGGGTATACTGAAGCTAAGTATGAAGGCAACTCAAGCTCGTAAGCTACCTTTCCAAAATGGCTGAGGATTTGGTAAAGACCGACATATCGGGGATTGAGCTTCTCCTTCTTTCCAAACCTCTTCACTCTCTTCATAGGTGAGATTTTCAAACACACATAATCACCAATCTCAAACTTAAGATCTTTTCTTCGTACATCTACATATGATTTCTGTCGGCTTTGAGATGTCTTAAGCCTTTCCCTTATCAACTGAACTTTTTCTACGGTAACAAATACCAAGTCAGGCCCTACCACGCGGCATCACCCACTTCAAACCAACCAATGGGAGATCTACATCTCCTCTCATAGAGTGCCTCAAACAGAGCTATCTAAATACTAGAATGATAGCTGTTATTATACACGAACTCAATCAAAGGCAAATGGTCATCCCAACTACCCTTAAAGTCAATGGAACACACTCTTAACATATCCTTTAAAGTCTGAATGGTCCTTTATACTAGACCATCTATTTAAGGATGAAAGGATGTACTGAGGTGGACTTGGGTACCTATACCCTTTTGGAAGGCTTTCCAAAAGTAAGAGGTGAACTGTGTACCTCTATTTGAAATGATGGACAATAGAATTCCATGCAATTTGATCAACTCTCTATCATAGAACATGGCGTAATCCTTGACTAAATAAGAGGTATGAACTGGTAATAAATGAGTTGATATGGTCTTCCTTTCCACAATGACCCAAATAGAATCATGCTGGTGACGAGTACGGGGTAGACCCATCACAAAATCTATGTTCATTTCCTCCTACTTCCAAGTGGGAAAATTGAACTCTTACATAGACCCACTAGGCTCCTGATGCTTGATCTTAACCTACTGACATATTGATCACTTAGCTACAAACTCTGCATTGTCTCTCTTCATCCCACTCCACTAATAGATTTCCCACAAGCTGCGGTACATCTTGGTAGCCCCTGGGTGATTCAAGTAGCGTACACCATGTGCTTCTACAAGAATCCACTGTCTCATGCCATCCACATATGGCACACATAACTGACCCTGGCAACGCAAAACACTATCTCACCCTTAGGAGAAAACCTCTACTCTCTGATCTCTGACTGACTCTTTTAGATTAACTAAACTGGGATCCCTGTACTACTTTTTTTTTACTTCAAAAACCAGAGATGATTCTAAACTATTCTGTACCCAGACACTACCCTCTGTTGAATCGACTAAGCGGATACCTAGTCGGGCAAGCTGATAAACTTCCTGAACTAACTTTTTCTTACCATCCTCAATGTGAGCCACACTACCCATGGAAAATCTATTGAGAGCATCAACCACTATATTGGCCTTTCTCGGATGATACATAACACTCATGACATAATTATTCAACAACTCTAACCACCTTCTCTGATGCAGGTTAGATCTTTCTGAGAAAACACATACTGAAGGCTTTTATGATCTGTGAATACATCAACATGTACTCCATGCAAGTAATGCCTCTAAATCTTTAAAGCAAACACAACAACTGCTAATCAAGATCATGAGTAGGATAATTCTTTTCTTGGGGCTTAAGCTGTCTAGAGGCATAGGATATTACCTTACCTCTCTACATCAAAACACACCCTAAACCAACTCTGGAAGCATCACAATATACCACAAACCCATCTAAACCATCTGGTAATGTCTAAACTAAGGCTGTAGCGAGTCGAGTCTTCAACTCTTGAAAACTCTTCTCACAAGAGTCTGACTACTGGAACTTAACTTTCTTCTGAGTCAATTTGGACATGGGGAACATAATAGATGAAAATCCCTCAACAAACTGTCTATAATAGCTAGCCAAACCCACTAAACTCCTGATATTTGATGGAGAGATGGGTCTAGGCCAGTTTTTTACTACTTTAGTTTTTTGAGGGTCAACTCTAATGCCATCACTGGAAATGATATGACTAAGGAAAGCTACTGACCTTAGCCAAATTTTGCATTTACTAAATTTGGCGAAAAACTGATGGGCTCTGAGGGTCTGTAACATTATTTTGAGATGGTCTGCATGATCATGTTCATTGCGGGAGTATACAAGAATGTCATCAATGAAGATTATGATGAACATATCCAAGTACTGCTTGAACACACGGTTCATCAAGTCCATGAAAGCTGCTGGGGCATTGGTAAGACCAAATGATATGACTAAGAATTCAAAGTGACCATACCAAGTTCTGAAAGTTATTTTCAAAATGTCACAGTCTCTAACTCTGTGCTGATAGTAGCCAGATCTAAGGTCTATCTTAGAAAAGTAACTAGCACCTTAAAGTTGGTCAAACAAGTCATCGATTTTGGAAAGTGGATACTTGTTCTTGACTATGACTTTGTTCAACTGATGGTAGTCAATACATATTCTGAGAGAACCATCTATCTTACACATGAAGAGAATTGGCGCATCCCACGGGGAGACACTGAGCTTGATGAATCCCTTATCTAAGAGATCCTTCAATTATTCTTTTAATTCCTTGAGTTCTACTGGAGCTATTCTGTATGGTGGGATAAAGATAGGTTGAGTATCAAGAAAAGGTCTATTTTGAAGTCAATTTTCCACTCGGGAGGGACTCCAAGAAGATCTTCGGGAAACACATCTGGAAATTCACATGCTACTAGAACAGACTCAAGACTAGGAGTCTTAGAACTAGAATCCTTAATTCAAATAAGATGGTAGACACATCCTTTAGATATTATTTTTCTCGCCCTTAGGTAAGAAATACACTGACCCCTAAGTACTGAAGTACTACCCCTCCATTCTAAGACAGGTTCATTTGGAAACTAAAAATAGACAATTTTGTTTCTACAGTCAATTGAAGCATAGCATGAATGAATCCAACCCATGCCGAGAATGATGTCAAAATATGTCATCTCTAACTCTACTAAGTCTGCTGAAGTAACTTTCTAAGATACCATAATCGAAAAGTTCTTGTATACCCATCGGGCTATGATAGATTTACCCACTGGGGTAGAGACTAAGAAGGGCTCTGCTAGAATTTCAGGACTGACTCTAAAGTCAACCTCTATATAAGGAGTTACGAAGGATAAAAAATCTCCTAGATCTAGCAAAGCATAAACATGTAAATAATAGACTTGTAACGTACAAGTGACCACATCAGGAGAACTTTCCTAATCCTATCGGGACTGAAATGCATAGAGTCTGTTTGGGCACTACCCACTAGTTGTACTGGAAGCGGCACCCTTATGATTTGGGAGATCGTGTTAAGATGAAGGACGGTTATGCTAACTCTGTGAACCCACCTGAGGACACTCTCTGACCTATGGCCTGGCTTGCTACATATGAAATATACATCACTACCAGCTCTGCAAATACCCTGATGGTTTCTATCATACTTCTAGCAAAGAGGATTTGTTCAAGCACTGCTAACACTACCCTGAGGTTTAGGGACTAGTGCCCTATATTTATTGCCATCTATGAATTTAGGCACTGGAGCACTGGCTAAGGATAAAGCTGGAACTGAGGATTTTGGGTGGAACTAAGAATGATTACCACCTCTGATTTAGGCTGAGTGAAGTTGAAGCTACCTGTTCTTCCTCTTTTATTCTCACTCTTCTTCTCTTTATTCTTAGCCTCTTCTATTTGCTGAGCATGGACCATGAGCCTGGATATGTCCATCTCCTTAATCAGTATTGTGGTTCAACACTCTTTGACCATACTGTTAGACACACTCGACACAAACTTACTCATCTTAGATCTGTTATCTGCTACCACATGAGGGGCATATCTGGATAACTAATTAAACGTAAGAGAATACTCTTTCACTATCATATTTCCCTATTTCAGATTAATAAACTCCAAAACTTTAGCCTCTCTCAACTCTAATGGGAAGAACCTATCAAGGAAAGTAGTAGTAAATTCCTCCTATTCTATGGGCCCTACATCTGCGCGTCTATCTACCTTTCATTTCTTAAACCATGTATGAGCCACATCCTGCAATTGATATGTAGCTAACTCAACAATCTCATTAGAAGTCATCCCCATTATATCCATGACTTTCTGCACCATGTCGTGGAATTTCTATGGGTTCTCTTTATGCTTAGACCCTGTAAATGATGGAGTATTCATTCGGGTAAAGTCTCAAATTCTAGCTAAATCACTATTGTCCATGGGGTTAGACTAAAAGAAAGCTGGGTGTTCATTCTAGGCTGCCACAGAATGAGCCAAAGTGATGAATGCCATTCTAAATTATGCGTGGGAGACATGCTCATCCAGGGGATTTTCCTAAACGGGTAGAGATGTTGGCTGATTTCTAGTATTTCTTTTGTTAGTCCTTTTTGGAGGCATATTTTGTAAATGGAAGGAAACATTGGATTAGACAGAGAATTTAATTTGAGCCCATGCTTACTTGCATGATATAAATACTGAAAGAAGGGAAACTTTTTCTAAAATGCCTTATATCCTCTCGTCCATAAGTATGACGAGCTATATACCCATGTACAAGACTCTACTAGACACGACTTTCAGACTCTCTAGGACTCTGTTGAATCTTAGGCTCTGATACCAAGTTTGTAATGCCCCGAGTCTGCAACCTGGATGTCACACGGTGATTATAATCCCAATGGACAATAAGCTAACCTATGACTGGTACCTGCTGCAATTACTGAATATTAACACTATAATAATGCAAAAATTAGGCTAGCTTTTCCATAAGGTTCACAACTAAAATCAAATACTGGATGATGATAAATAAATACTGAAAACTAAACATTTGTCTGAAATAATCTATCCTGAAAACCTCCAATTGTCTGAACATGGAGTTAATGAGACAAGTCCCCAACTAACTCTGACTACTAAAAAATAAACTAAAATACTAAAAAGATGACTATGTCCTTGAACTATGAGGACTCACTACTAAATTTGCTGCTGATAATCTGGGCTGCTAAGTACGATCAGGAGCCCGTGTGTCTGAACCTATGCTATAAGACATCATAGAGCAAAAGTAAGAGTATGCGTCAATACTTTGAATGTACTGATATGCTAAGTGAGGTAGCCTGATATACAAGGGTTTATATGCATGAACAATAACTGGCTGAGTCACATGAATATAACTGAATAAGTGTACATGTATATCTAAAACTCCTGTAAATACTGATTATGCAATTTTTCATGCTAATAAATTTACTTTACTATAACTGAGATCACGGATAACTAGGTAACTATTTGTGATAGTCCTAATTCTGTGGAACCAATCTTAGTTCCGTACTAAAATGGGTGACTGTGTCTGACAGTCTTGATTTTAAAAACTGAACTAAGGTTTTATACTGAGTCTGGAACTAAAACTGTAACTGTGGGAGTGTTCATCTAATCGACATACCCTAATTGTAAACAGAGTTGGGTCCAACATGTGACCCCAGTTGAAAGAGTGTTAGTACCTTTCTAAGGGATACTAATAATGGCTATGAGTTAACCCTTTCTGGCAAAAAAACAGTTATCAACCCTCGCTGGCAGGAAAATTCATACGAGATATATCAATCCTAGTTTGGCAGGAAGATATCTTAACCTATGCTGGCTATGTAGTTCTGTAATATAGGGATTGCTACTAAGGGTCAAACCCTCTATTAGAAAGAATGCCCCCATCTCTAGGTTTGCTCGATGTTGATTCTTACTCCCAACTGAATAGACACTAAACTAATTTCTAGACTGTACTAGTCTTGACTGAACTGTTACTGATCATGCTAACTGACTGAACTGGACTGAGTTCACTGAGTTCTGTTAACTGACTGAATACACTATTTGTGAAACTGCGTTGAACTGGACTGATACTGAGTTTCCTGAGTTCTGTAGCTGACTGAGTACTGCTGTTCATGACATTACTGAGACTATTCTATAACTACTGTAGCTCTAGGTAAATAGATAGATTTTTAGGTATTGAATACCCCCAGGACTAAATAGCATTGAAAGTAAAACATGGCATGATCATAATAGCTTAACAATAATAACTTGTTAACAATGCTTTCAGTTGGACATTTTGTCAAACACTTGAGAGGCATGAACTTGTGCACATACTATTATGTCATGATTTCACCTTTAACTCACATGAACACTTTATCAAACACTTGGGGAACATACTTTATGCACATAATAATAATCAACATATAAGCATCATGATCATAATCCTAACTCACAAATTCAAGGGGATTTTAACATACAACTACATAATACTACACACATATTAATTACTTCACATGAAAATTATAATAAATTAGGGATTAGAAACCCAATTAACATCATAATCATTAATATAATTAAATTCAACATGAAATTCATGAAAGCAATCAACTTGCAGTTGTAAAAGAGGTTTTAGAACTCCAAAGGTGGAAGGAAACCCTTGGATGAACACCTAACATACCTTGATTGTTAATTTCATGAAGATCGGGGTGAGTTCATGAGACTTGATTCTTGAACTTGATGAAGCTAGGGCTTGTTCTTGAGAGGATTTTGTGAAAAAGATGAGCAATTATGCTATTTGGGGCTTTAATCCTGTGTTATGGAGCTATTGGGTAAAGGGAAAATGACCCATTTGCCCTTAAAAATATGGATCAAAGCTGCAGAAATTACCTGGACCGGATTGGTTAGGGCACCGCGGGCTCTGGAGTGCCGCTTTGGGTAGGGCACCGCAGTCTGCATTATGGGCTCCTCCTAACATCAGACTGGGTAGGGTACCGCGGGCTAATCTCCTTGAGCCACTGTTTGGGAGTTTTAAACACGCCCTTACGCTTGTTTGAAAATTCCAAAACTCACCCGAGATGTACTATTGACTTTCTCGATCATGAATTAACTTAAAAACTAACTTTGTAAGGTCAGGAAGGTCGTAAATAAATTCCTTAAAGTTTGAGGGCTTTAGAAATAATTAAGTCCTAACACTTAGCTAGAATTTTTCTAAGTCTGGGACCTCTTTTGGCCTGCTTTAAAGGGCTCAAACAATTTGGATTCTACGAGGTCTTACAGCTATAATGATTTAATCTTGATTTATGAAAAAAATATGGATTGGGGCCTATCCGTTCAAGCGCTGATTAGACCCAAATACCTCGTGATGTTTAAATAAAAGTCAATGATATCATCTAGTTCAAAAAAGAATAAAATTATAATTTTCCAGCCCTTGAAGTCACAAATAATACATTTCATTATACTTTAATTTTACTCTTATGACTATTTTATATGAAGCATATTTTATCCATTTACTTATTTTGTGTACCAATACATTTCACGTATTGACCATCTTTAGAAGGATACATCATGAATCATTTCATAATGTAGTTCAAAGACACATTCTCGTGGTATTGTGCAACACTAGGTTTGTGCGAACAACTACAACTTTGATAAGTCCTCTAATACGGTTCAAAGAGGTATCTTAATACTCGAGGACATGAAGACGTGAGTGAAGATCCGAGCTTGTGGTATTTACCATCTAATGAACAAGCTTTAAAGTGTAGAGAACAATGAACAACACTCCAAAACCGTCCAAGAAGTCAAGTCTAAGGCCGCCCCTTTGTAAGGGCTCATTAAGGGCCTTTTGGCCATTTTGTAATAAGTGTTGCCCTGGATTATAAATAGAACCTTGAGGTCATTTTGTCCATTAGACTTGGATGATATATTTTTTATACTCTTTTATAGTGTCTTTCAAGGTGGAATCCTTGTGGCAAGTGTTGATATCACTTGTGTTGATAACAACCTTAGAAATGGTAGTTTCTATGGAATCCAATTCCCTTGAGGTCCCGTAAGAGTGTAGGTGTTTAATATTACTTTTTTTTTGTGTTTGGGTGTTTAATATACACCTTATTCCTTAAACTTGTAGTATTTCATGTCTCACTATCTATCCTTTTAGTTATTGTCATCTTGTATCCGTTTGTGTTGCTTGTTCTTCTCACGTTGTGAACTATTTTGTGTGTTCGTGAACTGTTTTGGTATCATTTGGAATCAGAGCTAAGGCTGGTTTTGTTCTTACAATACTAATCTTGGGCTCCCTTGGTCAAAAAAATAAATAAGAGAAGAAAGTTGTTCTTGGCCGAAAGCTTATAATCGTGTTGTTGTTGATGTTTGGCCGAGTTGGTGTCTAGATTTAGGAGTGTTTTTACTTGTCTTTGTTGTTTCTTATATTGGTTCTCTTCATCTCTAACACTCTTTAGTCTTGATCCAAGTTCTTGAGCTAGGGTTCAGGTTGTTGTTGAAGATTGTGGGACGGTTTTGTTGTTGTTATTGTTGGTGTTCATCTTGTGTTCTTGAAATTGTGTTGAAAAAGTTGTTGTTGATATTGAAAACCATATAAAGAAGAGAAGACTTTTGTTTTCCTTAAAAAAATTTTCAGGACCACTCCAAAGTATTAAGGAGACCAAAAGACTTCCAAAAGTATAGTTACCAAAAAGGCGAAAGACCACTTTTCAAAAATAGCCCAAAGAGGAAAAGAGTCAAGACTACCAAAAAGGTTGTCTTACCAATTTGGTGCAAGTAGGTGAAAGACTATGAGTATTTAAGGTGGAGTCTAATAACTTTTTTGTCTCTACTTTGGCCGAAATTTTGTCTTCCAAATTCAAAAATTGAACAACTAATTTCTTGAAACAAAATTTTTTCAACTTCAACGACATTTCAAGGACCAATAGTAACGTGCCACATCATCAAAATCTCAAGAACATTAGATTTCCTAGTTTCACTTTATTTTTTCTATTGGTTTCTAAATTTTGTTGACCCTTATACTAATTGACAACTAGTAAATACCTACTAGGTTGAATATTAGTTTTTTTTAGTACGTTCTTCGTGTTAGCGTTGTTTTGTGCTTTTCTCATTTTTGAATAGTAGTATCTTTTTTGGTTCAAGTTCATACATTAATTTTTTTTATGTCATTTAAAACAATAATATACTCCGACCTCAAGCCACAATTGGAACCAAGTGACCTCGTTGGAGTATAAGCGGGTTATCAACACTTGTGAGGCCAATAGAGTGAAAACTTCAAAAGTGTGAGCTTGAGAGTTTGCGGACTGTTTTGAGACATTTTGTGGGATGAGTTTTACTAACCCTTAACATGTTTTCTATTTTTGTGTTGTTTGTTTAGTAGTTTTTGATAGGCACAATGGCGGATGAAGGGGAAATGCCTACTTAGGCTAGTTCTTTCATGGAAAAGCTTGTCATTTCCATGGATAACTGATTGGGCTCTTTTGAAGGGAGGTTGGAGAGAATGGAAGGAAGAATGGAAAGAATGGAAGGGATGTATGTTTCTTTTTTAAGAATAATGGACACCTTGGAAGTTTGTTTAAATTCCAACCATTAAAGTCCTAAACACTACCATGCCTCGACTAGTGGATATGCTACCAATGCCTCCCCGACTATAACCCTGGATACACTTCACCAAATGCTCAATCCACCTATACCAGACCATAAAACCCTCAACCAAGTCCTTACTTATCCAAATAACCAAAACCAAGTCCCCCAAGAAGCTCCCTAAAACTGAGACCCACTTGAAATGCCAAGAGCACCACTAAATCGAAACCAACCAATCCAAATTGATAATGTCGAAGGTGAGGGTCCTTATGGAGGTAAGGAATTAGATGAAGTAGCTCTTTTTGTGGAATTTGTGAGAAATAGAATAAGAGCTTATAGTGGAGGTAATAGGGGTGATGGGGGAAGATTTGGACCACCTCCTTATGGTAGAGGTAATATGGGATAATGTCATTATGTTCAAGAAAGTTTTGGGGACCACGGAGGAAATGTGGGTAGAGACACGGGTCTCAATTCCATCAAAATCACTCTCTCTACTTTCAAGAGGACTAGTGACCCATCTATCTATCTTGATTGGGAGTTACAATACAATCAGATCTTTCAACTCAATGAGTTATCTCCTCATAAAAAGGCCGCCCATGCCATTCTTAATTTGAAAGGTATTTGTCTACTTGGTAGGAAACTAAATAGTTGAAAAGGGTAAGAAATGTCAATCTTGACCATCCAAATTGGGATGAATTGAAATCACTTATGAGGGAGAGGTATGTTATGAAAAGTTTCAAGCAAGAAAAATTAACAAAGCTCTACAACTTGCGGAAAGGTGATAAAAGTGTGAAGGAGTATCATGAGGAGTTTCAAAAATTGATTCTTCTCCTTGATATTGTTGAGCCTCCTAATCATTGTTTAGCTAGGTTTAAAGGCATCTTGTGCTATGAAATTGTCTTTCAATTAGTGGTCCACAAGTTTAACCAAATTGGAGATCTTTTTGAAGAAACCATTGAGGTTGAAAGGAGCAATAAAGCCAAGAAAGCCTTCGGATGGAACAAGAACAAGGATGCATACAAATCCTTTGAGAGAAACTGGTTGATAGGGCCATCCAAAGGTACCTACCATGTCATAAAGGTAATACCTCTTCTACTCCTAATCTTAAGGGTATTGTTTATTTCAAGTGTCAAGTTTGGGGTCACAATGCTAGTGAATGCCCCAACCGAAGGAACATTGTATTAGTGGGAGGTGATCCTTACTTTGTGGGGAGTAAAGTATTCATCCATGATGTTAGTTATGACATCCCTTAAGAGGATGATGATAATAATGATGAAGCCGAGGAGTGCTTTGAAGAAGGAGACATAAATATGCCTTGCGGGTAATTATTGAATGGTACTCTTTGATGAGAATGGTACCCTTTACTCTTTTTGTTTTCTACCTTTTGGCCTTTGTTGATGACTTGAATGTGAATAAAATGTATGATCCTTCCATTTCGGTTGGTAAGTCTAATTGTTGTTCCAAGAAGAGTCTATGGATTTTACTTGTTAAACAACTCTTGTTTCTTGCTTCTTGTAACACTTATGTGGATAGACAATTTATTTTTCCTTTAGGGTGTTGGACTATGGTTGATTTTGCTAACATTAACCCTCTCTCTATAAAGAATATGTGTCTCTTTGTGCCCCTTATTATTTTGTAAGGACCGAATTTGAGGATGAATCCTTTCTAAGGAGAGAAGGATGATATGGGTCAAAGAGGAATCTTAGCACTTGAGGATATGAATACATGAGTGAAGAACCTATCTTGTGGAGTATCCTATCCAAGGAACAAACTTTGAAGTGTATAGAACAAGGAACAACACTCCAAAGCCGTCCAAGGCCGCCCCTTTGTAAGGGCTCATTAAAGGCCTTTTGGTCATTTTGTAATAAGTGTTGACCTAGCTTATAAATAGAACCTTTAGGTTATTTTGTCCATTAGACTTGGATGATATATTTTGTAAACCCTTTGAGAGTGTCTTTTAAGGTCCTTGTGGCAAGTGTGGATATCACTTGTGTTGATAACAACCTTAGAAATAGTGGTTGCTTGGGAATCTAATTCCCTTGAGGTCCCGAAAGAGTGTAGATGTTTAATATTACTTGTTTTTTGTGTTTTTGTGTTTAATATACACCTTAGTACTTAAAATTGTAGTATTTCATGTCTCACTACCTATCATTTTATTGTTTTAAATCTTGTACCGTTTGGTCTTGTATTGTTAAGCCGTAAGTTGTTGTTTCATTATTGTTATTGTTATTCTTATTCTTATTGATAATATATTTTGGTTTTCTGCATTGGTATAAATATCACCTTGATATCATATCTTTCTTGTTCTTGTCTTTGAATCCGTGTGTGGTCGCCAAAGGGTCCTCGGTTCTCTTAAACTAGTGTACTATTTTGGTGTGTGAATTGTTGTGTTCTTGGGGTGTCTGGTATCATCCTCCATCCTTCGAAAGGAGCCTTTGGGACAAACATTCTATTAATTTTTTTATGGTATTGTTAGAACCTTGACAGATATTTTAATAATTATTTTATCGTATAGCTTGGACCTTGTCCCAGTATAGATAATATTTTCTTATGGATTAGAGGCTTCATATACTAATATATTTTTTGGATTAAAGTTTGGTTATATTCATTTTTATTCAAGTTGAACTCATAATTATTGGGTCTATTTTCATAATTTAATTACGAATATGCTTATGAAGTTATGTTAAGGGGTCTTCTCGGACCTTCATTGATCTGGATTGCCCGTTATGTCCAGAAATAGATCCTGGATTATGAAAAACTTGTTATCAAAGCACATTTCAAGTGTCCTAGAGTGTTTACAAAGTTGTGTCCAGTAGAGTCTTTTTATAGTATATAGCATGTCACACTTATAAAGGGGAGTCTATAGGAAATTTAGGAAATGTTTTTTATTCTTTCATACTACAGATCATGCAATAGTGTTGTCCATAAGAAAATTATCGAGATTTATGCTTTACTCTAATTTCTTTGACTATGTTACATTTTTTAGGCGATAGAAGTACAAAAACTCAGAATTCTAGCAATGCAATCATTTCAGATTGAGTCATCAAAAATTTACAAGACTGCACAAGGACTTGAGAGGAGTCCATAGTATGCCAAAGCCTATGATTTTAAGTGTATATATCTATCTTCTTAAATCATGGGGTTGAGTCAAGGTGAAATGTGTATTCAGACCATTTCAAAAGCATTGTTACATATAACTTGTTTAAGGAGGAGGTACATAGCTGAATAATATAATAATGTCATCACCCGATTGATAGTGTAAATTTAAATGTTACAAGATACAAGAAATATAATGATCCCATAGCTAGAAGTACGCAGCCAAAAGCTTAGAAATCAAAAATTTGGGGGGCATAATTAATCAAAAAATGTATCTAGAGTCAAGTGCCCATTAAGTAAGTGTTGTGGTGGTATGCTCTTATGGTATTGGCTAAGGTGTAGCAAAATTTCTAATTTTATAGTGGTTAGTAGAGAAAGACTGACTAGTTAAAAAAACTTTCAGTCGACTTCAACTGATGGTAAGTTGACTTTCCTGCACAGAATTAGTTCAAAACTGCTGACTAAAGAATATATAAAGTAAGAAGTAAAATAAAAGACATAGTAATATTTAATCTAGTTCAAAATAACATTGTGGTGCCTACTTCTAGTTTCTTTGGGTTACAAGAGGTTCCCTTTAGAAAAATTTGAATGATTACAGAATGTTCCTCCGAAAGCTTTATAGATTAGCTTCTCCGAGAAAGGTAGCAGACTCTACTTAGATAAAACCTTGTTCTTCTCTCTTTTATGATCACTATAGTGAATTATATAAATCTAAAAAGTAGCTATAAAACTGATTAAGTGAAAATGTACACGAATAAAACTCAAACTACAATAGTTTATTTATATAAATTCAAACTGTTGGGTCATGGGCCTTTTTGCCTTCCTATATGGATAAATAAAGATCAATTTGGACCAATCTATTTTTTATCATAGGCCCATTAGGAATATATAGAGATCCTTTTAGATCTTATTTCGCCATCCACAAAGTGATTTTTTCGACAGTCAAAAGAGAGAAAATAGAACAGAATTTCATCCAAAAATTTCAGCCACAACAGTCAACTTCAAATTAAGATTTTCACATCATTTCTTGTCCGATTGAGCTAATTTTTGGACAGCATATTCCTCTCATCTTAGTATTTAATTAGGAGCTGACGGAGTTGAATTTGGTGGCCTATAGATCCTATTTTTCATCCCTGAACAACAACTATGTTTTGGTGATTTCGCTCCTTTATTTCTATAGTTTTTGGGTATTGTAGTTTATGTGTTGTTGCTCGTTGTTTGGAACTTGTGTGGTGACCATTTTGGAGGATAATATTGTAGCTCTTGGTGATTATAGTAGAGGTTTAGTTCTATGGTCTCTTCAGATCGAAGGTTTTCCAAGTAAATTTGATGTCTTACGTGATTTATTTTATTTTTGTCTTATTGTATTTTTTATAGTTGATTTATTTGTGAAATGCCTTAAACTTTGGACCTTGTAAATTTCTTGAGTTTTGAACTTTTTGTTCATCTTACGATTCATGCCATAAGTCATATGGTGTGGTCACGGGTCTAGGGACCCTAGTCGTATATTGGTCAGTATATTGATGGACAAGTTCTATCCTATTACGAGAGACTCCATACAAGTCGTATGGTTATGTGACAAGAGGGTTAGGGTCCAATCGTATGTTGTCCAGTGTTTAGCCCTTGGTGTTCCGATTTGAATACGACTAGAGCTTACCAGTTGTATGGTCTAGTGACGAGTAGGGCAAGAGAGTCATAAGTTGGATAGAGTATGGTGTCCAACCTTCTATTCTGGTGATGACTTGATGATACCAATCATATGTCATGTTGACGAGTTAGAGGGTCAACTCGTAACCACCTGCGGGTTTCTACAACTTTAAGTCGGGGGTACTTTGGATATTTTCCACCCTAAAGCCTTTAAGAACCCACATATTATAACACAAATTGGGCATTTATTCTACACTTAGAAAGATTAAAATGCTATCTAATTCCCTCTAAAACCTCTCAAGAAAGATTGGGCTAGGGTTTCTTCAAGGTGGTCATCTAAGGGGTTAAAGATTAAATTCTCTCTGTGAATCTTTGTAACTCAGGCATGTGACTCTTCCTTCATTGTTAGTTCACTAAAATCATGTGTTTTAAGCATTGTTCATGAGTTATTATGAGTGGTTTTGAAAATCAAGGTTGAGGGTTTAAATGAATGTTGTTGGGTATTGCTTTCTTGTGATTTAAATTATGATTCTACATGTTTTGATAATGATATTGCACATATGGGTGCATGTGAATTGTGGTCTAACAAATAGGTCATGTTTAACCCTATATTTGTTAGATTTTGGCTTTGATAATGGTATGCCCTCAACCTGTTTATGAAATTATTAATGAGAATGATCTTGTCACATAATTGAATTATGTTTTTAACTAAAGCATCGGCCTAAGAATGATAATCATTGGTAAATGGTTTTATGATGACCTTGTTGGCCATAAATTAATTTGAAATACTAAAGGGGTTCGAGTCCCTAAATATTAAATTAAATTAACGTCTTTGTTAGATAATGGGTTTGAGTCCAAAGTTGATTAATAATGGTTATGACATATTGTACGCGTGCAAGTGGGGTTGGTAAGATGATACCAATGAGATGCCTTTGGTAAGTAATTGGATTAATGGTTGTGTATGTGAAATGAATGTTGTAATTTGGGCTTTAAAATAGGGTATGTAGATTGGCCATGAAAGTGGAGTTCGAAGGACTAACACTGGAAACTGTACTAGCCTGGTGCGGATGTTTGTATGATCGGTAGGTTTGAGTCCCCTGAATAAATATATGAATGGGAGGTTCGAGTCCCCCATATTGTATATATTGGCTCTTAAGTCACCTTGATTATGCCGGGAGGTTTGAGTCCCTCATAAAGGTATATACATATATGGATATTCTTTGGTTTGTGTGGTTACACGTGCTGGGGCCTTCTAGCTAGGGGAGAGCTGGGCCCATATAGCCCATTGGTATGAAGTTATATGATGTCTATGCTACATAGCCCAGGTTAAGTTTATTAAATGCATGCTAAACCTTATTTTCTATCCCATCAGGATATATATGTATATATATATATGTATGATTGCATATGACTATTTGACTTGGTTTTGAATGATGGCATTATTTTATTCCTTTATCCCTGATTTACATGCTAGCGCTCTAACTGCTAACCGTCTCCGGATGCTGTATCCCAACGCGATGCAGGTACCTAAACTTTTTCTACTTTTTCTGAACAGTGATCAGGAGCTCGAGTTAGTTCATAAGTTGACATTAAAGTGGTGAGCTTCTATACTTCGGAAGGCTTCATTTCATGGTCCTGGTCTCCTATGCCTAAGACCTTGTTTAGACTTTATTTTTGGCTACTTATGGGGGCATGTCCCGTACAAACACCAAATTAAACTCATTTACAAGAATTCTATGAAGTTTTTCTCAAGTTCTCTCAACAAAAAACCTAAGTATCCAAAACCTCTTCCAAGAATCTCAAGAATCCACCATAGATTTTCTAAATTGAGTCAACATTTAAGGTTCCCAAGTCAAGGGCTTCAAGAACCCTCATTTAAGAGTACAAATAGAGTCCCAAAAATGAGAGTTCATCCAAATCTTCTAATTCAAGGTATATGGTGTTTGAACAAGGACACGCCTTTCGTCCTTGTTCCCAAAAGTTGTTTTAAATTACAATAATATATGGTTCCACATGTTTTCTTATGAAAAATTAAAGTATGGGTTTGTACCCTTTGTTGTTGTTCTTGAGATTATGATAATTTCCATGTTTTAGAAATTGAGATACATGAGTATGTTTAGATTTTAATGCATAATGCTGAAATTCCAGATTTCTATATGATTTATGAATCCTTATGATCTCTAGTATGCATTTTGATGAGTCTTAACTTAAGATTGAACTATGGGCCATTAAGCCCTACTTGAGAATTGTAATTTTATGAACTTCTGTGCTATAAGTACCTATGATTTGAGTACTTTGAGATTATTGAGAAATATTTGACCTTTTTGGTCCTAATAGAGTTGAAATCCACAATGATGTTCTATTAAAACAAATAGTAATACATTTTGGTCTTCAGTATAGACCCTTGAGTTATTTGAGGTGGATTTTCTAATTGTTCTGAGCTAAGTATGGGAGTAGTATTTAGCACCGAGTTGGGTATGATTCCGAGGTCTCATACCCCAGAACTACGTGCCACTATAAGACTGAGATTTATGGGCCCAACGCCACGATAGTGATCACTGAGTTGAGATTATACTCCCTGGCAAGAGTATGATGCCTCTCCCCAACATGAGGTTTCTTTCTTAGGAGGATAAGATATTGGAATCCATGTAGGTCACATGGTTTATGTCTGTTAGAAGAAACTTCCGAGTGTCCAAAGTTATATAATCCCGAGTTCTAAGTGTCCCAAGTCTAAAAGAGTTCTAGAGTTCCCAGGTGTTGAAAGTTCCTAAAAGCTCTGAGTCCTTGAGCTTAAAAAAGTTTTACGCTCCATGAGATAAAAGTAGGAGTTTGAAAGTATTCTTTAAATTTCCTTTAGCCTTCAAGTATTGAGAATAAGAGGAGAGTAGAGATTTCAAAGTTAAGTATAATGACTCAAGAGATTTGTATTTCATGTTTCACTATTTACGATTCATGAGAATTATATTTCAGATTTGGTCAAGCTATGTGAGTCATTCATATATGCATGCATGATTTTATGAAGAGTAGTGATAATGTTTATTTAAATGCATACACCCCCATATACTCAGTGCATTCCCAAGTGTTGATCCACATATACGTCTATGTGCTACATTGTCTTATAATGTAGGTTCAGGTGCTCAGTCCCAGCCTCATCAGTGATTTCCGAGTACCTTTATCTACATCTCCACAGTGGTGAGTCCTCATGGTTTGAGGACCTATCTTCAAACATTTTAGTATTTTAGTAGATATATTTTTGCTTTTAGTTCAGTTAAGTCAGTTGGGGGCCTGTCCCAATGGATCTCTAGTCATGGAGTAGTAGAGGCTTTCTCAGACTAGTTATTAGATTGTTAGTATGTTGAGATCTCCAGTATTGTGGTCATTTGGACCAAGTATTTTCTTCGTATTTCCTATCATTTGATATAACAGTACTAGTGTTTTTTTTATTTCATCTCAAAATAAGTTATTATATATAGTAATAGGTTCAAAGGGTTAGCTTGGGGATACTTGTAGCCTTAATCACTGTGTGACACTTCGGGATGAGATTTTGGGGTGTTACAAACTTGGTATCATAGCCTAATGTTTAAGGAGTCCTAGGGTGTCTGACAAGCTGCGTTAAGTAGAGTCTTGATCATCGGTGTGTAGCACGCCATATCTATGAGCAAGAGGCTACAAGAAGTTTTAGAAAAAAATTGTTTATTTCTTTCAGATTCTATCGTGCCAACAGTTGTCCCCCTTATCTAATAATTTGTGCTCTTCAATTTCAGAAAATGCCTCCCTGAAGGGTGAATGCCCGCATAAACGATAATGAGAAACCCCAGCCTATTGATCCCTTGAAGAGACTGTGTCTCATGCTGAGTTTCAGGTGGACATTTAGGCGTTAGCCCAAGTAATCACCACCAATGTTTAGGCCAATAACGAGGCCGCAGTTTCAAATCATCAAAGAGGTGATTTAGCTGCTGCCAGGATCTGTGATTTCATGCGGATGAATCTGCCAGAGTTTTATGGGTCTAAGACAGGTGAGTACCTATAGTTATACCTTGAGAAGGTGAGAAAGATCACACAGGTGAAGCATGTTTCTGAGGAAGACAGTGTTGAGTTAGTGTCTTATAGGTTGAAAGATGTAGCTATGATAGGCGGTTGCATGGAAGAAGAGTAGAGGAGAAGGTGATGCCCCCATTACTTGGCAAGTGTTCCAAGATGCGTTCTTGGATAAGTTCTTTCTATTAGAAATGAAGAAGGCGAAAATAGAGATGTTTATGAACTTAAGGCAAGGTTCCATGACTATTAAGGAGTACTTTTTGAAGTTCAACCATTTAGCCAAGTATACTCCTGATTTGATTTCTGACACCCGAGCTAGTATGAGCAAGTTCGTGATAGGTGTTTTTGGTTTGGTACTAAAAGAGTGTAGGACTACGATACTAAATAGGGATATGGATCTATTTAGGTTAATGATACATTCACAGTAGATAGAGATGGATAAGATAAGGGAGAGAGATAGAGAGAAGGGTAACAAGAGGGCTAGATCTGAGCAGCATGAGTATAGTTAGGTTAGGTCCCATAGAGGGAACCGCCCATAGTTATAGGGACATTTGTCTATGCCAACGCCTTCATCAGCTAGTGCTCTCTCTCCTAGAGGCTAGCAGGATCAAGGGAATAAGTCTTCTATGTCCCGATCCCAGAACAGTGTAAATAACAGAACCCGCTATCCTCTATGTGATAAGTATGTTAGGGATCATCCCGGTGAGTGTTTAGCAGACCAGAGGGGTTGTTTCAGTTGTGGAAGGTTGGGCCACAAACTTAGAGATTCTCCACATGCTAAGTAGGGGAACAGAGACGCCCGACCCCAGACAAGGACTACCAGTGCACCTGCTCCTATAGCTCGTTCCGCCCTTGATCAAGGCACTTCATCTAGCACTGCTGGCGGTCAGCGCCAGAATAGATTCTATGCCTTACCATCCTGGCAGGAACAAGAGGATTCTCTCTTAGTTGTTACTGGTATGCTCTGTGTCTTTTGCTTTGATGTTTTTATGTTGTTAGACCCCGGGTAAAGTTTCTCTTATATGACCCCATTAGTAGCTGTGAATTTCAAAATGAGTCCCAAGAAGATTCCTGAGCCTTTCCTAGTTTCCATACCAATAGGGAAGTCAGTTGTTGCTAAACAAGTGTATAGAGATTGTTTTGTTATTATTCTTTATAGAGTCATATTTGCTGATTTGATAGAGTTGGACGTGGTGGATTTCGATCTTATTTTGGGTATGGATTAGCTTCATTCTTATTATGCATCTATAGACTGTTGTACCCGCATGGTCAAGTTTCAGTTCCCTGATGAACCAGTTTTTGAGTGGTCTGAGAGTTCAGTATCTCCCAAGAGTCATTTTATCTCTTATCTCTAAGATATAAAGCTAATATCCAAAGGTTGCCTCTATCACCTAGTTAGAGTTAAAGACACTAAATTCGAGACTCCAACTGTTTATCCAGTCAACATTATTAATGAGTTTCCTGATGTTTTTCGAAAGATCTCCCAGAGGTACCTCCTGATAGAGAGATAGATTTTGTATTTTACCTTCTTCCCAATACTCAGCCTATTTCTATTCCGCCATACCGTATGGTATCTGCAGATCTTAAGGAGTTGAAAGAGCAGCTTAAATATCTTTTAGATAATGGTTTCATAAGGCCCAGTGTCTCTCCTTGGGGTGAACCTATTCTTTTTGTGTGAAATAAAGTTGGTTCTTTGCGTATGTGCATTGACTATCGTCAGCTTAACAAGGTCACAGTCAAGAATAAGTATTCTCTTCTGAGAATTGATGACCTATTTGATCAGTTGCAAGGTGCGAGTTATTTCTCAAAGAAGACCTTAGATCCGGTTATCATCAGCTTAAAGTAAGGGAATGTGATATTCCAAGGACAACCTTCCGAACCCGTTATGGTTACTTTGAGTTTTTAGTCATGTCTTTTGGGCTAACCAATGCCCCAGCAGCCTTTATGGACATCATAAATCAAGTGTTGAAGTAATATCTGGATATGTTTGTTATTGTTTTCATAGATGATATCCTTGTGTACTCCCATACTGGGAATGAACATGCAGATTATCTTAGAATTATCTTGCAAACTCTTAGAGATCACCAGTTGTTTGCCAAATTCAACAAGTGTGAATTTTGGCTAAGATCAGTAGCCTTCTTAGGTCATATTATTTCAGTCGAAGGCATTAGTGTTGATCCCCAAAAGACAAAAGTTGTAAGAAATTAGCCTAGACCTATCTCTTCATCTGACATTAGAGGTTCTTGGGTCTAGATGGCTACTACTGTCGTGTTGCTGAAGGTTTATTTTCTATTGCGTCTCCCATGACCCAGTTGACCCAAATGAAAGTTAAGTTCCAGTGGTCAGATTTCTGTGAGAAGAGTTTTCAAGAGTTAAAGACTCGACTTACTTCAGCCCCTGTGTTGACTTTGCCTTATGGTATAGATTATGTTGTGGTATATTGTGATATCTCTAGAGTTGGTTTGGGTTGTGTGTTGATGCAAAGAGGTAAGGTCATAGCCTATGTCTTTAGACAGTTGAAGCCACATGAAAAGAACTATGCAACCCATGATCTTGAGTTAGATGCTGTGGTCTTTGCTTTAAAAATATGGAGACACTATCTTTATGGTGTTCATGTTGACGTATTTACTGATCACAAAATCCTACAGTACATGTTTACTCAGAGGGTGTTGAACCTTAGGCAGGAGAGGTGGTTATAGCTGTTAAAGAACTATGATATGAGTGTGTTGTATCACCTGGGAAAGGCTAATGTAGTGACAGATGCCCTTAGCAGGTTGTCTATGGGAAGTGTTACTCATGTAGAGGAAGGTAAGGAAGAGTTAGCTCGTGATGTGCATCGTTTGGCTAGACTTATTGTTAGGTTGCTTGATTCCACTAAGGGAAGTACTTTAGTGCAAAGTAGCTCTGAATCCTCTTTAGTTTTAGAAGTGAAAGAGAAGCAAGACTTAGATAATAGTTTGGTCAGACTGAAGGGGCCAGTTAAGGACCAAAAGGTAAAGGTCTTCTCCCAAGAGGGAAATGGTGTGCTTTGATTGCAGGGTAGATTATGTGTTCCTTGTGTCGGTATTCTAAGGCATAGAATTATGGTTGACGCCATGGCGTGTGATGTTCTATTCATCCTGGTGCTACCATGATGTACCGCGACTTGTGGGAAATCTATTGGTGGAGTGGTATGAAGAAGGATATAGCTAGGTTTATAGCGAAGTGTGCAATATGCCAACAGGTTAAGATAGAGCACCAAAGACCTAGTGGTGTGATGAAAGAGTTTGGTATTCCCACTTAGAAGTGGGAAGGGGTGAATATGGATTTTATGACTGGTTTACCTCTTTCACAGCGTCATCATGATTCTATTTGGGTTGTTGTAGATAGATTGACTAAGTCAGCGCAATTCCTACCTGTGCATACATCTTATACAACTGAGGATTATGCTAGATTGTATATTCAGGAGTTGGTCAGGTTATATGGAGTTTCCTTGTCTATCATCTCAGATAGGGTTACTCAGTTCACTTCTCAGTTTTGGAGAGCGTTTCAGCAGGGTCTTGGTACCCAAGTTCATTTGAGTTCTGCTTTTCATCCACAGATAGATGGTAAGGCTGAGAGGACTATTCAGACCCTAGAAGATATATTAAGAGTGTGTGCTCTTGATTTCAAAGGTATTTGGGATGAGCATTTGCCACTGATTGAGTTTGCATATAACAATATTTACCATTCTAGCATCGAGATGGCACCATTTGAGGCTTTTTATGGTAGGAGATGTAGATCACTCATAGGTTAGTTTAAAGTGGGTGCAGCTGCTTTGGTTGGACCTGATGCAGTATTTGAGGCTATGGAGAAGGTGAAGTTAATTAGAGAAAGGTTGAAGATAGCTCAGAGTCATCAAAAGTCATATGTTGATGTGAGGAGAAGGGATATTGAGTTTGAGGTGGGTGATTTGGTGTACTTGAAGATTTCACCCATGAAAGGGGTGAAGAGGTTTAGTAGAAAGGAAAATCTTAGCCCCCATTATGTTGGCCCCTATAGAGTCTTAAGCCATGTTGGTAAAGTTGCCTATGAAGTTGAGTTGCCCGTAGAGATATCAGTTGTTCATCCTATTTTTCATATCTCCATGCTTAAAAAGCATATTCGTGATTCCGTTGTAGTAGATCCTTCAGATAGTACTGATATTTAGAATAGTCTTTCATTTCATGAGATTCCTGTTGAGATTCTTGATTTTTAGATTCGTAGGCTGAGGAATAAAGAAGTTCCCTTGGTCAAAGTTTTGTGGCGGAACCAGTCAGTTGAGGGCGCTACTTGGGAGGCAGAAGCAGACATGCGAGCCAAGTACCTGCACCTCTTTTCTGTGAGTTCAGATCAAGCTGAAGGTAATATTCTTCCTTAATTCAGCCCTTCTAATCTAAAGGTTCAGCTATGCATCTACCCTTATTAAGTTCATGTATTCTCTAAAGAATTCAAGAGTTTAGAAAGACATAGAGTCAGTTTAGTGAGTTGTTCCAGCTTTACGTACTCAATTTCCTCCATGCTCTTAGCTTAACTAGAGACATTCGTGGACGAATGTTTCCAAGGGAGAGATATTATAATACCCCAAATTTTTCCTAAGCTAAATTTCTCCACGAGAAGGTTAAAGAGTGACTTCCTAAGTGAGTATCGTTATAACCATATGATGAGTAAGCAGATACTAACACATTTGAGGCCTTTAACTAAGAATAATTGCAAAGTCTTAAGCAACTTTTATCGTTTTTGATTATTTTATGTTTGATTTTGCAGTTTAAGCTGATGTGATAGAAAACCAACAAGAATGGAAGCAAAGAAGTTGAAATCTGAAGAAATCTGAAGACAAGTGTGGCTGATGACATTTGTGATAAGTCGTCAGCCCTGTGATAAGTTATCAAAGTCGACGTCAACAGTAAACAAAGAATTGACCTAATTTGAAAGATGTGACGACATTTTGTGATAAGTCGTCAAGGGTCTGATAAGCTGTCAAGAATATCGTCAGCCTGAGGTAGCACAGGATAACTGAAGCAGAGTTGAAGATATTTTATGATAGGCCATCACGAAGCTGATAAGTTATCAAGTTTGTCGTCATCCTTAAGCAGGAAGAGCCAAAGCTGAAGAAGGAGCCGACGACATTTGTGATAAATCGTCAGCCTCCTGATAGGCTATCACAAAGGTCGTTACCTAATCCAAGGGATTTCTTAAATTTTATTATTTTGTTTCCGTATTTAGGGTGAACTATATAAAGCTTTGTTTAGGGTTTTCTTGGAGAGATCAGCACATTATGTTTTGAGAATACTTTTTGATATTTTTCTCTCTCTAATTTCTTGGCTTGAAAAAACAAATACTTTGAAGAGATTATTATCATTATTTTGGGATTTTCCTTTGTGATCTAATCTGCGATTCACTAGTTATTATTCTTCTTATGGTAAGTTTAACCTTCCAACCATGAATACAACTTGTTGTTTTGATTTTAGCATTATGAGTGGCTAAATTCCTTTAACCTGAATTATGGGATCTAGGGTTAGGTCTTGATAAGGTGTTAAGTGTTCAAGATTCAAAAGGTGGTAGGATTTCTTGATAATTCTGAGGTTTTAATTAACATCTGTTGGTTGCAAACAATAAATAACACCTGCTTTAGTTTGCTTGAGAAAGAAATCAAATATAGTGGGAAGTGAGTTATCGACGGGGACTTGGAAATACTCCGTTTAATAATCAGCGTTGTACCAAGGTTGGTTAACCTGAGGTAAAATCTGGGCAGTGAATATAAATTCTCTAAGTCCGAGAGGATTAGGTAATTAAATGCTTGAGTAGGTCGAGAGATATTTAAGCATAACATCGATAAAGATAACTTGTTGTCCTACCTACCGTGAGAATCTTGAACCACCATTAGCATTTTTCAAGTACCGAAAGTCCTAGTGAACATAATTCTGGTTTTTCATAAACTCTTGATTACGAACACTTAAGTTAAAGTGACCAACAATTTATTGGCTAATCTCTAAAACCCCCATTTTATCTTTTTGTATAATCTGTTTGAATTCAACTTGTAGCTGTAGTCTCAAATTAGTTTAATCGCCACTCACATTATTCCCTGTGGATTCGACCCCAACTCCAAAAGTTGGGTAAATATATTGACGACAACCACTCTGCACTAAATTAAAGTGTAAGTTGAGCGTTATAAGAAATGGCACCGTTGCCGGGGAACAATTTGGCGTATTGAGTTGGTTTGGAATTTTAGCCTACTTGCTTGAATTCAAACTTGTAAATATTTGTTTTTAGTTTTCTTTTATGCCTTGTGTTAGGTAGATTTTTATTTTAGTTTACTTATTACTATGGCATCGTGGAATGAACATGAGCTTGGTGGTTGGAAATCTTTTCTTGATGATCCATGTCCATATTATGATCGACCTCACTTTTGACAAGATTGTAGATATGCTCCCTGGAGAGAGATGTGTGCTCCATCTCCATCCTACCGGGAGTATGATTGTTCTTTATGTGGTGGTCAAGATGGACGTTGGAGTGATTTCCCAAATACCCTCTCTCCCCATTGTGCTAACCTAAATTCTAGTTTTTTTTATGATTTTGATAGTTTTTTTGGTCAAAAAACGAAGAAGGAAGCACCATAAAGAGTGGCATTGAAGTTATGCTTCAACTAATGTTGGATTGTATGGACACAACAAATGATATCATATATGATGTACGTTAAGACATTAAGGCATTTAACAAGGAAAGAGAAAGGATAGGGGAGATGGATATCAAGGTCAATCATCTAAAACACTCTTCTACATTATGTTTAGATGATATCTTGTTTGTGGAATCATTTAGACCAATCGAAGAGTGTGAAGATGAGGAGCAAGAATACTATAGTGATGTTGAGCTTGATGTTGAGCAACCCTTGGTGATTTCCCAACCAACCAAACCATTCATGAACGAAGATGCCAAAAATGAGGAAAAGATTCGAGAGTCAAAAGAAGAAATCAAGCACAATTCTTGTGAAGATTCTAGTCCATGTTGGGGTAAATATACTATTATGGATGCTACTCCTAATTTGAGAGTTAGTCCTCATTCGAACCACTTTTCAACATTATGCTTGGTGGATGTGATAAAAGTCGAATCACCCAAGAAAATGATGAATTTTAAAAATGAGGAATAAAATTCTTACATTTTGGAGTTTATCATTCCAAAAGGGTATACTACAACCCCAATCTTGAAGGCCAAGAAGCTTAAAGATTGATGTCCATTTAGTGGCTTTTTAAGATCCTTACTATTGCCCAATAAGCCCACATGAAATTTCAATGCAAAATTAGGCAAGCGGTTCAAGTATTCAAAGTGGCATGATAGAACATTCCTTATGATGCCCTCATATTTGCCCAACGGACCTAAAAGATCTAAAGATCGAAAGATGGGCCAACAATTCAAATCGTCAAAGTGGAGGGATAAAGGATGACTAAATATTGTCGTGCTGTGATACTAAATTAGGCGTTTCTTGGGAGGCAACCCAAGGTATTTTGTTGTTTGTATTCATATTATGTGATTGACATAAGATCTTCACACCCATGGTGCCACAGGTATGTTTCTAACTCTCTCATTTTGGTTTAACGTATTGGGGACATTGCATGATTTTAAGTTGAGGGTGGATTTACTTGTGGGTGTTGATGTCCTTTTGGGGTTTTTGTTGTCGTGCCTCTTTTCCCCAGAGTCTTGTTCCTAGTAGAGACGGCATGTTTAGGCGTATTATGTTTCTTTTGTGATGTGTTGTGGTTAACTTGGGGAAAAATAAGTATCTAGGACAGTTGACATATTTTTGTTGATTTTTCTTAAAATGATAAATACCTCTCCAATTGTCTATTTGGTAACTGTGTGATGAACATCTATATATGAGTATTGTGAATCTTTTTATGGCATTAGTATTAGGGACATGATAATCACTACTAACAATTGCATGAACCGAATGGGTAGTAGCTTGTGATGTACCTTTATGCCATGTGTGTGTGAGATGCTACCTAGTTCCTGTTGTGTGTTAAATCCAGAACTTGCCCGGTTGGTCTTGCCTTAGTTGTAGGATAGCGGTTAGGAAAGGATCATAGGTCGTTGTTGATATTAGTCCACCTTTAGCCTAAATGACCTTCCATGTGTGAATAATATTCCTTGATCCTGATTTTGATCTTGAATGCCTATTCTTTTTATTATACCTATCACCTTTCCATTTGTATCACAATGAACCTGTTTTGACCTTGATCCTCCTTGGACATTGTGCACTTTGACTTAGGCAAACAGCCTAAGTTGAGGGTGGCTATCATAGGGTGTGTGATGTAAAGTGAGTATGAAGAAGGGTAATAATAATATATATATATATATATATATATGCAAGGCTGGGTGTCATAGAAAAAGATTGAGAAAAGAAAAGTGTGTGAAAGAGAAAATGATTGATTAAATGACCACACCCATCATGAATTTGCTTAATCAAGAAAGGGAGAAATAAGATAAAGGTTGATAAGTGAGACCCCCCTAAAAAAATAGTGTAGTGCCAAGGAGGCTTAGTTACTTTAAATATCCTTGTGTATCATACCAGCCCCAAGCCTATATTACAAACTGAAGAAAAGTCCTATAGTGATCCTAACATAACTGTCTGAGCTTCGGTAATGAAAATAAGGGCAAGCTTATGGTATTTGGCATAAATTGACTGGAACTTCTTACTGAGAGTGAGTTTCTATTGACCGTCCCAGCATTTACATGCTTGATTTCATATATGAGTGAGGAGGGACTTCTTTGTTGTAAGGCACATTGGTTGCATTGCTAGTTGCCTACTTGTTTGGGTAGTGTAATTTCTATATAGGCATAGTTATTGTTGCTAAGTTGATGCCATATCTTGATTCCTTTTTGTCACATTGTTGATCTTCCTGGATATACACAGATGAGTTTAAAGTGATTGAAAATGGAGAGGGTAATGTGTTTTGAACTAAAATTGATGATCAACTGTCATAGGTATCTTATGTGTCTCTTGGATAAGCATCGTAATATTGTGTTTTAGTTGCTTGAGGACAAACAATTATTTTAAGTTGAGGGTGTTGATGTGTGAGCAAATGCTAACACATTTGAGGCTTTTAACTAAGAATAATTGCAAAGTCTTAAGCAACTTTTGTCGTTTTTGATTGTTTTATGTTTGATTTTGCAGTTTAAGCTGATATGATAGAGAACCAACAAGAATGGAAGAAAAGAAGTTGAAATATGAAGACAAGTGTGGCTGATGACATTTGTGATAAGTCGTCAGCCCTGTGATAAGTTATCAAAGTCGCCGTCAGCCGTAAATAGAGAATTGGCCTAAGTTGAAAGATGTGATGACATTTTGTGATAAGTCATCAAGGGTCTGATAAGCTGTTAAGAATGTCGTCAGCCTGAGGCAACACATGAGAATAGAAGTAGAGTTGACAACATTTTATGATAGGCCGTCACGAAGCTGATAAGTTGTCAAGTTTGTCGTCAGCCTTAAACAGGAAGAGCCAAAGTTGAAGAAGGAGATGACGACATTTGTGATAAGTCGTCAGCCTCCTGCTAGTCTATCACAAATATTGTCACCTAATCCGAGGGATTTCTAAAATTTTATTATTTTGTTTCCTTATTTAGGGTGAACTATAAAAAGCCTTGTTTAGGGTTTTCTTAGAGAGATCCGCACATTGAGTTTTGACAATACTTTTTGATATTTTTCTCTCTAATTTCTTGGCTTGAAAAAGAAAATACTTTGAAGAAATTATTATCATTATTCTGGGATTTTCCTTTGTGATCTAATCTACGATTCACTAGTTATTATTCTTCTTGTGGTAAGTTTAACCTTCCAAGCATGAATTTAACTTGCTGTTTTTATTTTAGCATTATAAGTGGCTAAATTTCTTTAACATGAATTATGGGATCTAGGGTTAGGTCTTGATAAGGTGCTAAGTGTTCAAGATTCTAAAGGTGGTAGTATTTCTTGATAATTATGAGGTTTTACTTAACGTCTGTTGGTTTGCTTGATAAAGAAATCAAATATAGTGGGAAGTGAGTTATCGACAGGGACTTGGAAATACTCTGTTTAATAATCAGCGTTGTACCAAGGTTGGTTAACCTGAGGTAAAATCTGGGCAGTGAATATAAATTCCCTAGGTCCGAGAGAATTAGATAATTAAATGCTTAAGTAGGTAGAGAGACATTTAAGCATAACGTCGATAAAGATAACTTGTTGTCCTACCTACCGTGAGAATCTTGAACCATCGTTAGCATCTGTCAAGTATCGGAAGCCCTAGTGAATATAATTCTGTTTTTTCATAAACTCTTGATTACAAACACTTAAGTTAAAGCAACCAATAATTTATTGGCTAATCTCCAAAACCCCCATTTTATCTTTTCATATCATCTGTTTGAGTTCAACTTGTATCTATAGTCTCAAATTAGTTTAATTGCCACTCACATTATTCCCTGTGGATTCAACCCCAACTCCAAAAGTTGGGTAAATATATTGACGACGACCGTCTTGCCCTAAATTGAAGTGTAAGTTGAGCGTTATCACCATATAGAATTTCCCTAATTTTGACTTTTTATCACATGGGAAATTTGATAAGCTTTCCGTTAATATAAGATTCGCCCAAATCCGATGCCCGGGCAAGAAGTTATGTCTAATTTAAGTCCTAGTTGTAAAACAAAGTCATTTTAGTGCTTGGCACATCGTGGAGAGGGTCTATATGACAATTGTCAATTCCAGTGAAACTCCGGGATGGTGGTGCATCGCGAAGGACCCAAATTTCCCAATAGTCAATTTCTAGTGGCCTAGCGTGATTGTGACGTGTTGCGCTGAAGTTACAGGTACCAACCAGTGGGACAATGCGATGACTCTGCATCACGGTTATTCCTCGATTCCCATTTGTCAATTTCTAGTGAGCCACCGCGATAGTGGTGCATCACAGTGGCCCATAAAATTGGGTTCCCAGTTCAATTTTTCCAGCTTCGTACAGAAGTTAAAAAGGGCACTTTGAACCTTTTCTAAGCCTCTTAAGTCGTACAAACACCAAATTAAACTCATTTACAAGCATTCTATGAAGTTTTTCTCAAGTTCTCTCAACAAAAACCCTAAGTATCCAAAACCTCTTCCAAGAATCTCATGAATCCACCATAGATTTTCTAAATTGAGTTAAGATTCAAGTTTCCCAAGTCAAAGGCTTCAAGAACCCTCATTCAAGAGTACGAATAGAGTCCCAAAAGTGAGAGTTCATTCAAAGCTTCTAATTTAAGGTATATGGGGTTTGAACAAGGACACGTCTTTCGTCCTTGTACCCAAAAGTTGTTTTAAATTACAAGAATATATGGTTCCACATGTTTTCTTATGAAAAATTAAAGTATGGGTTTGTACCCTTTGTTGTTGTTCTTGAGATTATGATAATTTTCATGTTTTAGAAATTAAGATACATGAGTATGTTGATATTTTAATGCATAATGCTGAAATTCCAAATTTCTATATGATTTATGAATCCTTATGATCTCTAGTACGCATTTTGATGAGTCTTAACTTGAGATTGAACTATGGGCCACTAAGCCCTACTTAAGAATTGCAATTTTATGAACTTTTGTGCTATAAGAACCTATGATTTGAGTACTTTGAGATTATTGAGAAATATTTGACCTTTTTGGTCCTAATAGAGTTTGAATCCACAATGATGTTCTATTAAAACAAATAGAAATACATTTTGGTCTTCAGTATAGACCCTTGATTTATTTGAGGTGGATTTCCTAATTGTTCTGAGCTGAGTATGGGAGTAGTATTTAGCACCGAGTTGGGTATGATTCCAAGGTCTCATACCCCAGAACTACGTGCCACTATAGGACTGAGATTTATAGGCCTGAGGCTAAGATAGTGATCACTGAGTTGAGATTATACTCCCTGGCAAGAGTATGATGTCTCTCCCCAACGTGAGGTTTCTTCCTTAGGAGGATAAGACATTGGAATCCATGTAGCTCACATGGTTTATATCGGTTAGAAGAAACTCCCGAGTGTCCAAAGTTATATAATCCCGAGTTCTAATTGTCCCAAGTCTAAAAGAGTTCTAGAGTTCCCAGGTGTTGAAAGTTCCTAAAAGTTTTGAGTCCTTGAGTTTAAAGAAGTTTTACTCTCCATGAGATAAAAGTAGGAGTTTGAAAGTATTGTTTAAAGTTCCTTTAGCCTTCAAATATTAAGAATAATAGGCGAGTAGAGATTTCAAAGTTTAGTATAATGACTCACGAGATTTGTATTTCATGTTTCACTATTTACGATACATGAGAATTATATTTCATATTTGTTCAAGCTATGCGAGTCATTCATATATGCATGCATGATTTTATAAAGAGTAATGATAATGTTTATTTAAATGCATACACCCCCATATACTCAGTACATTCCTAAGTGTTGATCCATATAAACATCTATGTGCTACATTATCTTATAATGTAGGTTCAGGTGCTCAGTCCCAGCCTCGTCAGTAATTTTCGAGAACCTTTGTCTATATTTCCATAGTGGTGAGTCCTCATGGTTCGAGGACCTATCTTCAGACATTTCAGTATTTGTGTAGATATATTATTTCTTTCAGTTCAGTTGAGCCAGTTGGGGGCCTGTCCCAATGGCTCTCTAGTTATGGAGTAGTAGAGGCTTTGTCAGAGATATCAAGTATTGTGGCCGTTTGGACCGAGTATTTTTTTGTATTTCCTATCATTTGATATAACAGTACCAGTGTTTTGTTTATTTTATCTCGAAATAAGTTAATATATGTAGTAGTAGGCTCGAAGAGTTAGCTTGGGGCTACTTGTAGCCTTAAGCACCGTGTTACACTTCGGGATAATATTTCGGGGTGTTACAATAGAGTCTAAGGTCTTGGATTCCTCTAATTTCCCATTTGCTTGCTTTTTCAGATCATGCCTCCCAGACGATCTGAAGCTCATGGAAACTCCTCTATTCCACTTAGGGATACTGTTGATGGGACATACCCTACTTATGGGGTTTAGACCTAGTCTAGGGGTCCGGTTCCCAATTTCTCTCCTATAGTTCCATCGGTTCTCTCTATCCCTCTTTGAGCTCCTCAGGTTGATGTGATGAATGTTAAGTTTCGTCAGTCTATTCATATGTTGGCTCAACTGGTAGCTTCTCAGTCCAAGAGTAGTACTCCATCTTCTGAGGCCACAAGGGTTTGCCAATTCATGAGGTTGAGTCCTATAATTTTTACTGATGTTAAAGTTGAGGAGGATCCTCATGTTTTTATTGATGAGATGGAGAAGATCTACCAAATTATGCATGCATCAGATATTGAAGGTGTAGAGTTTGTTGCCTACCAATTGAAGGAAGTGGCATACCGGTGGTACAAAGAGTGGGAGCAATCTAGTGGAGGTGATGCTTACTTTGCATTGTGGGATGACTTTTCTAGTGCCTTTTTGGACTGTTTCTTTCCTTAGAAGTTGTGGGAGGTAAAAACGGAGGAATTTGTGAATCTGAGACAAGATAGGATGTCGGTAAAGGAGTATGTCTTAAAATTACATCAGTTGTCTAGGTATGATCCTGAGTTGGTGTCTAGCATGAGAGCTAGAATACGTAAGTTTGCTTCTGGGTTGTCCCGTGAGTTTATTCTGGTGAGTAAAGCTACCGTGTTGAATAATGATATGGATATCTCTCAGTTTGTAGTGTATATGCAACTTATTGAAGAAGGAAAAATGAAGCAGGCTGAGATTAGTGAGAGACAGAATAAGAAATTTAGATTTTCTAATTATGGAGGAGGCCAGCAGTAGAGTGGTAATGTCACGACCCGAGGCTACCCCCTAGTTCCGACAACGGTGCTTATGGTTACAAGTGACCACAAGCTTACCTATGAGCTGGTACCTGCTATGAGCACTGAACAATATAATGACAATATACATGCACGGAAAATAACTGATAAGTCCAAAAGGTTTAGATACTAAAAATACGACTGAATTCACATGTCTGAAAATATCTATCAAGACAGATAAAGCTTAAGAAACTAACTAACTTTCTGAATGTCTTAAAAGTCTCTAACTGACTGATTGCGGAGTTGATGGGATGAACCCCCAACTAACTCTAACTGACTGTAATAAAGAAATACTGAATTAACTGAATGAAAGATAAACTTCTCCTCGAAGGATGAAGACTCACCACTGCTATTGTTAATGTAATGCTGAACTATCTAAGCGCAGTCGGGAAACTATGCATCCGAACCTATGATATAAGATATCATAGCCCGAATAAAAGTATGCAATCAGTACTTTGAATGTACTTGTATATGAGATGAGGTTAGGCTGAAATACATGGGCTAACTGTGCATGAATTTAATAACTGACTAAATAGCACGAGATAACTGAGTATGCATGCATGAAAACTGAAATACTAAGAATGCAAGACCAAGCATATAATGTTTCTGAAATAATCTGTAAGCTGAATTACTGAAATTTGATAATTGACTAACTGGAAGTCTGTATGCTATGATCAAGAAAACCTGAACTGAATTCTGTACTAAGACTATAGGAGGTATCATCTAACCAACATGCCCTAATCTGAGCTAATTGGGGTCTAACTTGTAACCCCAATTGGAAGGGTGTCAGTACATGCCATGGGTACTAACAATGGCTGTGTGGATCCAATGAAAAAATATCCCGAAGGATCGGAGTGTCAAGTCAAACTGATGGGTGACCCCTAAGAGGAAGTCAAGCCTAAACTAACTCCGGGGACTTCTACTAACGACTCTGCCTAACTGATAGGGAAGTCGCCATCCCTACATTTGCTCGATGCTAAATCCTACTCCCAATTGAACTGACACTGATTACTGGACTGAACAAACAACTGATCATAATAACTGACTGGATGATAAAGCTCATGGTATATTTGAAATCATTCTGAAGATACTGAAATTATGTAAATAGCTAAGTATCGGTTATTCATAACACTCCAGCACCGAATGGAAATAACAATACGGACATATAAAATCTTTGAAACCATAGTAGGAAATCATTGTTCAAAGTCCAACACTTAGGAATTTCATCAAACACATGGGAGTCATTAACTTAAGCATAAGAATGGGCAAATCACATGATAATAACATAGTTACAATACTAAAACCATGAATTAAGTTTTTAAATGACAAGAGTTCAATATTCAAAACATACAATGGTTTATTCTACCGAAAACACGTGTAATCATAACTTGAAATCAAATTATCAAGATGTTCATGGGAATAATTCAACTTAATCATGTAAAATTCATAATTTACAACATAAATAGAGATTCTTGGACTTCATGGGTGAAAAGGGCCCATGGATGAACACACACATTCCTTAAACACTTAAGCTTGAAAAAGAAACACCAATCTTAATGCTTTCTTGAATGTTCTTGATTTGGGGAACTTGAATTCTTGGTTTTGTTGGAGAGAAAGTAATAGAAATTGATGATCTTGGGAGATGACTAGGGTTTCTTTGATAGGAGAATTGTATAAGATGGGAAAATAATGCCCTAACTGACGTTATAATTCATAATTTGATGACTTGAATTGAGAGGAAATGACAAAATTGCCCTCAGACATTTAAATTCATAACTGGAATGCATTTTAAAGGGGTACCGCAATGCGATGAGGTCTCCATTGCTATTACGACTATGACGTGGCCCTGTCACAATGAGCCATTACAATCGTGATCCAAACATGACCCAATCCTCGTTCGAAAAATCTAAAATTTCTCTAAGATATGCTCCTTACTGTAACGCCCCGAGTTTGGTACCTAAAAATGCTACACGATACTCGTGACCCCAAATGACCATAAGCTAACCCATGATTGATATCTGTAATTGAGCACAACATGATATACTATATAAATGCGAAATATAAGTTGTAAGGTTATAAGGTTCAAAACTGTAACATGTCAGATAAAATAATATCTGAACGGGGTATAGAAATACCCAAAATTAAAATAAACTATCTAAATGTACTGTAGTCTGAAAGCCTATAAACTGTCTGACAACTGAGGAGTTGATGGGACATGTCCCCAACTAACTCCAAACTACTAAAATAAACTAAGTACTGAAGGAACAAAATAATCAAATAATAACATCCTCGAATGATGAGGACTCGCTTCTGACTCTAACTACTGAAACTAGAATGCTACTGATGCTCTGGAGCTTGTGCTTCTGAACCTATGGTATAAAAACACCATAGCACAAATGTGTTAGTACGATTAAATGTAGTGGTATGCAAGTGGGGAAGGCTGAATGCAAAGGGTTCATATGCATGAACAATACTAACTGACTGTATAACATGAATGTGAGAATACAAGCATGGATAAGTAACTGAAACTGAATATGTGGTGATAGTGACTACCGAGTCTGAATACTTATAACATGAACTACTGATAATTGAGATAACTGATACTAAGTGACTGTATCTGACAGTCTAGATTCTCATAAAACTAGCAGAGTTCCATACTGTACTGAGTGACTATATCTGACAGTCCTGATATGTGAAGAACTATCTGAGTTTTATTACTGAGACTGAGTGACTATATCTGACAGTCCTAATTCTGTAACTGAAACTGTGGGAGAATTCATCTAACCTACATGCCCTTAAAAATCTATTATAGTTGTGTTAGGGTCCAATTTAAAACCCTAATTGGAAGGGTGTCAATACCGCACCACTAGTAAGGACAAGCTGTGAGTGACCCTCATCTGACAGTGTCCCTAAAGGAGAACGGTGGGACCCTCATCTGACAGTGTTGATTTCTCAACCTATTCTAGCCCTATAGTTCTGGAACGCAAGGATTACTTCTAAGAATCACACCCTCTGCTGACAGTATGTGTTCCCATCCTTGGGTTCACTCGGTGCTGAATCCTACTCCTATCTGAATAGACACTGAACTGGTATGGACTGGTCTATTAGTAATTGTACTAATTAACTAGACTGAACTGAGTTCACTGGATTCCATTGACTGATGGGATACTACTGAGATCTGATAACTGACTGATATTTTTGAGATTTCTGAGTATTGAGATTATTGGATTATTGAGATTACTTAATACTGGATTGATACTGAATTTACTGATTTTTCCTGAGTCATGTGACTGACTAAATTCTACTGATCATGTCTTGACTAAGAGTAACGTAAAAACTAACACTAGTTCTAGACACAACTAAATTGTCGGGTACAAGTACCCCAAGGACTCGATAGAAGGAAACTGACAAGGCATGACATTCTTGAATACACGACCAACATCAACAATCCATAATATAATAAGTTGGGGATTTCATGAAGTACATGGTTATTATAATCTTGTACATGGTAGGAATGCATATACTCAATATCATAATTTCATACTCTAACATCATTAGCATTCCAACAAACATCTAAATTGCACATCAATAGCATGGGAGTCATTTTGAACATAAGGGTAAAACATGAATCCTTCACTTAAGTCACAATTGAGTTATATTACATAATTTCTAGTCTCTTAGGAATTTTGTCAAACACTTAGGTTGCATGACTTAGGGCATGGCATAATCATCAAATTAACATATCATAACCAACTAATATTCATGGTTTTCAACTCACATGCTAACATATTTTCATAAAAATAGATAAAGATTCAGACTTGGGAATCATACAACAACCACAACCACATGGATATAATCGACACATAGCATAAACATCATAATTCATAGTTTAAAACTTGATTCTTGGGCTTCATGGATGAAAGAAATTCGTGAATGAACACTATGATACCTAAGAAAGGAAACCTTAAAGGTTCTTGGAGTTCTTGGATGGATTTCTTGAGATTGACCTTGATTCTTAAGGGCTAGGGTTTTGTTTTCTTGAGAGAGAATGTTCTTGATATTGGGTAAAAAGTGAATAATAAGTAGCCAAGTATATTTTTAGGGCTTAAATCCCATATCTGGGTGGAATAAAATTATGAGAAAAGACCCATTTAATCCTTGATGCATCTTTTAATTTTTGTTAAAATTTTCCGAAATGGGCATCTGGCGTGATGCAACGTTATCGCACCGTGTCAATGGAATTTGACAACTGGGAAATTTGGAGATGGCGTGATGTGGAGATATCATTTTGCCACTTTGTTTGCAACCTGGAAGTTTAGCATGACGCAGAGATATCGCGGAGATTCACTGGAAAAAGGACAATTGGGATTTAGGAGCCCTTCGCAATGTGGTGTAATTGTGGAGTCTTACTAGAAACAAACAAACATTATTTTGGCTTATGGGGCGATGCACCACTGGCTTAAATGATGGTGTTTAATGACTGAAACTTTAAATCACCATAACTTCTTACCCGGTTATCGGATTTAAGCAAATTTGGTATCGATGGAAAGCTTATTCAATTTCTCATACAACAAAAAGTGAAAATCTTGAAAATTAAACATATATAAAAGTGTATTCATATTTAAATCATGTCTTTGACATCTTTGGGATGAATTTAAGCTAGGAAAAAGTATGAGGTATTACAATATCTCCTCCTTGGGAACATTCGTCCTTGAATGAAACTGAATGAGATGAGAGAAATGATAAACTGAAGTATATACAGAACATGAACAACTAAAACATGATTACATGACTGATATTACTTCTTTACTGAGATTTATTCTAAGCATTCATATCTGATGCATGAGTACTGATTCATGAATGCATGACTGGATCACTGATGAGTTGAGTATACTGAACATGCATATCTAATGCATAAATGCATGATTGTTCTAACACATAAATTCATGGTTGGGAGTATTGATAAGCTCATCACGCATATCAGATGCGTGAATACATGACTGAATTAACTCATGAACATGCGACAGAACATATAATGGTAAAGATACCAAATTTGAAATAAAAACTGAGCATGGAACTGAATACCAAGTTTGTAGATAAAATTTGAACATGAGACTTAATAAGATTAAGGAAAGTGTTACCTTGGGCTAAGTCTGAATTAGCAGAGAAGAGGTGAGGATACTTGGTTCGCATATCTGTTTCTTCTTCTTAAGTAGCTCCCTCAACGGACTGATTCCGCCAAAGAACTTTGACTAGAGGGACCAATTGTTCCTTAGTCTGTGAGTCTGATAGTCAAGGATTTCGACTGGAATCCCTTCAAAAAAGAGGTTGTTCTGAATGTCTATGTCCTCTATAGGGACAACAACTGTTGGGTCACCTATGCACTTTCTTAAGTAAGGAGACATGGAACACTAGATGAATTGAGGCAAGATCTGAAGGTAATTAGAGCTCATAAGCTACTTTACCAAAATGACTGAGAATTTTATAGGGATTGAAACATCAAGGACTGAGTTTTCCCTTCTTTCCTAATCTCTTCACTTCCTTCATGTAAGAGATCCTTAAATAAACATAATCACCAATCTCAAACTTGAGATCCTTTCTAAATATGCATGAATGGAAATATAAGAGCATGACTGAGTCTGTAACATATGTCATGGACTGAGCATCGTTAGCTGAACTGATCCGATCGAGATTGAAGCTAGAGGGTCAACCTATGGGTACCCACTACTCCAAACTGGATTCATTACGTAAAGAGTAAAATAGAGTGTATAGGTCATGGAAGTTTAGGAGTTATAGTGTATCTCCCCCTTGGGACAATATGTCCCTCGAAGAAGGTTGACTTGATTGAGATGTTGAGGAAAACTGAGGTAATGCACAAGGCACCTACAAACTGAATCGTGACTGTATATTTGGAATCTGAGACTGAGAGATAAAATATGGACTGAGCTGCACACGCACCTATATGATTGGTACATCTTAGAATGGTCATATCCATGAGTCTTCGGATAGTGTGACTAGATGGACAGAATGGGAAAACATATGAACTTATCTTTCTGACTACTGGACTGAGGTGTTGGCTGTTCGTACTAATTCCTACTGATTGACTCATCTGATTTACTGACTGACCGATGGCTGAGTACTGGGCATGTAAGACTGAATGGTACTTAGTTTGGATAACTGGACTTAAACTGCAGACTATCATGCATAGAAGGTAAGGACTGAATGGGTAACATGAGATAATTGAGCATAAATAAGTGAAAGCTATATTTTTTTTAGGATACAAGACCAAGAGTACAACATGATTCAGAAACTCTCTATAATCTGAGGTACTGAAATACTACTAACTGAGTAACTATTGGCCATATGCTATAGTTGGGTAATCCTGAAAGTGAACTGAGTTTCTGATCTGGCTGTACTATGACTGGGGATGAGATTGTAGCTATAATGTAATTGAGAATGTAACCACAACTAAGACTGTTACTGGGAATGAATGCTAGTTCCTGATAACTGAGGTTTAGACTGGTACTGAAGTATTGAATTTTGATGGATAAGTAACTGATAACTGAAAGCCATGGTCTTGTAGGACTACCAAAGTCCTTTACTAAATATAGATTATTGAACTGATGCGGTAACTGAGGCTTAGGTATAAAACATCAACACCACGGATTCACCGAGGTATCTTAATTAAGGGTATTTGTGACATAATCTAAGTTTGGCTAATCATTAGGAGGGGAGCATGAATCATGTGAGCTGAGCATACTGTAAATCATGACATGAGTGTATGAGTCATGAGCTGCATAACCTGAGTCTAAAATTTTGTACTCGTGATTCGTAACACTCAGTAAACTAGAACTCCATATATTAGGAATTGGAAACACACACGATTCTATGAAAAGTGTGTGAATACAAACTGTATTCGTGGAATTGAGATGTGGAGCTTACGTAAGTATCGTGGTGATTGTAGTACAAAACTTTGCACTGAGGTAAGAATGAGTCTCGAATCACCTTACCTTATTGATTTTCTACACATACTGGCATTCCTACTAGAATCTGAAAGCCTGACATTTCTGGGATATCATAATCGGACAGTGCCTGTGTACCTATCGGGTTATGATAGACTGACCCAATGGGTGAAGACTGAGAGAGGTCCTGTTAATATTTGGTATGACCTCAAAATTTGACTTTTATACAAAGAGTTACAAAAGAAAAGAAGCTCATGAATTTGAAGGTACATAAATATGTAAATGGTAAACCTATAACATACCAGTGACTGTATCAAGAGAACTTTCCTGATCTTGTCTGGACTGAAGTGCGTAAAGCCTATTTGGGCGTTGCCTACTAGCAGGACTGGAAGTGGCACCTCACTGATTTAGGCTATTAAAATGAGCTGAAGAATGGTTATGCTAACCCTGAAAGCCTGACTGAGGACAATCTCTGACTCTGTGGCTTGGCTTACCACATCCGAAACACACATCACTACCAACTCAGCAAATACCCTTGTGGTTCTTACCACAAGTCTGGCAAAGAGGATTAGTTCGAGCACTGCAAACACTGTCCTGAGATTTAGAGCCTGGTGCGCTATCTCTATTACCATCCCTAAAATTAGGAATTGGAGCACTGGCTGAGGAAGGAGATGGAACGGACGACTCGAGGTGAAACTGAGAACAATTTCCACCCTCTGACTTAGGCAGATTGAAATTGAAGCTGCCTGTTCTAGCTCTCTTATTCTTCCTTTCCTTCTCTTTAATCTTCTGCTCCTCTATCTGTTGATCATGGATCATAAGATGAGCTATGTATATCTTACTAATCAACATCGCGGTCCTGCACTCCTTAACCATACTATCATTCACCCTTGAAAAGAACTTACTCATCTTAGCTCTGTTATCTGCCACCATATGAGGTGCGTATCTAGCTAGTTGAGTAAACTTAAGGGAATACTTTTTCACTATCATGTTATCCTTCCCGAGGTTGATAAACTCTAACACCATAGCTTCGCTCAGCTCTAGGGGAAAAAATCTATCTGAAAAGGCAGTGGCAAACTCCTCCTATTCTATGGGCCCTGCATCTGCACCCTTATCTTCTTTCCACTACTTAAACCATGTGTGAGCCATATCTTGTAACTGATATGCAACTAGCTCAGTACTCTCACTAACGGTAACCCTCATGATATCTGTAACCTTCTAAACCTGATCAAGGAATTCCTACGGGTCCTCGTCTGACTTAGACCCAAAAAAGAATGGAGGATTCATTCAGGTAAAGTCCCAAATCCTGGTTGCAGCAGTATTGGCCACTGGATTGGATAGAACAGTAGTTGGCCATTTATTCTGAGTAGTAACTGAATTAGCAAGAGTAGTGAATGCAGCTCTGAAATCTACATGAGAAACGTGTTCGCCTAGGGTATTAGCCTGAACGGGCTGAGGGGTAGACTGATTTCCCGTTTCTCTTTCCTGAGTCCTCTTTAGAGACATTTTCTATAACAAAAGGGAAGGAAGGGATTAGATTGAGAATTTAAATAGAGCCCATACTCCCTCGCATGACCTGATTACTGAAAGAAGGGAAATTGTTCCTAAAATATCTCATAGTCTCTTGTCCATAAGTGTGGTGCACAACACACCCATGCATAAGACTCTACTAGATGTGACTTTTTAGACTTCCTAGGACACTGTTGAACCTTAGGCTCTGATACCAAGTTTGTAACCCCCGAGTCTGGTACTCGAAAATGCTACACGGTGTCCGTGATCCTAAGGACCACACGCTAACCATGATCGATATCTGTAACTAAGCATAGCATGATATACTGTATAAATATAGAATATAAGCAGTAAGATCATAAAGTTCAAAATGGTAACATGTCTGATAAAACAATATCTAAACGGGGTATAGAAATACCTAAAAATAAAATAAATTGTCTGAACGTACTATAGTCTGAAAGTCTCTAAACTATTTAAAAACTGAAGAGTTGATGGGACATGTCCCCAACTAACTCCGAACTACTGATGAGGACTCACTACTGACTTTGACTGCTGAAACTGAAATGCTACTGATGCTCTGGAGCTCGTGCTTCTAAACCTATGGTATAAAAACACCATAGCACAAATGTATCAGTATGATAGAATATACTGGTATGCAGGTGAGGTAGGCTGAATGCAAAGGGTTCGTATGCATGAACAATACTAACTGACTGGATAACATAAATGTGAGAATACATGCATAGATAAGTAACTGAAACTGAATACATGGTAATACTGACTACTGAGTCTGAATACTGATAACATAAACTACTGATAACTGAGATAACTGATACTAAGTGACTGTATCTAAAAGTCTAGATTCTGATGAAACTAGCTGAGTTCCGTACTATACTGAGTGACTGTATCTGACAGTCATGATATCTGATGAACTATCTAAATTCTATTACTGAGACTGAGTGACTATATCTAACAGTCCTGATTCTGTAATTGAAATTGTGGGAGAATTTATCTAACCGACATGCCCCTAATAAGCTATTATAGCTGAGTTGGGATCCAAACTGTAACCCCAACTGGAAGGATGTCAATACCACACCACTGGTAAGGACAAGATGTGAGTGACCCTCATCTGACAGTATCTCCAAAGGTTAATAGTAGGACCCTCATCTAATAGTGTTAATCCATCTCATCAACCCTCAACTGACAGTATTGATATCTCAACCTATATTGGCTACATAGTTCTGGAACGCAAGGATTTCTTCTAAAAATCAAACCCTCTGCTGACAGTGTATGTTCCTTCCTTGGGTTCACTCGGTGCTGAATCCTACTCCCATCTGAATAGATATTGAACTAGATTGGACTGATATGTTACTGATTGTACTAATTAACTGGACTGAACTGAGTTCACTAGATTCTGTTGACTGAAGGAATACTACTGAGATCTGATAACTGACTAAGATTTCTGAGTATTGAGATTACTGGATTACTGAGATTACTTAGTAATGGACTGATACTGAATTTACTGAGTTTTCCTAAGTCATGTCACTGACTGAATTCTACTGATCGTGGCTTGACTGAGAGTAACATAAAAACTGACACTGGCTCTACGCACACAGCTAAATTATTGGGTACAAGTACCCCCAGGACTCAATAGAAGGAAAATGACAAGGCATAACATTCTTGAATACACGACAAACATTAAAAATCCATAATACAATAAGTTGGGGATTTCATGAAGTACATGGTTATCATAATCTTGTACATGGTAGGAATGCATTTACTCAATGTCATAATTTTATACTCTAACATCATGAGCATTCCAACAAATATCTACATTGCACATCAATAGAATGGGTGAATTTGAACATAAGGGTAAAACATGAATCCTTTACTTAAGTCACAATTGAGTCATATTACATAATTTCTAGTCTCTTAGGCGTGCATGACTTAGGGCATGACATATCTTAACCAACTAAAATTCATGGTTTTCAACTCACATGCGAACATATTTTCATAAAAACACATAAAGATTCCGACTTAGGAATCATACAACAACAACAACCATATGAACATAATCGACACATAGTATGAATATCATAATTCATAGTTTAAAACTTGATTTTTGGGCTTCATGGGCGAAAGAAATCCATGAATGAACACTATGCATACCTGAAAAAGGAAACCTTGAAGGTTCTTGGAGTTCTTGGATGGATTTCTTGAGATTGACCTTGATTCTCAAGGACTAGGGTTTTGTTTTCTTGAGAGAGAATGTTCTTGATATTGTGTAAAAAGTGAATAATAAGTAAAAGGACATTTTTAGGGCTTAAATCCCACATCTGGGTTGAATAAAATCATGGGAAAAGACCCATTTAACCCTGAACGCGTCTTTTAATTTTTGTCAAAATTTTCCAAAATGGGCACCTGGTGCAATGCGGCATTATCGCACCGTGTCAATAATTTGACAATTGGGAAATTAGGAGATGGAGCGACACAGAGCTCTCACATTGCCACTTTGTTTGCGACTTGGAATTTTTGCGCGACGCAGAGACATAGCGGAGATTCACTGGAAAAAGAACAATTGGAACTTAGAAGCCCTCCACGACGCGGTGTAATCACGGAGTCTTACTGAAAATTGAAAAATGTCATTTTGGCTTATGGCGCGATGTGCCACTAACTAAAATGACTATGTTTTATGACTGAAACTTTAAATCGCCATAACTTCTTACCCGATTATCAGATTTATGCGATTTGGTATCGATGGAAAGCTTATTGAATATCTCACACAACAAAAAGTGAAAATCTTGAAAATTAAACATATATAAAAGTGTATTCATATTTAAATCATGTCTTTGACATCTTTGGGATGAATTTAAGCTAGGCAGAAGTATGGGGTATTACAATATCTCCTCCTTGGGAACATTCGTCCTTGAATGAAACTGAATAAGATGAGAGAAATGATAAACTGAAATATATACAGAACATGAACAACTAAAACATGATTACATGACTGGCATTACTGCTTTACTGAGATTTATTCTGAGCATGCATATCTGATGCATGAGTACTGATTCATAAATGCATGACTGGGATCACTGATGAGCTGAGTATACTGAACATGCTTATCTGATGCATGAATGCATGGCTGAACTGACACATGAATACATGGCCGGGAGTACTGATAAGCTGATCACGCATATTAGATGCGTGAATATATGTCTGAATTGACTCATGAGCATGCGACTGAACCTGTAATGGTAAAGATACCAAATTTGAAATAAAAATTGAGCATGGAACTGAATACCAAGTTTGTAATTGAAATTTGAACATGAGACTGAATAAGCTTAAGGAAAGCTGTTACCTTGGGCTAAGTCTGAATTAGCAGAGAAGAGGTGAGGATACTTGGTTCGCATATCTGTTTCTGCTTCCCAAGTAGCTCCCTCAATGGATTGATTCCGCCAAAGAAATTTGACTTAAGGGACCTCTTGTTCCTCAGTCTACGAGTCTGATAGTCAAGGATTTCGACTAGAATCTCTTCGAATGAGTGGTTGTTCTGAATGTCTATGTCTTCTATAAGGACTACAACTGTTGGGTCACCTATGCACTTTCTTAAGCAAGGATACATGGAACACTAGATGAACTGAGGCAAGATCTGAAGGCAATTCAAGCTCATAAGCTACTTTGCCGAAATAATTGAGAATTTTTAAGGGACCGACATATCGGGGACTGAGCTTTCCCTTCTTTCTGAATCTCTTCACTCTTTTCATGGTAGAGATCTCTAAATAGACATAATCACCAATCTCGAACTAGATATTCTTTTTGAATATGCATGAATGAAAATATGAGAAAATGACTGAGTCTATAACATGTGTCATGGATTGAGCATCGTGAGCTGAACTGAGCCATTAAGTACATGGCTTATGACCGAGATTAAAGATAAAGGGTCAACCTATGGTTACTTACTACTCCAAACTAGATTCATTATGTGAAGAGAAAAATAGAGTGTCTAGGTCATGGAAGTTCGGGAGTTATAGTGTATCTCCCTCTTGAGACAATATGTCCCTTGAAGAATACTGACTTGATTGAGATATTGAGAAAACCTTAGGTGATGCGCAATGCACCTACAAACTGAATTGTGACTGTATATTAGGAATCTGAGATTGAGACATGAAACATGAACTGAGCTGCACACGCAACTACATGATTGGTCCATCTTTGAATGGTCACATCTATGAGACTTTGGATAGTATAACTAGATGGACAGAATGGGAAAATGCATGAACTTGTCTGTCTGGCTATTGGATTGAGGTACTCGCTGTTCGGACTAATTCCTACTGACTGACTCATCTGATCTGCTGACTGACCGATGGCTGAGTACTGGGCATGTAAGACTGAACAGTACTTAGGTTGGATAGCTGGACTTAAACTGTAGACTATTATGCATTAAAGGTAAGGACTAACTGGATAACATGAGATAACTGAGCATAAATAAGTAAAAGTTGTATTATCTTAAGGATGCAAGACCAAGCGTATAACATAATTCGGAAACTTTCTGTAATCTAAGGTACTAAAATACTACTAACTGAGTAACTATTGGCCATATGCTATAGTCGGGTAATTCTAAAAGTGAACTGAGTTTCTGATCTGGCTGGACTATGACTAGGGATGATATTGTAGCTATGACGGTAATTGAGACTGTAACTACAACTAAGACTATTACTGGGACTGAATATTGGTTCCTAATAACTGAGGTTTAGACTGGTACTGAAGTACTGAATTCTGATAGCTAAGTAACTGATAACTGAAAGCCATGGTCATATAGGACTACCTGAGTCCTTTACTGAATATAGATTACTGAACTAATGCAATAATTGAGGCTTAGCGATAGAACATCAAAACAATGAATTCACCGAGGGATCTTAATTTAGGATATTCGTGAGATAATTTGAGTTTGGATAATTATTAGGAGGGGAGCATGAATCATATGATCTGAGCATACTATAAATCATGACATGAGTGTATGAGTTATGAGCTCCTTGACCTGAGTTTGAAATTTATGTACTCATGATTCGTAACACTGAGTGAACTAAAACTCCCTATATTAGGAATTGGAAATGCACCCGATTATATGGAAAGTGTGTGAATACGAACTGTGTTCATGGAATTGAGACGTGGAGCTTACGTAAGTATTGTGGTGACTGTAGTATAAAACTTTGCACTGAGGTAAGAATGAGTCGGGAATCACCTTCCTTTATTGATTTCCTACACTTACTGGCATTCCTACTAGAATCTGAAAGCTTGACATTTCTGGGATATCATGACTAGACAGTCCCTGTATACCTGTCGGTTATGATAGACTGACTCAATGGGTGAAAACTGAAAGAGGTCTTATTAATATTTGGTCTGACCTTAAAATTCGAATATTATGCAAAGATTTATAGAAGAAAAGAAGCTCATAAATTTGAAGGTGCATAAATATGTAAATGGTAAAATTGTAATGTACCGGTGACTGTATCAGGAGAACTTTCCCGATCTTGTCTGGACTAGAAGTGGCTCCTCGCTGATTTGCGTGACCAAACTGAGCTGAGGAATAGTTATGCTGACCTTGAAAACCTGACTGAGGACAATCTCTGACTCTATGGCCTGGCTTACCACATTTGAAACACACATCACTGCCAGCTCTGCAAATACCCTTGGGGTTCTTACCACAAGTCTGGGTAAGAGGATTAGTTTGGGCACTGCTAACACTGCCCTAAGATTTAGAACCTGGAGCGCTATCTCTATTAATATCCCTGAGCTTAGGAATTAGAGCACTGGCTGAGGAAGGAGCTGGAACGAATGACTCGAGGAAAAACTGAGAATTATTTCCACCCTCTAACTTAGGCTGACTGAAATTGAAGCTACCTATTCTAGCTCTCTTATTCTGCCTTTCCTTCTCCTTAATATTCCGCTCCTCTATCTGCTGAGCATGGATCATAAGCCTAGCTATATCCATCTCACTAATCAACATCGCGGTCCTGCACTCTTTAACCACACTATCATTTGCCCCTGAAAAGAACTTACTTATCTTAGATCTACAATTTGCCACCACATGAGGTGTGTATCTAGTTAGTTGAGTAAATTTAAGAGAATACTCTTTCACTGTCATGTTATCCTACCTGAGGTTGATAAAATCTAACACCTGAGCTTTGCTCAGCTTTAGGGGAAAAAATCTATCTAAGAAGGCAGTGGCGACTCCTCTTATTCTATGGGCCCTGCATCTGCACCCTTCTTTACTTTCTACTACTTAAACCATGTGTTAGCCATATCTTACAACTGATATACAGCTAGCTCAACACTCTCACTAACAGTAACCCCCATAATATTTGTAACCTTCTGAACCTGATCAAGGAATTCTTGAGGTTCCTTATTTGACTTAGATCTGAAAAGGGATAGAGGATTCATTCGGGTAAAGTCTCAAATCCTAGTTGTAGTAGTATTGGCCACTAGATTGGCCCGAACAGTAGCTAGCCATTCATTCTGTGCAGCAATTGAATTAGAAAAAGTAGTTAATGCAGTTTTGAACTCTACATGAGAAACGTGTTCGTCCGGGGGATCTACTTGAACGGGCTGCGGGATAGACTGATTTCCCATTTTTCTTTCCTGAGTCCTCTTTGGAGGCATGTTTTATAATGGAAGAGAAGGAAGGGATTATATTGAGAATTTAAATGGACCTCATGCTTACTCACATGACCTGATTACTGAAAGAAGGAAAACTGTTCCTAAAATATCTCATAGCCTCTTGTCCATAAGTGGTGCACAATATACCCATGCACAAGACTCTACTAGATGCGGGTTTTCAGACTTCCTAGGACACTGTTGAACCTTAGGCTCTGATACCAAGTTTGTAACGCCCCGAGTCTGGTACTCGAAAATGCTACACGGTGCTCGTGACCTCGAAGGACCACAAGCTAACCCATGAGAGATATTTGTAACTAAGCACAGCATGATCTACTGTATAAATGCAGAATATAATCTATAAGGCCGTAAGGTTCAAAACTATAACATGTCTGATAAAACAATATCTAAACAGGGTATAGAAATACCTAAAACTAAAATAAACTATCTAAACGTACTGTAGTCTGAAAGCCTCTAAACTATCTAAAAACTAAGGAGTTGATAGTACATGTCCCCAACTAACTCCAAATTACTAAAATAAACTAAGTACTGAAGGAACAAAATAATTAAATAATAACATCCTTAAATGGTGAGGACACACTGCTGACTTTGACTGCTGAAACTGGAATGCTACTGATGCTCTGGAGCTAGTGTTTCAGATCCTATGGTATAAAAACACCAGAGCATAAATACGTTAGTATGATTGAATATACTGATATGCAAGTGAGGTAGGCTGAATGCCAAGGGTTCATATGAATGAACAATACTAACTAACTGTATAACATGAATGTAAGAATACATGCATGGATAAGTAACTAAAACTGAATACGTGGTAATACGGACTATTAAGTCTGAATACTGATAACATGAACTACTGATAACTAAGATAACTGATAGTAAGTGATTGTATCTGACAGTCTAGATTCTGATGAAACTAGTTGAGTTTCATACTGTACTAAGTGACTGTATCTGACAGTCTTAATATCTGAATAACTATCTGAGTTCTATTACTGAGACTGAGTGATTGTATCTGACATTCCTAATTCTGTAACTGAAACTGTGGGAGAATTCATCTAATCGACATGCCCCTAATAAGCTATTATAGCTGAGTTGGGGTCTAATCTATAACCCTAATTGGAAGGGCGTCAATACCGCGCCACTGGTAAGGACAAATGTGAGTGACCCTCATCTAATAGTTTCCCTAAAGAAAAATGATGGGACCCTCATCTGACAGTGTTAATCCACCCCATCAACCCTCAACTGACATTGTTGATGTCTCAACCTATGCTGGCTACATAGTTCTGGAATGCAAGGATTACTTCTAAGAATCACACCCTCTGCTGACAGTGAATGTTCCCATCCTTGGGTTCACTTGGTGCTAAATCCTACTCCCATCTAAATAGACACTGAACATGGCTAGATTGATTTGTTACTGATTGTACTGATTAACTGGACTGAACTGAGTTTACTGGATTCTTTTGACTAATGGGATACTACTGTGATCTGATAACTGACTGAGATTTTTAATATTTCTGATTACTGAGATTACTGGATTACTGAGATTACTTAGTACTGGACTAATACTGAATTTATTGAGTTTTCCTGAGTCATGTGACTGACTGAATTCTACTGATCGTGGCTTGACTGAGAGTAACGTGAAAACTGATATTAGATCTAGGCACACAGCAAAATTATGGGGTACAAGTACTCCCAGGACTCGATAGAAGGAAACTGACAAGGCATTACATTCTTGAATACACGTCCAACATCAACAATCCATAATATAATAAGTTGGGGATTTCATGAAGTACATAGTTATCATAATCTTGTACATAGTAGGAATGCATATACCCAATGTCATAATTTCATACTCTAACATCATGAGCATTCCAACAAATATCTACATTGCATATCAATAGCAAGGGAGTCATATGAACATAAGGGTATAATATGAATCCTTCACTTAAGTCACAATTGAGTCATATTACATAATTTCTAGTCTCTTAGGCATTTTGTCAAAAACTTAGGGTGCATGACTTAGGGCATGGAATAATCATCACATTAACATATCATAACCAACTAAAATTCATGGTTTTCAAATCACATGTGAACATATTTTCATAAAAACACATAAAGATTTTGACTTGGGAATCATACAACAACAACAACCACATGAACATAATCGACACATAGCATGAATATCATAATTCATAGTTTAAAACTTGATTCTTGGGCTTCATGGATGAAAGGAATCCATGAATGAACATTGTGCATACCTGAGAAAGGAAACCTTAAAGGTTCTTGGAGTTCTTCGATTGATTTCTTGAGATTGACCTTGATGCTCAAGGGTTAGGGTTTGATTTTCTTGAGAGAGAATATTCTTGATATTGGGGAAAAAGTGAATAATAAGTAGCTAAGGACATTTTTAGGGCTTAAATCCCATATCTGGGTGGAATAAAATCATGGGAAAAGACCCATTTAACCTTGGATGCGTCTTTTAATTTTTTTCAAAATTTTTCAAAATGGGCACCTGGAGCGACGTGGCGATATCGCACCATGTCAATGGAATTTACTAACTGGGAAATTGGGAGATGGCGCGATGCGGAGCTATCGTGTTGCCACTTTGTTTGCGACCTAAAAGTTTGGTGTGACGCGGAGACATCGCGGAGATTCACTGGAAAAAGAACAATTGGGATTTAGAAGCCCTCCTCAACACGGTGTAATCGCAGAGTCTTACTGAAGACTGACAAACTCCATTTTTTCTTATGGCGCGACGCACCACTGGCTAAAATGATGGTATTTTATGATTAAAACTTTAAATCGCCATAACTTCTTACCTGGTTATCGAATTTAGGAGAATTTAGTATCGATGGAAAGCTTATTCAATTTCTCACACAACAAAAAGTGAAAATCTTGAAAATTTCATATATATAAAAGTGTATTCATCTTTAAAGTATGTCTTGGACATCTTCGGGATAAATTTAGGCTAAGTAAAAGTACAGGGTATTACACTTATACATGTGAACATGAATTAAATCAAAAATCAACATCTCGGGATCAGAAAGATCAATTTAAAAACCCTCAAAGTTAAGGGTCCTTGAAAATGACTAAGTCCCCAATACTTAGTGAAATTTTCAGGCTTTAAGCCTTTTATGCATGCAACTAGGAGCTGATCTGAGCAAAGAATAATACGGGGTATTACAGGTAGAGATGGAAGAAAGTGGCCTAATAAGAAGTGGGGGAGTTCTGGTTCTTTCTCTATGGCTAGTACTCCTTACCCTACGTCATCGAGTGATCATTTTTCTAAGTATGTTGGAGGGTACAGGGCACAGAGTGCCCAATCTCAGGCTAGTGGGGCTCAATCCACTCTATTATATCCTCCTTGCAGATTTTATGGTCAGCCACACCATGGCTAATATGAGAAGGGGAGAAACCAATGTTTTAATTATGGTTAGATTGGTCATATGTAGTATGATTTTCCTTCTAAGGTTGCTTCTGGGTCCAATAAGGTTCCTATTTCCTCTTCATTAGCTCCTGCACCAAAAGGTGTTGATTTTGCTTCTGGTACCGGCACTGTCTAAAATATCTTATATGTCTTGTTTCTCGTTAAGACTCTAAGGCATCTCCCGACGTCATTACTGGTATTTTGAAACTCTTTTCCCATGATGAGTACTTTTTACTCGATCCAGGGTCTACTCTTTCTTATGTGACCCTATTTGTGGCTGTGCATTTTGGCTTTTGTCTTGAGTGTATTTCAGACCCGTTTCTGTAACTACCTTGGTGGGTGACTCTATGGTTGCTAGAAGATTCTATAGGGTGTGGCATCGATTGGTGGTCAGGAGACTTTGGTGGATCTGTTTAAATTAGACATGGTTGATTTTAATGTCATATTGTGGATGTATTAGTTGCACTCGTGCTATGCTTTTTTAGACTGTTGGACTCGTAAGGTAATCTTTAAATTCCTAAATAAGCCAGTTATTGAGTAGGAGGGTAGTTCCCTATCTCCTAAGAGGAGGTTCATATCACATCTTAGAGCTCGGAGATTAATCTCCAAAGGGTATCTCTATCATCTGATCTAGGTTAAAGATTCTAACTCGGAGGGTCCTTCTTTACATTATGTCTCGATAGTGAATGAATTTTTTGAGGTCCTCCCCAATGACCTTCCTGGTATTTCTCCCAATAGGGAGATTGATATTGGGATAGATTTTGTCCCAGACACTTGTCCTATTTCTATTTCCCCATATAGAATGTCTCCAGTTGAGTTAAAGGAGCTTAAGGAGCAATTAAGGGATCTTTTAGACCATGGTTTCATCCGTCCTAATATGTCTTCATTGGCTGCACCAGTATTATTCATGCATAAGAAAGATGGTTCCCTTCAGATGTATATTAATTACTGATAATTGAATAAGGTGATGGTAAAGAATAAGTACCCTATTTTGAGGATAAATAATTTGTTTGATCAACTTTAGGGGGCTAAGATTTTTCTCCAAGATTGATCTTCGACCCGGGTATCAATAGTTAAAAATAAGGGAGATGGATACCACTAAGATAACTTTTCATACCCAGTCTAGGTATTTTGAGTTCTTGGTGATATTATTTGGTTTGACTAATGCCCCTGCAATATTTATGGACTTGATGAATAAGGTCTTCCATCTGTTTCTAGATTTGTTCGTTACTGTTTTCATCAATGACATTTTGGTATACTCTAAGAGTAAGGAGGATCATGTTGATCACCTCCGCCTTGTATTACATACCTTGAGAGATCAGCAGTTGTATGTTAAGTTCTCTAAATGTGAATTTCAGTTAAACGTAGTTATATTTCTAGGTCATGCTGTGTCTGGTGAGGGGATCATGATGGATCCTCAAAAGGTTGCGGAGGTTAAGAAGTGGCCTAGCCCTACGACTCTAACCAATATTTGGAGCTTCTTAGGTTTAACCAGTTACTATAGGAGATTTATGAAGTTTTTCTTCTATTGCTGCTACATTGACCAAGTTGACTTAGAAAAAGGTACAATTCTTGTAATCTGATGCTTGAGAGGATAGTTTTGAGAAGCTGAAAGATAAGTTGACTTCAAATGTGGTCTTGACTCTACTTGAAGGCACGGAGGGTTTTGTCATTAATTATGATACATCCTAGTTTGGTTTGGGTTGTGTGATGATGCAATATGGCAAGGTGGTTGCTTATGCCTCTAGACAATTAAAGGTTAATGAGAAAAATAATTTGACTAATGACTTGGAGCTATTGGTTGTGGTGGTTTGCGTTGAAAATTTAGCATCATTATCTGTATGGGGTCCGTGTTGATATCTTTTTTGATTATAAGATCCTGCAGTATGTGTTCACTCAGAAAGAGCTTCATCTCAGGAAAAGGAGGTGACTTAAGTTATTGAAGGACTATGATATGAGTCTTGACTACCATCTAGGTAAAGCTAACATGGTTGTTGATACTCTTAGAAAGCTATCAATGGGTAGCTTATCCCATTTGGATAAGGATAAGCAGGAATTGGTGAAAGATATTCACAGTTTAGCCAACCTTGTAGTTTGTCTCTTGGACTCTGAGGATGGTGCTATGGTTATGCAACAGGTGGCACAATCATCTCTTGGTTCAGAAAAAAAAAGAAATAGGTATTAGACACTCTCTTGATAAAAATCAAGGATAATGTAGGTAAGCAGAAGGTGATGACTTTTGAGATCGATGGTGATGGTATCTTGAGGTACCAAAGGAAGTTGTGTGTTCCTGATATGGATGGATTACGAGGTAGGATATTAGCCGAGGACCATGAGTCGTGGTATATGGTTCATCCCTGCTCAACAAAGATGTATCATGAACTCAAGCATAGGTATTAGTGGAATTATATAAAGCGGGATGTAGCCAACTTTATGGCTAAGTGTATGACATATCACTAAGTAAATATGGAGCATATGAGGCCAGGTAGGCTACTTCAAGAAATTGAATTATCGGTGTGAAAGTGGGAGATAATTAATATGGATTTCGTTACCGGCCTTCCACGGTCGCAGAATTAGTGTGACTCTATTTGGGTCATCGTGGATAGGATGACTAAGTACGCTCACTTCTTGCCAGTGAGGACTTATTTTTTTGCCAAGCATTTTTTAAAATTATTCCTTCATAAAGTTGTAAAGTTGTATGGTGCGCTAGTTTCGATCATTTTGGATTGTGGTACTCAATTTTCATCACATTTCTGGCACTCATTTCAGCGTGTTTTGGGGACCAAAATGAGCCTAAGTACTTTCTTTCACCCGCAATCAGATGGGCAAGTAGAAAGAACTATTCAGACTTTAGAAGATATGTTGCGAGCTTGTGTAATCAACTTGGTAGTAGTTGATATGACTACTTACCTCTCATTGGATTTACCTATAATAATAGTTACCATTCTAGCATTGGTATGGCCCTATTTAAGGCGTTATATGGAAGAAGGTGTAGATCTTCTATTGGGTGGTTCGAGGTTGGTGAAGCGGGGATGTTTTGCCTGAATTTAGTTCACCAAGCTATGGAGAAGGTAAAAGTGATTTGGGATAAGCTTAAGACCACCCAAAGTCGCTAAATGTCCTATGCAGAAGTGAGGTGAAGGGACTTGGAATTTGAGGTTGGAGATTGGGTGTTCTTGAAGGTATCTTCTATGAAGGGAGTAATGTGGTTTGAAAAGAAGGGGAAGCTCAGTCACCGGAATGTTGGCCCGTACTTGGTTTTAAGGAGGGTTGGTAATATTGCATATGAGATGGAATTTCCATCTAGTATGAGTTCTATTTATCTGGTATTCCATGTATCCATGTTGCAGAAATGATGGGTAATCCTTCGTTGCTTGTTCCCTTGGAGAACGTTGATATTTTAGATTCTTTGTCCTATGAGGAGGTCCCGGTAAGGATCTTAGATCGGCAAGTTCGTTGGTTGCGAATGAAAGATATGTCTTCGGTAAAGGTTCTATGGCGAAACCAAAAGTCTGAGGAAGCTACTTGGGAAGCCGAGGAGGACATAAATTCAAGTATTCATTCTTATTCCCTATTCAAAAAAATTCATACTTGAGGTATGTGTGTATTCTTAACATCATTGTTTTCTGACTTTGTTACAGGAAAGATTTATTTCCTTGGCATATATGTTTTATAACTTAGTTAGACGTAAGAGTAGAGGTATAAGGAGTCCAATTGTGCTTGTGTTGCCTTGACCCATCATTTGAGGATAAATGAACGTAAGTAGGGGAGACTGAAAGGCCTCGAACTTTGGCCCTTGTGAATTTCTTGAGTTTTGAACTTTCTATTCATCTTACGACTCACACCATAAGTCATATGGTGTGGTCACAGGTCTAAGGACCCTAGTCGTATCTTGGTCAGTGTGTTGATAGCCAAGTTCTATCCTGATTATAAGAGACTCCATACGAGCTTTATGGTTATATGACGAGAGGGTTAGGGCCCAATTATATGTTGTCTAGTGTTTAGCCCTTAGTGTTCTACTTTGGATACGACTAAAGCTTACCAATCGTATAGTCTAGTGACGAGTGGGTCAAGAGAGTCGTAAGTTGGATAGAGTGTGGTGTCTAACCATCTATTCTGGTGATGACTTGATGATACCAATCATATGTAGTGGTGATGAGTTAAAAGGTTAACTCGTAACCACCTGCGGGTTTCTACAGCTTTAAGCTGGGGGTACTTTGGACATTTCCCACCCCAAAGACCTTAAGACCCCACATCTTATAACACAGATTGGGCATTCATTCTACACTTAGCAATATTAAAACACTCTCCAATTCTCTCTAAAACCTCTCAAGAAAGATTAGGTTAAGGTTTCTTTGAGGTAGTCATCTACGGGCTTAAAGATCAAATTCTCTCCGTGAATCTTTGTAACTCAGGCATGTGACTCTTTCTAAATTATTAGTTCACTAAAATCCTATGTTTTAAACATTGCTCATGAGTCATTAAGAGTTGTTTTAAAAACCAAGGTTGAAGGTTTGAATGAATGTTGTTGGGTATTGCTTTCTCATGATTTAAATTATGATCCTACATGTTTTTATAATGATTTTGCACATGCGGGTGCATGGGAATTGTGGTTTAACAAATGGGTCATGTTTAGCCCTAGATTTGTTGGATTTTGGCTTTGATAATGGTTTGCCCTCAACCTGTTTGTGAAATTTTCAATGAGAATGATCTTTTCACATGATTGAACTGTGTTTTGAACTAAGGCATTAGCCTAAGAATGATAATGATTGTTAAATGGTTTTATGAAGGCCTTGTTGGCCATAAAGTGATTTAAAATACTAAAGAGGTTTTAGTCCATAAATATTGAATTGAATTGAAGTCTTTGTTAGACAATGGGTTCGGGTCCTAAGTTGATTATTAATAGTTATGTCATGTTGTACGCTTGCAAGTGGGGTTGGTATGACAATACCAATGGGATGCCTTTGGTAAGTAATTAGATTAATGGTTGTGTATGTGAAATGAATATTTTAATTTAGACTTTAAAGCAGGGTGTGTTGCAGGGCCGTGAAAGTAGAGTCTAAATGACTAATACTGGAAACCGCACTAGCTGGTGCGGGTATCTATATGACTGGGAGGTTCGAGTCCCCCGAATGAATATATGAATGGGAAGTTCGAGTCCCCTATATTGTATATATTGGTGCTTAAGTCACCTTGATTATGTCGGGAAGTTTGAGTCCCCTATAAAGGCATAAACGGATATGGATATTTTGTAGTTGGTGCAGCTACATATATTGGAGCCCTTCCAGCTAGGGTAGAGCTCGGCTCATATAGCCTGTGGATGCCTTGTTATATGATGGCTATGCAACACAACCCAGGTTATGTTTTTTAAAGGCATGCTAAACTTTGTTCCCTATTTCGGCACACTATATATGTATATATGTGATTGTATACGATTATTTGACTTGGTTTTATATGAAGGAATTATGTTATTCCTCTATCCCCGAGTACATACTAGCACTCTAACCGTTAATCGTCTCCGGAGACTATATCCCCACACAATGCAGGTACCGAAACTTTTTCTACTTTTCCTACGCAGTGATCAGGTGCTCAAGTTAGTTCTTGAGTTGACATTGAAGTGGTAAGCTTCCATACTTTGAAAAGTTTTATTTCATGGTCCTTGTCTCCTATGTCTCAAACCTTGTTTAGACTTTGTTTTTGGCTATTATTGGGGGCATATCCCGACCTTTTATTGATTTCAGATTTTATAGAGGCTTTGTTGGACTACTGTGGACTTGGGTGGTTTGGTTAGTTGTTTGGAAACGGACGATTGTGTGATTTCCAGTGGTTGGTATTGACTTATCATTGAATTGTTATTAGTTTTATTCTACGCTATCTTGTTATATTTTTTGAATGCAACCAATACTTGTGGTTGTTGTGCTGGTTAGGCTAGATAAAGAGAGTGATCTTCAGTCAACGTGGGACTTGAGATACCCATCACGGTCAGGCCTTGGTTCAAGTCGTGAAAATTTGCTACTATATTACTATTTTGCTTGGATTTGCTTATCTACTCTTGGTTCAAATTGAAAAGGAAAATTTAGACTTTGGTATTCTTTCGCTGCTACCCAGTTAGGCACTTTGATTGTGCCTTGCCTCTTTTCCATCAAAGCGGTATCAGAGCGTAGGTTGTTGTTGATTAACGATCTAAATGATGCAGAAAAATATGAGCCAAATAGAGTATTTGAATGGTAGTAATTATCATACCTTGAAAGGCAAGATGAAAGATCTCCTATTTGTCAAAAAAATGCATTTACCTGTGTTTGCATCTACTAAACCTTAATCCATGACAAATGAGGATTGCAAATTCGAGCACCTACAGGTTTGTGGATATATTAGACAATGGATTGAATATAATGCTAGAAATCATAATGTGAATGAGACACATGTCAGATGTTTGTGGGTCAAGATCGAAACACTTTATGCTTCGAAGACTGGCAATAACAAGTTGTTCTTGCTTAAGCAATTGATAAATATCAGGTATAAAGAGGAAAATCCTATTTATGATCATATAAATTATTTTTAGGGTGTCCTTGACTAGTTGTCCGGAATGGTTGTAAAGTTCGATGAAGAAATTCAAGGTCTTTGCCTTCTTAATACTCTCTCTGACTCTTGGGAAACTCTATGAGTTTCTTTGACTAATTCTGCTCTCAGTGGTATTGTAACTAAGGAATATGCTAAGAGTGGTGTCTTGAATGAAGAGATGAGAAGAAGATTTCAGGCCTTATCTTCACACTGATGTTTTAGTTACTGAAGAGAAGGGGAGAAATAAGTCCAGAGGTCCGAGTAATAGAGATAAAAGTAGAAGCAAGTCAAAGTCTAAATTCAATAATGTTAAATATGATTATTGCAACAAAAAGGGGCATATGATGAAATATTATTACAAACATAAGAGATATATGAGACAAAAAAAATGATAATGAAAATCGTGTTGTTGTTGTTTCTAATGATGATCTTCTTGTTGTTTGTGGTGAGAATGCCATTAATCTTGTTCGTAATGAGACTAGTTGGATTATGGATTTTGGTGTTACTTCTTATGTTACTCCAAAAAAGGAATTATTTTCTTCGTATACTCCAGGTAATTTTGGGATGTTGAAAATGGGTAATAATGATGAAGTTCAAGTACTTGGTATTGACACTGTTTTTTTGGAAAGTAATAATGGTTCCAAACTAGTTCTTAACAATGTCAAGCATGCTCCAGATATTCGCCTGAATTGGATTTTTGTAGGGAACCTTAATGATGAGGGTTATGTTAACATCCTTGGTGATGGCCAGTGTAAGCTTACTAGAGGTTCGATGATTGTGGCTTGAGGTAAAAAGTTGTCTAACTTGTACGTATTTCAGGGCTTTACTTCTAGAGGATTGATAAACTTGGTGGATAATGATACTTCATCAGAGTTATGGCATAAAAGATTGAGTCATATGAGTGAGAGGAGGATTGACCGTTTGGCTAAGAAAAATTTATTCTCTGGAGTGAAATAAGCAAAGTTAAAGAAGTGTGTTCATTGCTTATAGAGTAAATAGAAAAGAGTTTCTTTTCAGAGTCATCCGCCTTCAAGAAAGCTTGATTTGCTGGAGTTGGTACATTTTGATTTGTGTGGTCCTTTTAAAGTACGGTCTCATGGTGTTTCACTTTACTTTATGACTTTTATTGATGACCATTCTCGTAAACTTTGGGTATTTCCTTTGAAGTCCACAGATCAAGTACTTGATGTGTTCAGGGGATTTTAGGCCTTGGTTGAGGGGCAGACAAGGAAAAAATTAAAATGCATCTGCTTAGGTAATGGTGGTGAGTATATTGGTCCTTTTTATAGATATTGTAAAGAACAAGGTATTCGGCATCATAAAATTCCTCCAAAAACTCCTCAGTTGAATAGTTTGGCAGAGACAGAGAGGATGAATAGAAATCTAGTTGAGAGGGTTAGATGCATACTTTCAGATGCTAAACTGTCAGATTTCTTTTGGTCAGAAGCACTTAATACTGCTGCTTATGTTATCAATTTATCTCCTACCATTGCTTTGGATTTGGATAGTGATGTCCCTAACAGAGTTTGGTCTGGTAAGAATGTTTTTTATGATCATCTTAGAGTCTTTGGGTGTAAATCTTTTGTATATGTTCCTAAGGATGAAAGGTCAAAGTTGGATATTAAAATTAGGCAGTGTATCTTCATTGGTTATGGTCAAGATGAATTTGGCTATCGTTTCTATGATCCAGTTGAGAAGAAACTTATTAGAAACATTGGTGTTGTGTTCTTTGAAGACCAAACAATTAAAGATTTTAACAATGCTGAGAAGGTTGATTCTCAAAGTAGTGAGAGCCTAGTTGATGTTGATCCAGTTCTTTTGACTACTGCTCTTAAAGAAAATCTTCATGATGATGAAATTAAGTTGATTATGAATATGATGATCATATTCAGAATGACCAGCATGATGATATCGATGATCTAGTGCAAGTTGATATGGTTGATCAGCAACCAATTGTTAATGTTGCAGAGAGTTGTCTCAGACGATCTACTAGAGAGAGAATACTATCATCTTGTTATTCTCCCAGTGAGTATGTACTCTTGACTAGAAGGGTAGAACCCGAGAGTATTGACGAGTTCATGAAAGGTGAAGGAAAAGAAAAGTGGCTTGATGCTATAGAAGATGAGATTAAATCTTTGCATAATAATCATACCTTTAATTTGGTTAAACTTCCTAAAGATAGAAAAACTTTAAAAACAGCTGGGTTTTTCGGGTGAAACATGAAGATAGTAACCCAGTCCCACTATATAAATCTTGATTGGTCGTGCAAGGATTTAACTAGAAAAGGGAGTTGATTTTGATAAGATATTCTCTCCAGTTGTGAAGATGTCATCCATTCGTGTGGTTCTAGGCTTAGTTGCATGTCTAGATTTAGAAGTTGAGCAAATGGATGTTAAAACTTATTTTCTCCATGGCGACGATGAAAAAATTTATATGGAGCAGCCCAAAGGTTTTGAAGTCAAGAAAAAAAGAGAATTATGCTTGCAAATTAAAGAAGAGCTTATATGGTTTGAAATAAGATCCCAAGCAGTGGCATAAGAAGTTTGGTTCCTTTATGAGTCAGCAGGGCTTCAAGAAGACTACTTCAGACCATTGTGTTTTTGTGCAAAAATTTTTTGATGGTGACTTTATTATTGTGTTGCTTTATGTTGATGACATATTTGTTGGTCATAATTTTTGCAGGATTTAATAGTTGAAGCAATAGTTGAGTAAGTTTTTTTCTATGAAAGTCTTAGGACCAGTAAGGAAGATTCTTATCATGCGGATTGCCTGTGATAAAAAGGCCAAGAAGTTGTGGTTATCACAAGAGAAGTACATTCAGAAAGTAATTCGAAAGTTCAACATGGATAAGGCTAAGGTTGTCAGTACACCTTTAGCTATGCACTTCATATTGAGCATGAAGCAGTGTCCTTCCAGTGATAATGAGAAAGAAGATATGAAGAAAGTTTCTTATGCTTCAGCCGTTGGTAGCTTGATATATGCAATGGTTTGTACAAAACTAGATATTGCTCATGTTGTTGGTATTGTTAGCCCTTTTCTTTCTAATCCGGAAAGAGAACATTGGAAATGTTGTGAAGTAGATTATGAGATATCTTTATGGCACTTCTAGTTTGAGTTTGTATTTTGGTACAGGAAAACCTTTTCTTTGTGGTTATACTAATTCAGACATAGTTTGTAATGTTGATACTCGTAAGTCTACTTCAGGGTATTTGGTTACTTTTGCAGAAGAAGCTATGTCTTAGCAATCTAGGTTGCAAAAATGTGTTGCTCTATTTACTACGGAAGCTAAGCTTATTATTATTGTTGAAGCTTGTAAAGAATTGATTTGGATGAAGAGATTCTTGGGGGAACTTGGTTGTGCTCAAGAGATGTATGTGCTTTATTACGACAGCCAAAGTGCTATACATCTTTGCAAGAATTCTATATTTCATGGTCGGTCTAAACATATTGATGTGAGATACTATTGGTTCCGAGATGTGCTGGATTCTAAGTTGCTTGAACTTGAGAAGATTCATACAAATGATAATGGTTCCGACATGATGACTAAAGCTTTTCCAAGAGAAAAGTTTTAAGATTGTTGCATGATCTCCGGAATGCCGGTATACCGGTCTCCTCCACATAGTCTGGAGGGGGAGAATTGTTGGGTCATGGGTGTTTTTCCCTTTCTATTGTGGATAAATAAAGCCCAATTTGGACCAATCCACTTTTGCTAATAGGACCAATACTATGGAGCATATATATAGATCCCTTTAGGTCTTATTTTATCATTCACAAAGAGAGTTTTCAACATCCAAAATAGAGAAAATAAAGAAGATTTTCGTCCAAAAATTCCAGCCACAACAGCCAACTTCAAATTGCGATTTCTGCTTTGTTTATTGTCCGATTGCACTAATTTTTGGAAAACTTGTTCCCTCCCATCTCAATATTTGACTTGGAACTGACGGAGTTGGATTTGGTGGCCTGTAGCTCCTATTTTTCATCCCTAAACAGCAACTGCATTTTGGTGTTTTCGCTCTTTTATTTCTCTAGTTTTTGGGTGCTTAGTTTATGTGTTGTTGCTCATTGTTTGGCACTTGTTTGGTGTCCATTTTAGAGGACAATATTGTAACTCTTGGTGATTATAGTGAAGGTTTGGTCTCGTGTTTTTTACTCTTCACATTGAAGGGTTTTCCACATAAATTTGGTGTCTTATGTGATTGATTTTATTTTGGTCTTATCGCATTTCGTTTGGTTGATTTATTTGCTATCATATTACTATTTTCTTGGGTTTGCTTGTCTCCTCTTGGTTCAAATTGAAAGGAAAATTTTAGACTTGGGTATTCTTCCTCTGCTACCCTGTTGGGCACTTTGATAGTACCTTGCCTTTCCCAACACAAATATGGTGATCGTTGTAGTTGAAATCTCTTCAGAATATTGACTGACATTCTCTTACCATAATAAATTTGATTTGCAGTCGTTATAGTTGATGGTTTTCAATATACCTTTGTCATATAGAATTGCTTTGTCTTGAATCTGGAATTAGAATTTCCTTCTTCTAATTCCGTGCTCTATCATATAGGGGAATCCAATAAATTTGAGAGGTCATTTAGGTTGAATTTGTAAAACCCGGATGACAGGATATGTTTGTATCATATACACCCATATTTTCTTCTTTGAAAACTTGCTCCATCGAGATGTTCTCCTTCTGCCTTCTAATTTGATTGTGGATCTTTGATTGATTCTTTCCTTTTTAAAAAAGGATTTTTGATTGATTCCTTCCATAAATATCCAACATGTAAATAAAAGTCAGTATGTGCCCTTTTAAAATTATATTTGGGGCTAACATTTACAATTATATCAATATTTAAGGATCATTTTAAATCATAAGTTTCAAAAATCTTTTTTAAAAATATTATGTCAAACTAAAAAGTCACGTAAAATTGAGTGAAGAAATTGAATATCCGCTTTAAATCATAAAATTAAAAGAGATATATTTGTACTTTTCTCAAAATTTATGAAGTGCTTAGAGCAAATGCGATACTGTGACGAAAGTAACATAGGGCAACAATGAATAGGATGTGAAACTTGCATAATGTACATAGAAAATGACTACAAAAAGACCTACATCGCTCTAAATCTACCTATACTTCACCCCTACAAAAATAGAAAAAGAAAGATTTAGTAGAACTAGTTTCTATATAACTACAAAAAAAAAAAGGTGCAAAAATATTACATTATTTTATAAAGGAACTCAAAATATAAAGAAATAAATGTTGAAAGAAGTCAAGAATTCAATACACAAACTATATTATAACTGTAAAGTACTTACGATCTTATCGATATAGTGAGATTTTCAAAAGATTCAGATCATAACTTCCATAGCTCCACCCATAGATGTAACAACTTATTATAGATGATGTAGCACTTTGTCATATGATGAGTGTTGTGCCCAAGTGCACACACAAGTGTACATGGTCCGCCAAGTAGTAAAATGGCCTTATAAAAGCCAAGTATCGATCCCACAAGAACTTATGTTAACAACTATCTAAATCTAGTTCACTATAAAGATTAACAACTTCTCGAGTAACCAAAAGAGTTTGGAAAGTTAAAATTAATCGTAAACTTAAACAATGCGATAAATTAAAGATTTCTTGGACAATAATGGGGAAAGCCCAAGGTTAAAGCACTACGAACAATCATACTCAGCTATATAACTTCATTGATTATGTTAGTTATCATGGTTGTTGGTTCATGGAGTTGATATTATGACTAAAAACTATCGAACCTCTAATCAACTATCTAACGTAGCCTCACAACTGCATCGTTGAGCAGGGATGCTAGAACTAAGTTAAGTGCATTCATATTTCATCCTGTAATTGAACCTAATAGGGTGTATTAGATATATTCCTATACTAAATACAAATCATAACTTCATTCAATTAAAAGATTATATTCCTATTTCATCTATCCCACGTTCTATCCTATCACCCCTCTTTCCGGGTTAATGATAGAATTAAGCATGTATTCTAAGGGTCTCGAATCCTTAAAATAGTGATAAAAAGGATAAAAAACAACCAACAATGATAAATAACCAAAACCAATTCATTTAATAACAAGAGTAACCATGTTCTTGGCCTTAACTTCGGAAAAGGTGTTTAGCCACTCATGGACATAATCGTAATCACAATAGATGATCCATATTATAATCCATAAAAAAACTAAATTAGATGAAGAAAAACCCTAATTGAAGCCTTATCCAACGTATATTGAAGCCTCAAGGTCGTCCAAGGTGGTTAAATAAGAGTTTAGTCCTATTTATAGTAGGACCAAAGTTATTGATTTGAACTTAGCCAGCGTATCTTATCGCATGACCTAGGGTCCGTGGCACGTTTCTATCATGGTGATCTACTGGAAATAATAATTTTTGGATGCCCCAAATGGCGTGGCCGGTCCTAAAGCGGTGCCTAAGGCCCGTGGCATGTCAATGAGTCGCAAAATTTCAGATTTGGTAACATTGTACCCTTTGTGTTTGGTTCTTGGTTCCTTGCTTTGTGGTGACTTTTTCTATTGATTTTCAGCTTGTATATCAACCATATATAATCTTGATCAAATCACCAAGCATCCTACCACATCAAACACCACAAATTAGAGCTCAAAACACAATCGAATCCAACACGACGAACTAGAAATGAACATAGCTCAAGCTAAGAGTACTGGTTTCGTGTTCGAATTTTAACTTCATGTTTTGTCTCTTATCTTGTTTCAATTAAACATTAAACACTATAAAAAATTTATTCCACACATAATTACCCATTTATACCTTTAGTAACTTATGACATACACTAGAATCCATCGAGATCAACTAGAACAACATATAGCTCAAGGTAGTTACACTAGTTTTCTCGTCTACACAATAAGTGACCAAATTGATTCTAAACTTATTTGAAACACACCTTAAACATTATAATAAAGTATTTTAACACTTACGTGCTCAATTATATTATTAACCACTCATTAAGCACCCAAGAAGTCATCAAAACAAGGCTAAACAAGCATAGATAATGACACTTAGGTGCATGAATCCACCTAAGATCAATAAGTAGAATAATAATGTAAATCATGTTAATGAAGTTCATACCTTATCAATATTTTGACACACCTTAAATCAATATTTTGGACATCAAAAAGAAATTTTGAAGCTGCAATCAAGTGATATTTTTACCTTTCATTGCATAAGTGTGCAATCAAGGATAGAGATTCAAGTATGTTTTCGAGTTCTATGGATTATCTTTCATAAAATTAAAAATCGATAAATTAAATGTAAATGTTTAACTCCAACATTGTCCTTTAATTTTTTTCCTCTTTTCCTCTTTTCTCTTTTCTATTTGGTAAACTTCTCATCACACACACAAATGTGTGTTGATATATATGTCCAAATACAATAGCAATATATCCAATAAAATCTCACAAGTAAGATCAACGAAGGGTAGAGTGTATGCGAAACTTACCATTACCTGACTGTTTCCAAATATATGTACAAAGTACATGTTGTATATATGTGTGAATTATGAAAGTATGTTAGCATGCATGGGCGTGTAAATTAAATACTAAGCCTAAACTAAAGTATTGTAAATCATGACCAAAAAAGTAAATACCATGATGAAAATCCATCAAAATGTCATCAATTGTGTGTATTTAAGGTCAAGTTTCGTAATCATTCTCCTAACCCATTGATTGCGATCTCAATGAGTTTAATTTCCTTTACACCATTAATTAATGCTATGAATAAGATACAGTTCATTTTCTTCTGTTTTTAGCTCCTTTTTACCACTTCAGCACCCCCACCCTCACAAATAGGGATGTACAAACCGAACTACTAAGTCAAACAGAACCGATGAATCAAACCAAAGCGAGGAAAAAATTAACTTACAGTTTGGTTTGATTGGTTTGGTGTTGAAAAAAAAACTAATAATTCTTGGTTTGGTTTGGTATTAACAAAAATAAAATAAAATCGAACCCAAACCGAACCGACATAATACATATATAATTTTAATTTCTTATATGTAAAAAATATTACTTATAATCTACTTTCTAATTAATTTAATTACTCTTTTATATTCAAAAAATAGATATATATTCTTGGGCCTTTAATTATAATATTTGTCCATTGGTAACAAATTTACAAAGCCCAATTTTAATATAAAAATCAAAAACTCTCCAATTGCTTCACTTTACATTTTACTTTCCAAGTTTTCAGAGAGTTCTTATTATTTCCTCATCTTACTTTTATCTTACTTTACTCATTCTCCTTATTCATCAAGTTGTAATTTAGGTTGTTTCTCTTCTTTCTCTTTTTTCTTATGGAATTATGTTGTAGTTAATTATTTTATGCAGTTAAACTTTTAATAAGTTGTCTCCAATTCTTCATTCTTTTGTATACTCACATTTTATGTGAAGGAAACTTTCAGACAAGCTACTACGACTAGTGACTTAGCAATTGAACCACTATTACTTTGAGAGATAATAGTTTAGACGTCTTAGTAATTTGTCAACTTAATTTTTATTGGAACTACTCTATCACCATTATTTATTTATTTTTTATCTTTTTAGTGAAAACATTTAATTTTTTCTTCAATCACATTATAATTGTAAAAAAGCTGAAAAAACAAAAAAAAATCGACTACAACCGAAATAAAAAAACCGATTGTATATTGGTTTGATTTGGTTTATTGATTTAGAAAACCGACGTTATTGGTTTGGTTATATTTTAATGAAAAAATGAACCAACCCGACCTATGTACATCCCTACTCACAAACTTCTTAAAATTCCAAAACCGACCCTTATTCTTCTATACGCCCAGTGCGCATTACACACCTCACTTCACCACTCACTAGTGGACATTTGAATCGCGCGTGCCCAAACACAAAGGCATATAAAAAGACGGTCCCGCAATAATGTGTGAATGATTGTTACGTATTGTTTCATAATAAATAGTATTATATGATACTCTCTTTGTTTCTTTTTATATATTTATATTTTTTTAAAGTCAAACAATATAAATATTGATCAATATATTTAGATTTATTTTTTACTTAAATTAAAAAAGAATTAAAATTTATGATATTTTTCATATAATTTTTGAATATTTAAATTTTAATTTTGAAAGATTAAATTAATCAAATCTAATTTAATTTTGAAACTTAGTTAAATTGACTAACAGAAAATGAAGAAAGCATATAAAAAGAAATGAAGAGAGTATTATATTGAATCATATGGTCTTATTTTAATAAATATAATATTTGAATAGATTGTATCGATTTTCGCCGTAACATAATCTCAAACATCAATAATTTGAAGAATAACTCTACTAAAAAGTAGAATATCGAGTAGGTTATTATAAGAGGAAGATAAAGAATAAAATAGAATTATTAAATAATAAGTGAAGATTAAATAAGAAAAAAAAATATAAGGTGACGACATGATACTACCAAATCGATGCCTACTTATAATACAACTTTTCATAATTACATAACCATTAAATCAAATCATAGCATACAATATGTTTTAAATAATAACTAAAACAACACATGATATTGATAATCACAAAACAATACAATACCATAGGTAACAACCATCCAAACAAAGAAAATTTTTGTTATGCGAGATTTGATAAAAAATCATAAAGGTCTATTATATCCAATTTTATTCAACATTTTAGCAAAATACTATTTTTACGAGTTGAACTTTCTAATCACATATCCAATTAGTTCTTCAAAACTCCCCTCACATAGTGGCGCAATACACCCATTGCAAATAAATAGAGAAAATAATATGAAAACTTCAAAAAATTTTAAAGCACCAAAAAAAAAGGTAAAGAAATATTTTCCTACCGATTAAATCAAAAAATGAGTTATTAAGAATCAAAATTCGATAGTGAATATCTTATTAATTTTAACATGTTTATAAATCAAAAATTGATAATATATAAAATCAGATCATTGATGGAGCCACCTTAAGTAAAGCATAGTTCATGTATACTATTCATCAACAAATTATGTGATACATAAATATTAACTATTAGCTATTATTAGTGTCTTTAATTTTAGGAAAAATCACATAAATATACAGTTTAAGAATCGCTATTACAAAACATACCCATATTATGTTTTATTTACAAAATATAGTTTTTATTTACAAAATCTATCAACTATTTATGTGCATAAAATGACTTCCAATAATAGCTAATAACATTTCCCCACCTTTTAATACACTATCTCTTACAAAAAATTACTAGTATCAATTTCCATTTTAACCAAGCTTTCATCAATGGCAAAACTATATTTTGTAAATATTTATGTGATTTCATCCATTTTGTAACCAAGCTTTCATCCATTAAGGTGCACAATATTTATGTGATTTTTCCTTCAAGGGCAAATCAGTGGCGGCTTCAATTTCCATTTAACCAAGCTTTCATCAATGGAGGCTTCAACAACTCTTTCCAATTTCATCACCACTTCTGACGCACCGCCTCTATCAACCTTCTCCCCTCCATCAAATTCCCATCAATCTTCTTCAATTACCCCTTAATTTCCCATTTTGCCACTACTCCGAAAAACCCCACCATCACACCTATCCGTTCATTCGCCACAGTCGCACCGAAAGCCACCAATTCATCACCACATTCCATGCCTTTGCTACGTCGTTGACGACAACATTGACACCGACCAAATCATCCCCACAGAATACCTAATCATAGTCCCTTCCAACCCAGATGAGTACAAAATTGTACCTGGCTCGATTCATCGAACCGGGTGAATTAACATCCAAGCACTCGATCGTTATCGGAGGTGACAACTTCATGTATAGAAATTTGTTTAATTGGCATATGTTTTTAGAACTTCATGTCATAAGATCAACAACGTCATCTTATTGTCCCATGAGTATATCATGGTGTATGAATTGTATAAAGATTTGGTGTATGAATTGTATAGAAATTGGTGTATTAATCGCTTTATGGTGTCTGAATTGTATAAAAATTGGTGTGAAAGAGTATATCATGGTGTATGAATTGTATAGAAATTGGTGTATGAATTGTATAAAAATTGGTGTATCACCAGCTTTATGGTGTCTGAATTGTATAGAAATTGGTGTATCAACAACTTTATGGTGTCTGAATTGTATAAAAATTGGTGTATCAATAATTTAATGATTTTTGAAATAGTTAGAAATTGATATATTAATAATTTTATGGTGTCTGAATTGTATAAAGATTGATATATCATCAAATTATTGTAAGGCGTCTTAGAAATGGGTGTATCAATAATTTTATAGTGTTTGAACTCTTTAGAAATAGGTGTATCAATAATAATAATTTTATAGTGTCTGAAATATATAGAAATTGGTGTATCGATAATTTTATGGTGTCTAAAATGTATAGAAATTGATATATATTTTATGGTGTTTGATCGATATAGAAATAAGTGTATTAATAATTTTATAGTATATTAATAAATTTATGGTGTATGAAATTTGTATAAGATGTAGTTTGAATCAATCGGAGAATTTACTATCATTAATGATGTTTTTTCTTAGAAGTATTAAAAACTAATTTTCATTGAATTAAATAAATTAAATTTAAAAACATAAAGAAAAATATCAAATAAATGTGTTGTTTGGTTATCTTATTTACTATTTTTTTTTTGTTTTTAAAAAACTTAGTTGAATAATAAAGTAGGAGAATTTATAAGATAAAGTAACAATCATTAAATTGTCTTCTTAAATCATACTAATTTAATTGTTTTTTTTAATCTTTGATAGATCTTATAAATTAAAAAGTAGTGATAGTTTTTATAATATTGACTCTTACATTTTATAGTTATATAATTTGTGCTTAATTTTACCTATCTTTAACACAAAAAATTTGCTCGAAGCCCAAATTACTAACTCCGTTAATCGCACGTGCCTAAACACAAACTCATACAGCGGCGCAATATACCCTCTGCGTATAATAGCAAATAAACTATACAATCTTTGAAATTTTGAAAATTTTATTGCTCTAAACAAAAAAAACAAAAGTCTTCTCTCCTTACACACACACAGCTCCTTCCAGCTTGGAAAACCTGAGAGTTTTCCAATTTTAGGGTTTCCAAATACCCCAAAAATTTTCCAACAAAATTCTTGATTTTTATTTTGATTTTGGGTATGAGAAAATTAACATTTACATTTTTTTCAGGTCAAAAATTCAATCTTTGGTATTAGTATTTTCTTGAATTTTTTCATGTCAAAGTTTCAAATTGTAATAATATTAGTATTAGTATTTTCTTTGAATTTTTTTCGTGTCAAAGTTTCAATTTTTATGAAATAGCAATAGTATTAGTATTTTCTTGAATTTTTGTTTGAAAAAAACTTTTTAAAAAAAGTTGTGACCTTTGAAGTGTTCAAGGAAGAAAAATGCCAGGGCATAAGTCAAAATCAGAAAAGGGTGAAGGAGAAAAGTGTTTAAGGAGAGACCCTTATGAGGTTTTAGGTGTTTCAAGGAATTCTACAGATCAAGAAATCAAAAGTGCTTACAGAAAATTAGCTTTGAAGTATGTTGTGTTTTGGCCATTGTATGATTCTTTTTGTTTGTTTTCAGTGAATTTATTAGATTTTGGTAGTATAGAGGTGTTTTCTTGAAATCCCATTTTGTTTAATTTTTTCTTTTTTTTTGTGTTTACTGAGTTTGTTTGATTTTGGTATTGTAGGTGTTTTCTTGAATTTTGTTCAATTTTTTGTTTGTTTTAGTGAATTTATTTGATTTCACTGGGTATGTTGTTATTGTTGTTCTCTTTTTGGGTGTCTAAGAAGTGGAAGAGAAGGTGCAAAAGATTTAGATTTTGTGATATGTATTGTTTTGTTGTTGTTATTGCTAGCTTATCTGTATCCCCCTTTCTCAAACTGTTAGGCAATGCTTTATTTAAGCTGAGGGTCTATCGAAATAGCCTCTCTATCTCTACGAGGTAGGGGTAAGGTGTGCATACTCTCCCTCCCCAAACCCCACTTGTGAATTTACACAGAGTATGTTGTTGCATTGTATTGTTGTTATTATCTCTGTGATAATGAAAACAACTTAGCTTGGGAGTGGTTGTTCTGTATATAAATGTTAGCAATAATTCTTATAGCAAGTGTTTTGATACATCAATATTGAATTTCTGTTATTTCCAAGGATTCTTTTTCTAGAAAAAGAAAAATAAGGAAACGTTTGAAGAAAGGGGTGTTAGCTTGCTTCCTACAGAGTGTGTTATTGTTGTCAGATGAGAGCTTTTACCTCTTTTTTTTTCGTTGTTTCCCCTGTGCATTTTTTTCTATTCATTTGAAAATTCGAACTGTTTATGGGATTTGAGTGGGATTCTGAGTTTTAGGTCTGCAACCTACCTTTTAAGTAACTAAATTTCCTCAATGTTCTTGATTTCTTTAATTTAACAGAGAAAAAATAACTTCACGGAATTATTTTTGTGGTTTTGTGATTTGGAAGCAAAGGAGAAGTGGTTCTTACTTCTTTGGGCAAGATTCTGGAAGAGTTTAATCTTTTAGAAAGTCAGTTCTTTTGAAAATGTTATCTTTTCAATTATACTTGAGAATAAGTTCGATATTGAATCTACAGGAAATAAATTACAACTCATAACTTCTTGTCTTCCTTACCTTGATCTTTTGTTGCTTCTCGTCACTCGTCAGAGCTTCAGTATATGGTATTTTCTGAAAGTTACCTTTGAGTTGACTGTTGATATATTGAAGTATTAAAATATTTCCATGACAACAATCACAAAGGTGGTTCTGTATGTCTGATAATTGTTGCAGCAATGTTTGTAATATGATTAGCAACCAATTTTAAAAATATTGCTCTCTTATGAGAAGTAGTTCTATCATAGCTTGTGATACTAACTCCTTTGGTATTTTAGGATGCAAGTATTTTGCACCTTGTCTGATGGAGGTTATATTGTTTTTTGTTGGCACTTTCGCATATTGTAGGTATCATCCTGACAAGAATGCAAATGACCCTAAAGCTGCGGACATGTTCAAGGAGGTCACTTTTTCGTATAACATTTTATCTGATCCAGATAAAAGGCGTCAATATGACTCAGCTGGCTTTGAGGTTGGTTTTTTTCTTGAAATGTAGTATGTATGGAAAGAAGTTAATTTAGTGAGTGAATTCCATGTCTTTGTGATAACTTTGTCCAACTGAGTTCTAACAGTGTTTCCTTTTTTTTGTTTTTTGTTTTTTTGAGATAGCTAGTGAGTTTAACTAGCTATAGCTTTGTAATGTTGACTCTTGGTGATTAATACAATCTTGGTTGCCAAAAAAAAGTTAATTTTAGTTATACTTTTGCAAAGCATATGATGCTTTCTGGTTGATAATCGAGTTTTTGTTAGAAATTTGTAGTGCTCTTTATCTTAGATCTCTATCTTTAGATTAAGAATTAAGACTTTCTCCTGTGCATTCTCCCTTCTAGAAAAAATGAGAATGTTGGTGATATGCCTAATCGAAGTATTATTCAAACAGGCTGTTGAGTCAGAAAGCCAAGAATTGGAGCTTGATCTTTCAAGTTTAGGAACCGTGAATACTATGTTTGCTGCTCTTTTCAGGTCAGTCCATGTTGCATGTAATCCTTATGGTCTTTTTTGTTGAGTTCAGACTTCTGGTCATGAAATCTATGCTGCATGAGATAAATTTTTGGCTATTTCATTATGGGCAGTAAGCTTGGTGTACCAATAAAAACCACAGTCTCTGCAACTGTTCTAGAGGAGGCGTTAAATGGTTCAGTACCCATTCAACCACTTCCACTTGGGCAACCTTTGTGTAGGAAGGTATCAGGCAATCTAAATCTTATCTCATTCATTCACAATCTAAATCTTATCTCATTCATTCTTGTTATAATGTAGTTACTGCAGAATTTCTTATCTTCTTCTTAACAGGTAGAAAAGCAATCTGCTCACTTCTACTCTGTTGCCATAACAGAAAAGGAAACAAAAGGGGGCCTTGTTTGCCGTGTTCATTCACGAGAAAAGAGCAAATTTAAGGTCTGTCAAAATCTAAATCCAAATGTGTATAGGTTTACTTTATTGTGTATACTTGGGCACCCGAATTCTTGCTGCTTGGGCTCAGACTTCTGATGATCGGAAAAATTTCATTTGGTCAGTTAGAAAATAAATTTGAAGAGTCTTTTGCTACTAAAAGACTGCCACATTGCTAATAGAGGACTTTTTGGTTTACTGTTGCATTTACAGACTCATAGACTGATGTGCATCACTTAGCAATATTTTATATTTAGCTGACTTGAGGCTTAATAGTGTGCTTCTTGAATCTTTTCAACTATATCCATATTAGATAAGCTCTTTTTTGTTTTCTTGATAACTCATTTGGTAGATGCAAACTCTCAGATGCGTTTTCTCTTCTGATTTAATTCTCTCTATTCCTGTCTGTATTATCCTCTCGTCTTATCTGTCTTGACATGCTGACATTGGTAATTGGTACATTTATGTTTGTGGTTGATCGTAAGGAATCCCAGAAATGCTCTAAGGTGGCAGGCCTCTTTGTTAAAATTTTAGGACCTTGTAGAAATGTGTTATCAGTAGTAGACTTTACCCCAAAAAATGTGTTATCAGTAGTAGATGGAAGATACCTCATCTATGATGTCTCATTAAACTACTGTTTTAGTTGTAAAATGGGGGCAGAGAAAGAGGAAGCCTCGGATAATTCTTCAGGATGTTAAAGAATAATGATAACATAGTGTCACCATTTCTGATTTCTGCCATGTCCGGAAGTTGATCCAAGGGAATTTTAGTTTTCATAAAGAACACCCGTTAATTGAACTGTTCAACTTGTGATATTTTCTTTTGGACTGAATCATCAAGCAGAGTTATACTGATTTCCTTCATTGATTATAACACAATTTAGTTACATCAATTTGTTTTTTCTATCAACTCAATTATTTCCGTTGTGTTGATCCGTTTTGAGTTTGTCACAGTCTGATCATTTGAATTGTGTGTGCAGCTATTGTACTTTGACCAAGAAGAAAGTGGTGGACTGAGCCTTGCATTACAGGTTGCGATCTCCTTCTATTCTTTTGCTTGCTCCTTATTACAGACAAGTAATCTAGGAGATAGCACTTAAAATTTCTAGTAGTTTAGGCTTGAACAGATCACAATGAGCTCCTTTTTCTTATAGTTATATGGATATTGATCTCTCTTTTCTGTTCAAATCGAAATGTAGTCCTAAATGATGCACTATCTTTTTTCTAGCAACAATAATAAGTTTCTCATTTGCTGATATGCCCCCAGGGTCACCCTACAAAGATTGAGGGACTGTGGCTTAAGTTACAGGTTCAAGTGCTACAGGAAGCAAATTAAGCCTAGTATTTAAGTGGGGAAGGGTAGAGGGGTGGCCCATCATCCTCGCTTTCGAGGGTTGCGCCTCTGCGGTTGGTCCCAAAGGCTTACTCTTGACAGAAAGAATCAAAGAAAAGAAGTTTCTCAATTCACTTTTCTGCCGCATCTGCAGAGTGTGTTGTTTCAATTTTGTTGCATCGTTTTTCATACCCTCTCATGTATAAACTAGGCCATCTGCCCTCAGATTAGTCACAAGCCATCGGTTGCCAAAAGTTCTCTCATCATTGTTGATGAGAAATTGGTTTATGATCCTGGTAGTACCAATGTTGTGAAAAGCGCTAAAGCGCTCGCTTTAAGCGTGAAGCGAGGCAAAGCGACAGTGGGTTGCTTTTTACACTTGAAGCGTTGGGGCGATAAAAAAGCTCTCGCTTTAGTTCCAGAAGCGAGAAGCGCTGAAGCAAAAAAATCGCAGAAAAGCTCGCTTAAGTGGATATTTAAGGTTTTTTTTTTAAGGTTTTGTTGCTTTATTTAATTTATTTTAGTTAAAACCCTTAAGTGACTATACGACTGCATTGCTGCTGCTTCAACTTTTCTGGAACAACTGCTGAAGTTATGCGACTCCTCTATTTCTCCTCTTCTTCTTCTCCTATTAGGGTTTTCTAGTTTTTTTATCCTTCTTCTCTATTACTCTTTTTCATCTCTTTTTTTTTCTCTTCTTCTTCTTCTCATTTTTCTTCTTCTTCTCTGTTTTCCAGTTCTGTTTTACTTTTTTTTTTTTGGCTGTATGCACTCTGGAGAGCTGAGAATTACATGTTTATGCACTCTACGATAAACAAAACGAGTGAATTCTACATAGTTCAGTCATTTATTTCAATTGAATGCTTCAGAGACAGAAGGGGCTACAACTTACAATAACGTTTCTCTCTCTTCACTAACGTTACAATAACGTTTCACCAAACGTCTTTCTTCTCCGATCAAGCAGCCGGCGACGGCGACGGCAACAGGTAATTCTACATTCTTTGCCTCTCTCGAGCACCTTCTCTCCCTCTCTCTCCCCCCAGCTCTCCAGAGTGACTTTCCTTTCTCGCTCCCCCCTTCTTGGCCATCTACCACTATTATAGCCGGCAAGACTAGGGTTTTCGCCGGCACGACTCCGGCGACGGTCCCCAGAACGCAGAACCGGTCACGCCCAGTTGAAGCTCCAGCGATAGCCGACAGCCGGCGATAGCTTTCCGGCGACGCTATTTTCAGCAAACAACTCAGAAAGAAAAATTGACGGTACCATCAGCATGCAGGAGTACCCTGGTGACAGCTAAGCTTTGATATTTACATGCTTTTACTAGTTATTATTTTACCGTTTCGTTTGTATTGTTTTGTTTTCTTGTGAGTATAGTTTGTATCGGTTTGCTGTAGCTTGTTGGTGGATATCTGTGTTGTAGCTGCTAGGTCGGATCGAGTATTTTTGTGATTGAATACTGTTTCTTTACTGCTTTCTTCCTTTTCCTTTTCTGCTTTCCTATTGGTGCTTTGTTTTTGGTGTCTACTTGTCTATCGGCTTGGGGCTCTGTTTGGGCTTGGTTTTGGCCTTAAGTGGTGGCTGTAGGGGTTGATGGTGGAATAGGGTCATGTCCGAGGCGGTTGGGGTTGGGGTTGGGGTTGGGTCCGGCTTTGCGTGGGTGAAGAGAGGCGGTCAGGGGTAGGTGTGGGGTCTAGGTCGGGTGTTAGGGCTAGGGCGGTGAGTGGTGGTAGAGATAGGCGAGAGGCGAGAGTAGATAGGTTGAGGGTAGGGTCTTGGAATATAGGGACCCTTCAGGGTAAGTCCATAGAGCTGGTGAAGATTCTTAAGAGGAGGAAGATTAATATTGCGTGTGTTCAGGAGACTAAATGGGTAGGGTCTAAAGCTAGGGATGTGGATGGGTATAAGCTGTGGTACTCAGGGAGTGACAGGCGTCAGAATGGTGTGGGGATCTTAGTGGATGAGGATGTTAGAGCGCAGGTGGTGGAGGTAAAGAGGGTCTGTGATAGGTTAATGACGATCAAGTTGGTCTTTGGGGGGTTTACGCTGCATGTGTGTAGTGTTTATGCTTCGCAGGTGGGCTTGGGAGAGGAGGTGAAAACGGGGTTTTGGGAGGCTTTGAACGAGGTGGTGAGAGGCGTGCCTAGTTCGGAGAGGATTGTCATAGCGGGGGACTTCAATGGGCATACTGGGGTTGTGTCGGGAGGTTATGACGATGTGCATGGAGGTTGTGGTTTTGGTGATAGGAATGAGGAGGGACCAGCTTTGTTGGATTTTGCGAGGGCTTTTGGGTTGGTGGTGGTGAATTCAAGCTTTCCGAAGAAGGAGGACCACCTGATTACCTTTCGAAGTGCGATAGCCAAGACTCAGATTGACTTTATGCTGCTAAGGAGGGTGGATAGGGTTTTATGTAAGGACTGTAAAGTCATTTCGAGTGAGCATCTTTCGACTCAGCACAGACTCCTGGTGATGGACTTGTTTATGAAGAGGAGCAAGAAGAGAAGGGTCGAGGAGGGTCGGCCTAGAATTAAGTGGGGTGGCTTGACGCCAGATAGTGCGCTGAAGATAGAAGAGAGTGACGGTTTTGAGGGTGGGGGATTGTAGGGGAGATGTGGATATCATGTGGGATAAGGCTGCCAATTGCATCACGGAGACTGCTAGAGAAGTGTTGGGTGTTTTGAGGGGTCGGGCAGGACGACATAAGGGGGACTGGTGGTGGAATAAAGATGTTAAGAAGAAAGTGGAGATTAAAAAAGAGGCATATGTTAAGTTGATTGAGAGTAAAGATGTAGAAGAGAAGAGGATGAATTGGGAGGTCTACATATTAGCAAAGAAGGAGGCTAAGCTTGCAGTTACGGCAGCAAAGTCAGCAGCGTTTGAGAGCTTGTATGCGGGGTTAGAGGAGAAAGGCGGGGAAAAGAGGTTGTATAGGCTTGCTAAGGCTAGGGAGCGGAAGGGTCGGGACCTCGACCAAGTGAAGTGCATTAAGGGGGAATGGTAGAGTTTTGGTGGAGGATGCCCATATTAAGAAGAGATGGCAGGAGTATTTCCATAGGCTTTTGAACGAGGAAGGGGACAGAGGCATTGAGTTATGTGAGCTAGAACACTCGGAGGAGAGACGTGATTTCAATTATTGTAGACGCTTTAAGGTTGAGGAGGTCAGGGAAGCTATTCGTACGATGCGGAGGGGAAAGGCGACGGGACCTGATGAGATTCCGGTGGATTTTTGGAAGTTTTCAGGTAGGGCAAGGTTAAGGTGGTTAACTGATTTGCTTAACAACATTTTCAAGACGGCGAGGATGCCTGAAGCCTAGAGGTGGAGTACGATGATTCCTTTATACAAAAACAAGGGGGACATTCAGAGTTGCACCAACTATAGGGATATCAAGCTGTTGAGTCATACTATGAAGATTTGGGAGAGGGTGGTGGAGCGGAGATTAAGGAAGATCGTGCCAATTTCAGAGAATCAGTTTGGTTTTATGCTCGGTCGCTCGACGACAGAGGCAATACGCCTGGTGAGGAGATTGGTGGAACAGTATAGGGAAAGAAAGAGGGATTTGCACATGGTGTTCATCGACTTGGAGAAGGCTTATGACAAAGTCCCTAGGAAGGTTCTTTGGAGATGCTTAGAGGCAAGAGGGGTCCCGATGGTGTACATTAGAGCTATTAAGGACATGTATGATGGAGGAAAGACTCGGGTGAGAACGGCGGGAGGGGACTCAAAACATTTTTCAGTCAAGCAGGGTTGCATCAGGGTTCGACTCTTAGCCCATTTCTGTTTGCGTTGGTGATGGATGTGTTGACGCGACGTATTCAAGGGGAGGTGCCATGGTGTATGTTGTTTGCGGACGATGTAGTGTTGATTGACGAGACGCAAGGGGGTGTGAATGAAAAATTGGAGGTTTGGAGGCAAATCCTGGAGTCTTAGGGGTTCAGGTTGAGTAGGTTCAAAACGGAGTATATGGAATGCAAGTTTAGCGACTTGAAGCAGGAGGACGATGTGGTGGTGAGGCTCAAGGGAATGGCGAGATTGATGAGGATATCTCTAACCGTATTGGAGCAGGTTGGATGAAGTGGAGGCTCGCCTCGGGTGTGTTGTGTGATAAGAAGGTGTCACTTAAGCTTAAAGGCAAATTCTATAAAGTGGCAGTCCGTCCAGCTATGTTATATAGAGCAGAGTGTTGGCCAGTCAAGAACTCCCACATTCAAAAATTGAAGGTGGCGGAAATGAGAATGTTGCGTTGGATGTGTGGACTTACTAGAGGGGATAGAGTTCGGAATGAGATAGTTCGGGAGAAGGTGGGAGTGGCTTTGTTTGAGGACAAGATGCGAGAAGGAAGGCTGAGATGGTTTGGGCATGTGATGAGAAAGGGCACGGATTCCTCAGTTCGTAGGTGTGAGAGGCTAGCGTTGGATGACTTTTGGAGGAGGAGAGGTAGGCCGAAGAAGTACTGGAGGGAAGTGATTAGACATGATATGGAACGGCTACAGCTTACTGAGGACATGACCCTAGGTAGGAAGGTGTGGAGGTCGTGGATAAGGGTAAAAGGCTAGGTCGCGTGCGTGGGTTGTAGTAGAAGAGCTCATGTATAGCTGGGTTAGTAATCCCAGGACTGTGTCCATAGGTGGGGGTCGTATTTTCCGAATGCCATATTTCTTATCTCTTATTTCATATTGCGCTTATTTATCTTATTTCGTATTGCTCTGATTTCTATTTTATTTTTAGTATGTCTTATTCCTTTTATGTTATGCCGCCCACCATGCTTAATGGTGCATTACGCTCTTGCTTACTATTCTCTATCTTGAGCTGGGGGTCTATCGGAAACAGCCTCTTTACTTCTTTGGAGGTAGCGGTATGGACTGCGTACATTCTACCCTCCCCAGACCCCACTTTGTGGGAATACCCTGGGTTTGTTGTTGTTGTTGGTTGTATGTAATCTGACTTTCAGCTTTGTTTTTCTTCTTTTTACTTTTTTTTTTGACTGTATGTAATTTGAATTCTTTTTATCAGTATATACTTTTAGAATAGAAGTTCTAAACTTTTTGCTGTATGTAATCTGAATTTTGTTTATCAGTATATCCTTGTTGAGGAATAGGATGTAGAATAGAAGTTCTAAACTTTTCTCTGATTGTTTGGTTTCTCTATTTGTGTTGATTGATTAAGACGCTAGATTGATTTTTAGTATTTTAGTAGTTTGCTTGAATGCTTGTTATGACTATCTATTCTCTTTTCAATTTGAGTATTGAAAGATTATGTTATTTATTGAGCTCTTGGTTATTTATTTATGCATGTTTAATATTTTTAAATTTTGTACTAAATAGCGGTTTAATAGAAAAAAGCGCACTTGCTTCTGTGACGCGAGCCCTCGTCGCTTTTTTTCGCCTCTCGCTTTTCAAAACACTGGGTAGTACTACTTCATTAATATCTGCTGTAAATTTATTGCGTGTTCTTTGCAGGAAGATAGTTCAAAAACGGGAAAAGTCACATCTGCCGGCATGTATTTTCTTGGTTTTCCAGTTTATCACATGGATCAAACCCAGACCTTGGTGGGTGTACATCTTTGCGTAATGTCAATTTTTAGTTGTTTCTCTCAAGTTTGTGCTCATATGTTCACGTTACTTTTTCTGCTTGAGCTATTGTATAGGTACCAGCCTCAAAGGATCCAGACTCTGCATTTTTCAAGAAACTGGATGGATTTCAACCATGCGAGATAACTGAGCTAAAAGCTGGCACTCATGTCTTCGCAGTTTATGGTATTTTTCCAATCCAACTTGAATTCTTTATGTAATTCAATGGAATATGATCCTCAGCGCCTCTCTCTGTTTACTGATCGACTTTTGCAGGTGACAATTTTTTTAAAAGTGTGAGCTACAGCATCGAAGTTGTATGTGCAGCACCTTTTATCGAGGAAAAAGAAAACCTTAGAGCAATAGAAGCTCAAATTTTATCAAAAAGGGTGGAACTGTCTAAATTTGAAACAGAATATAGGGAGGTCTGTGCTCCATTCATTAATTGACAATCTCGTTCTGTATGTTTCTCCAATCATACTGATTCCTGTGCTTGTTTTTCTCTTGACAGGTCTTAGCACAATTTACCGAGATGACAAGTAGATATGCACAAGAAATGCGAACTGTAAGTTTGATGCCTCAAGTACTTCATGTGCAACTTTAACTTTGTTCCTATTTGAAGTGATTTTATATTCATCATTGCTTTTTGTCTTCACTAATTAATAGATTGACGAACTTCTAAAGCACCGCAATGAAATTCATGCTTCCTATACAACTCTTCCCGCGATGAAACGTAGCAGTAGCAATCGAAGTAAGAACAAAGGTGGATTAAAGGAGGCCAGTGTAGATGGCCCATTAAAAGAAAAGAAGCCTTCAAGAGACCGGACGAAGAAGAAGAAGTGGTTCAACATTCCCTTAAAGGTTGACAAAAGGAAACCTTGTTAGATAGGGTGAGCTTCTTTTTGCTTGCCTTCTGGGTCAGTGCTTTATCTCGTATCCTCTCATTTCCTTTTGTCTGCTTTACATGTACATTTCTATTTTATGTGTAGTTTATAGAGAAACGTGGTAGCTGAATGAGTTGGTGCCGAGGTGCACTTTCTTTGTGTCCAAGCAACGAACCTGTTGCAGGACTTCAAGAATTCTTCTGAGGACTTCACCGAAAGTAGCTAGGCATCACTATCGCAATGAGATACTGGTATTTATGGAACGGTGCGGCACGGGAAGCAAACGAAAAATTATGTTGTAAAATTCTTTCCTCTATTCTTTTACCATTTGATGTCCGTCTCTCCGCAAGACTCACACTTGTAAATTGCAGTATTCAATAACAAGTATTTCTTGAATGTGTTTTTGTTTTAATGTATTAAATAAAGTGAAGGATGCAGGATTACTGCTCTTCATGTTTTTCTTTTGTCACAGATGCCTAAGGTGTGTGTAAGGCAGCATTTACATCTTTTTATTAGTTTCTTGAGAGTCTCTGAGCACTTCGAGAGAATATATAATAGACAACTAGATTTTGCCAAAAGCTTTATTGGATTTTCTTGCTGGCAGGCTTGTGCTAGTCTAGGAGCTATCACCCCATGTTCAACTAGACTTCCCACCGCCACCCCCATCCTTATGTCTTGTCACAATTTTTAGTTTTCCACCCATGGATATCTGTATTGAAGTTCTTAGTTCAAAAGTTTGAATCGTGTAGAGCTGAGCCCATTTTGCGGTGGTGCTCTTAACAAGATTTCCTTCTTAGCTAGGTCTCGAACCGTGGACTCTGGTTAATGGTGGAACAGTTTCATCACTACCTGTGTTGGTTTTGTCACAGTTTGTTATATGTAACAACGGTTTCCCCACCACCTTATGTGGTTTAGTGATCAATAAAGTGAGTTGAGAATTATGAGATCTTATGTTTAAATTTCCGCCGAGAGGAAAATAATGTTCTCTCCGTTTAGAAAAGAATTGACTTACTTTTTTTTGTAGTCCATGTCAAAAAAGATCGTCTCTTTCCTTTCTTGGCTAATAGTTTAATTTCAACTTTTCACGTATATGTTTAAGACCATGAGATTATAGGTATTTTAGTACATTTTATATAACTTTAATTTAAAATCATAAGATTTAGAAGTTTTTTTTTTTATTATAGGTATTTTAGTACATTTTACATAATTTTAATTTAAATAAGTTTCTTTATTTTCTTACGTGCTTAGTTGAAACAGATCATTTTATTTTAAAACGAAAGAAGTAGATGATTCTTTTCCATTAAGAGTTATTAAAAAAAATAGAAATTACTTTCAACATTTCTTTTGTCAATTGTAATTTGAACCCCTCAATCACTTCATGTATAATTTAACCATATAACAAGATTGGATCTCTAGTAATGATAGACAAATATGACTAAAATCTTGATGGGGATGGGAAATTGATGGTGGATTTCGACTTGATATACAGTGTGTTTAGCATGAACGGAAATATATGAAGGAAAATATTTTCTCGAAAATATTTTTTTTATTTTCTCATGTTTGATTAAACGTTAGGGAAAATGTTTTCCAAATTAATTTATTTTTCTCAAATTTAAGAAAAATGACTTCTCAAAAAGTAAGGAAAACATTTTTCAAAATTTTCTTTCAGCATCACTCTCAAGTTGAAATGTTCGTATAACTCTCAAAATCACCCACTCCTACCTCGACACCCAATTCCCTACCACCCCTATCTTCCCCAATCCATTAAATATTTTAAATTTTTTTCTTACCCATCCCCTATCCCGACATCCACCCCTTACCGACCTCTCTTCAAAAAAATTAGCTTTTTTTAAAAAAAATTCAAACCTTCAGAAAAGAAAATTAAACTTATTAATTTTTTTTTTCTTTTTGAATTTCAATTTTTTCTTAAATACCCTCACACCCTACCCCGACCCCCACCCTCCTACTAGCCATCGCCCCTCAACCCTCCAAAAAATATTATTATTTTATTTTATTTTCAAAAAAAAAAAAAACTCAAAACCTTTTTCGTACCCCATCCCTACCACCTATTTTGCTCCCCCCTCCCCTACACACACATCACCCCCCCCTCCCCCTCAAAAAAAAAAAATAAATAATTTTTTAATTTGATTTTAAACAAAGTTTCAATTTTTTTTTCTTACCCCACCATTCTTACCCCTATTCATTCTCATTGTTTTTTGTGAAATATATACAAATACTTTCAGAAAATATTTTTTCACATGCATAGCAAACACAATAATATAAGTAAGAAAAAACTTATTTTTTCAGAAAATATTTTCTTCCTCCATATTGAGCACACCCTAAAAAAGTTCCGAGGTCAAAAATTATATTTATAAAACGTATTTTTTACTCTTTAACTAAATACTAAAATGTATTTTATTTTCTGAAAAATATTTTTTAATCCACCAACCAAACACTAGAAAATATTTTTCACTCGCCTACCAAACATAAGAAAATAAGTAAGAAACCAACTTCTTTTCCATGAAAATATTTTGTAACGACCCCAGACTACCCCTGGACGTCACACAGTACTTAGAACTGCAAGCGATCTCAATCTAACCCATGTCATAACTCATAAGCACTGAAATAAATATATAAAACTGGAAGTAATAAGTGGAAGAGATGTCTTTGTTGAGTATGTTCAATACAAGACTGTTTAGAATATTTACACTTTGGTTATACAAAATAAAACTGAAAGTAAATACATCAACTCTGAATGACCGTCTATGAAGCCTCTACTAATGCTGACTATAGGTAGTCGGGACATGACCCCCAACTATCCCTAATCAATAAATTAGAATAATAAAAAATAAGGTACAAGAACTACAACTAACTCAAGTCCTTGAATCAAAAGAACTCATCACCTGCTTATTGGAAGCTACGAACTGTTTGATTATGATGTGTGGACTACAACTGTGATGTATGAGCTAATTCTAACACATTTGAGGCTTTTAACTAAGAATAATTGAAAAGTCTTAAGCAACTTTTGTCGTTTTTGATTGTTTTATGTTTGATTCTGCAGTAGAAGCTATGATGCAAGAGAACCAACACGGATGGAAGCAAAGGAGTTGAAATATGAAGTAATTCGAAGAGAAGTGTGGCTGACGAAATTTCTGATAAGTCGCCAGCCCTGTGATAAGTTATCAACTTCATCGTCAGCCTCAGACAGAGAATGCACCTGAGTTGAAAGTTGTGACGACATTTTGTGATAAGCCATCAAGAAGCTGATAGGTCGTCAAAGTTGTCGTCAGCCTAAGGCAGGACATGAGGGCTAAGGTAGAGACTTGACGACATTTGTGATAAGTCGTCAAGGAGTTTATAGGACGTCACCGGTTGTCTTCAGCTTTAGGAAGCGAGTATCAAAAGCAAAGAGGAGTTGACGATATTTGTGATAAGTCGTCAGCCTCTTAATAGGTTATCACGAATGGTTTCACCTAATCCGAGGAATTTCTGAACTTTATTATTTTGTTTCCATAATTAGGGTGAACTATTTAAAGCATTGTTGAGGGTTTTCTTAGGAAAAAAACAAAAAAACTTGAGTATTGAGACACATATTTTGATATTCTCTCTCTAGTTTCTTGACTTGAACAAATAATTATTTTGAAGAGATTATCATTATTATTTTGGGATTACTATTGTGATATAATATGAGAATATCTAGTTTCTATTCATCTTGTGGTAAGTTTATCTTTCAAATCATGAATATAACTAGTTATTTTGATTATTACATCATGTGCGGTTAAATTTCTTTAACCTGAATTATGGGATCTAGGGTTAAGTCTTGATAAGGTGCTGAGTGCTCAAGATTCAAAAAGTGGTAGGACTCCTTGATAATTCTGAGGTTTTAATTATCGTCTATTGGCTGCAAACGATAAATAACACCTGCTTTGATTTGCTTGAGAAAGAAATCAAATATAGTGGGAAGTGAATTATTAACAGGGACTTGGAAGCACTAAAAACTTCCATTTAATAATTGACGCTGTAACAAGGTTGATTAACCTGAGGTAAAAATCTGGTCATGAATATAAATTCCCTAAGTCCAAGAGGATTAGGTGATTAAATGCTTAAGTAGGTCGAGAGACATTTAGGCATAACTTCGATAAAGATAACTTATTTTCCTACCTACTGTGAGAATCTTGAACCACCATTAGCATCTGTCAAGTACCAAAACCCCTAGTGAACATAATTCTGGTTTTTCCATAAACTCTTGATTACGAACACTGTAACTAAAGTGGCCAACAATTACTTGCTAAACTAAAAACCCCCATTTCAGGAAATATCCAACTATTAGTTGATTAAATTGCAAACGACTTAAGTTCACACCATATTTCCTGTGGGATTCGACCCCAACCTAGTTTGATTTTATATTGACAACGATCGCTTACATTCTCATTAAAGAGGTGTTGTTTGAGCGTTATAAAAAATGGCGCTATTGACGGGGAATACGATTGTAAATTAAAGTTGGGTGCGCTAATTGACTGTTAGTCAAGTTTCCTAGTTTTACGTTTATTTGTTGTTTTTGTTTATTGCAGGATCTTTGTAGTGTATGCCAAGCACCAGAAGTTCCGGAGAACCATTATTACCACTTAATTCAGAACCACAACGAATTGGACGAATGGCAGAACAACAAGAGGCTGATAGATTGGCAGCCTTAGCTAGAGCTCAGGTGAATCTGCAAAATGTCGGTCAACAAGCACGACATCAAAATCCTGAAGATAAAGATTTGGGAGATGAGGATTTGCTAAATCCTGGTAACCCAAGGTGTGCAGAGCAAGTAGCTGCACCAGTACGGCGTAATGTTAACAAGAACCGTCTGTTTCGAGAAAGGCAAGAGTACCAGCTGGTCCAATATGACCTCAATGATGATGATGATGGAATGGACGGAGCAGGTGCAATTGGTGTAATCATTCCTCCACCATTGGTACCTGGGGATAAATTCAACATTACGAGTACTATGATTCAACTCCTCAATCTGAAGGGGTTGTTGGTGGCCTTCCTAGGGATGACCCAAACTTGCATCTGGTGAATTTTTTCATCATCTGTAAATATTCTGATAATCTAGGAGTGGGCCAGAATGCTATCCGGTTGAGATTGTTTTCGTTGTCTCTGTCTGGGGAGTCAACTTTGTGGTTAAATGAGCTGATACCTGATTCTATAACCAACTGGAGGCAGTTAAAAGGAGCTTTCCTAGAAAGGTTCTTTTCTCCTTCCAGGAGGGTACAATTGAGGGATGAGGTCAGCAACTTTAGGTAGCTCCCAACTGAAGCCTTGCATGAAACCTAGGAAAGATTCAAGAAGAAGCTAGCATAGTATCCGAACCACAATATGACGGACATATACTTGATTGAGACTTTGTACAGGGCTCTTAACTCTGTGACAAATCCAATTGTAGATTGCTGCTGGTGGTTCGTTTGTTGATCTTACATTCCCATAGGCTTCAGAGATGCTAGAAAGAATGACCAAACAGAGTTGGGCCTGGGATACCAGAGACTCTGTGGTAGCTAGCCCCACTGTGTATGGGGGCATTATTGTGGAACAACGCAGAAAAGATGAGGAGCGTGACCAAGACATGACTCACCTTAAAATGCAGATGGACTTGCTAACCAAGCACTTGCTATCAGGTAAGACTGAGAAGGTAAAAACTGTGGGATCTCAGGATAGAGTTGATGCTAATGCAGAAGAAGAAACGAACTATGTTAATAATCAGGGGGGTTTACGAGGCAATGGCCAAGGGAATCAAGGTCGGAATTATTATGATAAGCCTGGTTATAATGATAGAGAGAAGGGAAATTGGAGGAACAACAATGATAGAAGCGGACTCTATGTCCTTCCTGGAAATCGTGAGACTGCTACAACAAGTGCTGAAAAGATGTCCATGGAGGACATGATGGCTATGTTTTTTAAGGGAGTGAAAGCTACCAACTCCGGTGTGACTACCATGAAGACTGATCTATCATCTATTAGTCAGTTGGTAAACTCACACTCCATCGCAATCAAACAGTTGGAGCAGCAGATGAGCCAACTCTCCACAGCATTCAACCAGAGGAAGAGCGGAACGTTACCAAGTGATACGGTCCAAAATCCACGGAATGATGGATCATGTATAACGATTACCAATAGCAGTGATAAGATATTACCTGGCCCTTCTGTGGGTAAACATGTAGTTGATGAGGTAGTTGATGATGGACCAAAAGAAGGAGGTCCAGTGGAGTCTGAGAAGCTGGATAATTCTGATGATGCTCCGGAAAAAGAGAAAGAAAAGAAAAAAGAGGTAGTGTTGAAAACTATCCCAAGACCACCACCCCCTTTTCCTCAGCGGTTGAAGAAAAAAACTGATGATGCAAAATTCAGCAAATTCATGGCAATGCTCAAGCAATTGACAATAAATGTGCCTTTGGTTGAGGTACTTGAGAAAATGCCAGGATACGCGAAGCTTATGAAAGACCCTGTCACGGAGAAACGGAAGGTTAGCCATGAGATGGAGGACATCTTCTTTATTATGGCGCTATCTCTACAAGGTCTTTAGTGCAGAAAAAGGTATACCCGGGAGCGTTTACCATCCCGTGCACTATTGGGTCCCTGAATTTCACAAAAGCGCTATGTGATTTTGGAGCCAGTATAAACCTAATGCCACTTGTGGTGTATAAAAAACTGGGTTTGGGGGATCTTACCCCGACGAACATACGATTGGTGATGGGAGATAGGTCTGTAAAGTGTCCAGTGGGCATATTACATGATGTATTGGTAAAGGTGGCCGACTTTATTCTGCCTGATGATTTTGTAGTCCTAGACTGTGAGGTGGATTTTGAAGTGCCTATCATCTTGGGTAGACCATTCCTTGCAATCGGGAGAGTGATCGTATATATGGAGCTGAATGAGATGAAGTTCAGGCTAAATAATAAAGAAGCATGATTCAAAATACACTCATCTATGACACAACAAAAAGAGATAAGTGTTTTCTTAATCGTGGATGTATTCTATGAAGATGGTAAAGAGGTACTAGCAGGTTGTCTTGGCGAAGTCTGAGTAGTCAAGATAACCAAGTCGTGCCGCGACATTAAATCAGGTTCTATTGAGAGGAAGCCCAAAATTTTTATGTTTCATAAAATTATTTATTTTTGTAGTTAGGTTCTAGTGCAAAGATGGTGGAATCGATGTATTCAGCCAAATGCTCCTGACGACATTTTTTTTGATGGGCTATCATAATTGTGATAAACCGTCAGATTTGTCGTCAGAGACATCAACTCTGAGGAGTCTGAGGGAGAAATCCTGATGCTTGATCTCACAGAGGAGCCAGTGAAGAAAAAAAAGAAGAAAGGCAAAGGTAAGAGAGAGAGTTCCGACAACGATAAAGAAAGAAAAACAGAGAAGAGGGAAAGAAAGAAGTCTGAAAAGGAGGAGATAAAGAAGGCGAGGATTGAGTCCTTAGTGGACAATGAGAGATGAGAGGCAGCCATCCTAGCAAGAATTGCAGGGGCCTCTACTAGTAGGCTTTCAGAGACTGATAGATCAGCTGCAATGGAACAAAGCAACACTCCTGATGGAGATAAGGCAGCTAAGGATGCGGCAGCAGGGTCAGAAACCTATGACCCTCGGGATTGATCTATTCCAGGTATACTCTAATCCTAACTTTATATTTTCTTTGATTTTAAGTTGAGGGTGTAGGGTAAATTGTTGTTGTAAAATTTTGTAGCCGACTAAGAGAAATACTTGTACTTGAGGCAGTTGAATTGTTTTGTGATTTTTGTACACCTCTTCAAGTGGTATACTTCTTTAACTGTGTGATTTGCATTTAAGTGTGACCACTGTGCATCTTTGTATGTCATTAGTCATAGTAACACAATAATCATTGCTAAATAGCTGCATGAACTGAATGAGTAGTAGATTACAATATACCTGTGTGCCAAGTGTGTGTGAGATGTTACTTAGTTCCCTCTGTATGCTGAAGTCAGAACTTGCCCGGTTAGTCTTACCTAGGTTGAAGGATAGGGGTTAGGAAAGGATCATAGGCCATTTTGATATGAGCTCACTTTAGCCTAAATGACCTTCCCTATGTGCATAATATCCCTTGATCCCTGTTTTGAGTCTGATTAGCCTATTTCTTTTTATGACACCTGTCACCTTCCCATTTAGATATAATGAGCCTGTTTTGGACCTGGTCCTCCTTGGACACTGTGCACCTTGACTTAGGAAAATGGCCTAAGTTGAGGGTGGCTATCATAGGGGTGCGTGATACAGAATGAGTATGAAGAAAGGTAGCTTAAAAGAAAAGAATAAAAAGCCGGGTGCAGAGGAAAAGAGAAAGAAAAAGAAAAACTGTGAAAAAGAATAAGTGATTGTGGAAAAGACCGCACCCAACCTAGATAAGTGTGATCAATAAAAGAGAAGAGTGGAAAAGGCTAATGAGTGAAACCCCAAAAAGATAGTGTAGTATCAAGGAGGCTTAGTCACTTTAAATACCATCGAGTATCATACCAGCCCCTAACCTACATCACCCGCCTAAGAGAAGACCTATAATGATCCTAGCTGACCTATCTGAAGATTTGGGTAATGAAAATAAGGGCAAGCCTATGGTACTTGGCATACATTGGTTGGAACTTCGTTTTGAGAGTGAGTGTTTTGATTGTCCCCATGGTTACATATAGGATTACTAATATAAGATGAGGGGGATTTCTTTGCTGTGAGGGCACACCAGAGCTAGTTGCTAAATTGTTTGGAGAGTGTAATACTGGTATATGTATGGTTAATGTAACTGAATTAATGTCGTATATTGATTTCTGTGTGTTGCATTGGTGTTCTTCATTGTTCTTGAATTGACTGACCTTAGAGAGGGCAAAAGTGTTTTGAGATGATATGGATGATTGACTGCCAAATGTACTTTGTATTCTCTTAGTTGTGTTGAGTTGCTTGAGGACAAGCAATTGTTTTAAGTTGAGGGTGTTGATGTGTGAGCTAATGCTAACACATTTGAGGCTTTTAACTAAGAATAATTGCAAAGTCTTAAGTAACTTTTTTCGTTTTTGATTGTTTTATGTTTGATTTTACAGTAGAAGCTATTATGCAAGAGAACCAACAAGGATGGAAACAGAGGAGTTGAAATCTGAAGTAATTCGAAGAGAAGTGTGGCTGACGACATTTATGATAAGTTGTCAACCTGTGATAAGTTATCAACTTCATCGTCATCCTCAGACAGAGAATGCACCTGAGTTTAGAGTTGTGACGACATTTTGTGATAAGCCATTAAGAAGCTGATAGGTCATCAAAGTTGTCGCCAGCCTAAGGAAGAACATGAGGGCTGAGGTAGAGACTTGATGACATTTGTGATAAGTTGTCAAGGAGTTGATAGGACATCACCAGTTGTCGTCAGCTTTAGGTAGGGAGTATCAAAAGCAAAGAGGAGCTGGCGACATTTGTGATAAGTCATCAGCCTTCTGATAGGTTATCATGAATGACGTCACCTAATCCGAGAAATTTCTGAACTTTATTATTTTGTTTCCATAATTAGGGTGAACTATTTAAAGCATTGTTGAGGGTTTTCTTGGGAAAAAAAGAAAAAACTTGAGTATTGAGACACGTATTTTGATATTTTCTCTCTCTAGTTTCTTGACTTGAACAAGTAATTATTTCTGAAGAGATTATCATCATTATTTTGGGATTACTATTGTGATCTAATATGAGAATATCTAGTTTCTATTCATCTTGTGGTAAGTTTATCTTTCAAACCATGAATATAACTAGTTGTTTCGATTATTACATCATGCGCGACTAAATTTCTTTAACCTGAATTATGGGATCTAGGGTTAAGTCTTGATAAGGTGCCGAGTGCTCAAGATTCAAAAGATGGTAGGACTCCTTGATAATTTTGAGGTTTTAATTATCATATATTGGTTGCAAACGATAGATAACACCTGCTTTGATTTGCTTGAGAAAGAAATCAAATATAGTGGAAAGTGAATTATTAACAGGGACTTGGAAGCACAAAAAACTTCCATTCAATAATTGATGCTGTAACAAGGTTGATTAACTGAGGTAAAAATCTGGTCATGAATATAGATTCCCTAAGTCCGAGAGGATTAGGTAATTAAATGCTTAAGTAGGTCGAGAGACATTAGGCATAACTTCGATAAATATAACTTGTTGTCCTACCTACTGTGAGAATCTTGAACCACCATTAGCATCTGTCAAGTACCAAAACCCTTAGTGAACATAATTCTGATTTTTCCATAAACTCTTGATTACAAACACTGTAACTAAAGTGACCAACAATTACTTGCTAAACTAAAGACCCCCATTTCAGGAAACATCCAGCTATCAGTTGATTAAATTGGAAACGACTTAAGTTCACACCATATACCCTGTGGGATTTGACCCCAACCTAGTTGGATTTTATATTGACAATGATCGCTTACATTCTCATTAGAGTGGTGTAGTTTGAGTGTTATCAAACTGGTACCTACATTATGAAGGAATGTAGCCACAAACGCATATATGTGGTTAGTACTTTGGAATGTACTGAGTATATGGGGGTGAATACAACTAAACTAAATATACTTTCAAATAATGCATGCTAAGTGTAAAAGGACTCACCTTGGACATGAATAAAACTAAAAATCGAAGGATCACAAAACATAAATGATAAAGGATACTTTAAATCTTAGTGAGTCATCACACTTGGTTTCTAAAATCTTTACTTTTATTCTTTCTTGTGGGAGATTCTTCTAACCGACATAAATCATGTGAGCTACCATGGAGTTTAACGTCTTACCAATGTTGGGGAGAGTTGTTCTACCCTTGCCATCGAAATAGAACCTTAAGTGATCACTATACTTCATCCATATTGGAGAAAAGCTTAACCGACGGTGGCTCATAGTTTTCAGGAATTTAGGATACGCTCATCCGCATTCCCTTCTCCGTGCTAAATACTACACACAGAATACATATATGCTCATACTTAAGAAATCCACCTTAAAATAACATTAGGGTTTATAGAATAAAAACCGGTTATGCTTCTCTTTACTTTAAATCATAATTGAAATGAACAATTGTGGATTTTATGTCTTATATTTAGATCAAAAGATCAAGATTTTCTTTAAATCATATTATGGAACATATCAATGGAGCTGAAGAACATAAACTTCTTGTAGATTAGGTACTTATACTTAAGACTTGGAATTTATGCTTATTTTCACCTTGAAATCATTCAACAATATCCCATTCAAGATAGTAAAATTCAAATCACAATATAAACTTTACAAATCAAAACATGGATATATGTAAACCTTTATATACTTAAAACTTTCTATCTCATGGTAATGCCATACTTCAAGAATATGGTTATTTGGGTATGAACCCTAATTCAAAATAAGAAAATCAAATCTTAAAATCGTGCTTTTTGGGCACAAGGATGAAAGAATAACCTTGTTCATAAACCCCACATACCTGGACTTCTTGACTTCCTTGAAGGGAAATTAGACTTGAAAACTTGAGAGATGATTTTGAAAAAGAAACCTTAGCCTTATTGTTCTTAAGAGTGGGAGAAGAAAAACCATGTTAAGTGATTTAGGATGGGGGAAAATAACGCCCTCTTATGTTTTTAAGTCGTGGGTTTGATGTTTAAAGAAGAGAAAATATTAAAAAAACACTTAGGAACCCTCTGGAAATAATTTGGAAGCCGTCCTGACGACTTAGGTCACGACTCATAAGTTCTGGCCACGAGTCGTGATTTGAGTCATCATCAGAAGTCCAATTTCGACCTCTACTGCCCAGCTTACGAATCTTTCCCAAGGAAACATAAGGAGACCTTACGAATCGTAATCTGGGTAGCTTTGGCAGTGCTTCAGTATTTCATCCATAAACTCCAATATCAGATTAAGATGAAATTGGTATCGTTGAAAATATAATTCAATTATATATTGGTGGGTCTTGAGATAAAAAATTCTTCGAATAACAGAAGTTATTCTCTATTGAATAGGAGTTATATACATCCCAAGAATTTAATCGTTAAGGAATGCTTTGACTTGTTCATAAGCTAGGAGCTATTTGAGGACTTAATATATGTCCAAGTAACTTACAAAGCTATCAAAACATTAGACTTGATTCTTGGATCCCTTACTAGTCAGGATACGAGTCATATCTTACGACTCGTAACAAGTCATTACGACTTGTAGCCACCACTCCTAAGCTGGATAGAAACTTAGGGGACCTACGCTATTGATAATACGACTCCAACTATATGACTTCTCACCTATTGTAATGACTCCTAGGGTCGAGTCGTACTCAGAACAAACCTTCAATCATTTCACATTGTCTTGGTTACAACTACATCATACAACTCATGAGGAGTACTCACGACTTGAGGAATGAGTCGTAGGTTCCACAGTGACCTTGAAAGCACAGAGTATTACACATTTTCTAGGAAAATATTTTTATTCATACCAAACACACCCATAGTTTGTGGACTTTTCTGTCGTTAAAATATCCACTTGATACAACAAGATGATGTTATTCTATCGTTAGGGTCGGCTTAAGCAAATTGGTGGTCTAAGATAAAAATCAAATGGAGGCCTTAAATTTCAAGAAAAAATAGATTTTTTTAAAAATTCTATATTTTAAACCCTGAGATGCAAAGTTGTAAATATAATAGTCGATTTCTTTTAATAATTTTTTTTCGTTAATATAACTATTGTATTTAATCTTTCTTGAGACATACTTTTAATACATTAAAAATTCTTCTATAATTATTTACTTTTATATAAGAAGGTTATTTTTTCTACAAATAATATTTAATAATTTTTTAATAAAAACCTATAATATATTATTTCAAATAAAAAATGAGGTCCTCAAATTTGAGGCCTTAAACGATTGCCTTTTTTTAAAGGGGTAGAGACGACATTGTCTATTGTTTGTGTCACCACCCATGTATTAACAAATAAACCAAAAGAATAAAAGAAGGAACTTATGAAGAGACCAAGAATACTACCACTGCTAGCTTCAGACTCCATTAATGAAAGACATTGAAGTTGTTTATTTGGTGTGGTAAAGATAATATTATCTGGATAAATTGTGAGATTACCTTTGGTTATGGATATTAGAAAGTCTTGAAATCCTATTATCTATAACGATTCGGAAATACACCCTAGTCGCCACACGGTGCTTACAGTCCCGAAAGACCATAAGCTAACCCATGTTACTGGTACCTGTTGTGAATCCTGGGTAAAACTGATAACAAAAGATCATATGTGGAATTTAACTAAAAAACACCACAAGGTTTTAAATCACAGTTCTGGTAATGTCCTTAAACAATATTTACTATACTGATAAAATGGCTGATAATAATAATTGAAAACTGACTGACTGGATGTACTAGTCTGAAAGCCTCTAAACTGTCTGACTGTAGAGTTGATGGGACAAGCCACCAACTAACTCTGACTGACTAAATAAATGAACTACTGACATAACTAAATAAAAGATAACTCTTCCTCGAAGAATGAAGACTCACCACTACTGCTGCTGCTGATGCACTAGAAAGTCTAAGTACGATCAAGAATCCGAGCGTCCGAGCCTATGATATAAGACATCATAATGTAAGAAACGAGTATGTGATCAGTACTTTGAATGTACTGGTATGTTAAATGAGGTTAGGCTGATATGCATGGGTTCATGTGCATAAGTAATAACTGACTGAATGTATAACATGAGGTACTGAATAAGAATGCATGTAAACTGTAAAGACTGAGAGTGTATGACCAAGCATAAAACAAGTTCTGAAATAGTCTATAAACTGAAATACTGAAATTTAGTAACTGAATAACTGCTAAACTATATGCTATGGTCAAGCAAGACTGAACTAAATTCTGAACTAAGTACTGAAACTAAAACTACAGGAGGTATCGTCTAACCGACATGCCCCAGTTGGAAGGGTGCCAGTACCGGTCCACGAGTACTAATAATAGCTGTGGAGTTAGTACTAACCTAGCGGGTGACCCCTGAGATCAGTCCTAAACTAGCAGGTGATCCCTGAGAGTGTCAGTCATAAACTAGCGGGTGACATCTCATAACCTATGCTGGCTACGTAGTTCTGGAACCTAGGGATTATTTCTAAGGACCCAGTCCTAACTGATGGGTGAGCCACCATCCCCAGGCTAGCTCGGTGCTGAATCCTACTCCCAACTAAACTGACACTGATTATGGGACTGAGCTAAGCTTAACAGGACAAGTAACTGATCGTGATGGTTAACTGGCTTAATATGCTCATGGTTTATCTGAACTATTTTGTAACTACTAAAATTCTGTAAACAACTAAGTTTTTGGGTATTCATAACCCCCAGGACTCGATAGCAATAACAATAAGATCATACTAAAACTTTGAGGATATGACATGTAGTCAATATTCAAAACTCATTCTCTAAGGCATTTCATCAAACACTTGCAATGCATGACTTAAGCATGGAAATAAGTGAAACATATAGGAATAGCATAATTGCAATACTAAAACCATACTTAGGTATTTAACAATGAAATTTCATGCTTCAAACGTGTGAGGTCTGCTTTCGCTGAAAATAGATTGTAACGTCATGTATAATCAAAATTCATAAAAGCTTCATGAAGATAAATCATTGCAAACATGTAATTTCATAGTTTAAAACAAAAAAGATGGATTCTTGGACTCCATGAGCAAAAAAGGTCCAATAGATGAACATCTAACATACCTTAGAGCTTTAAATCTTGAAAGAGATTTGTCTTTTATTGAACGTTCTCGAATTGGGAATCTTAAATTCTTGATTTTCTTGAAGGAGGGCTTGAATCTTGTTCTTGGGGAACGATCTCAAAAGAAAACCCTAATCTTGATGTTGAGAGTTAATGAGGAATTTTTGGCATCCTAAAACTGATAAGTGATGGCTAATAATGCATAATGATGCTTTAAGTCGTGGGAGGGGTACGGTTTTAGGTGAGTAAAATACCAAAATACCCATATGAAACTAATTCATATTGCTGAAATTTTTAGTTGACGACTTGAATTGATAAGTCATCACTTAGGTGATGGCTTATCACCTCAAGTCGTCACTTGGAAACTGAATTTGATGAGTTTCTGGTATGGCTGACGACTTGGGCTGATAGGTCGTCACTTAGGTGACGTCTTATCAACTTAGGTCATTAATTGGAAGATGAAATTGATGGCATTATATTTAAGGCTAACGACTTGGGATGATAAGTCGTCACTTAGTTGACAGCTTATCAACTCAGGTCGTCACTTTGTTGATAGACGGACATGCTAAAGTAAAATGAGTATAACTTTCCACTTCAATATCGGATTAAGGTGAAACCAAATGCATTGGAAAGAAGATTCAAAGATATTTATTTTGATATATAGTAGTCCATGTAACTCATTATGTATAAGGAGTAATTATCGTTAAAAGTTGACCCAAGGTGAAATATTTGCTAAAACTTAATCAATAGAAGCATTTTCAACTCGTCTTTGAGTTAGTGGATTTTTATGACCTCGACTGATATTATAGGACATTTCCACACTATAGAATTGATCATCACATATATAGACATAGAATTATTGGGTTCAAGTCTGTGTACATAGGAACAACGATCTAAATTCTAACCCGAGAATGTGGGGTAATGTTACATTATCCCACATTATATGTACTAAAATGGTGGAATTAACCATTTCATATAAAAAGTAGGATAGATAATTTCATGAGATATCCCAACTCATGTGATATTCTTGCCTATCACATATTATTGCATATCGAACGAGAAATTACTTTCCTCCAAATTATTGAAATATGTTAAGTTAAATTACAATTGGAAAACTGTTAGTGCTGTAGAGAGTTAGTGCTGCAGAGAAATTAGTTTGAATTAGTTAGATAGTTGGTTAGGATTTTAGTTGTATCTCAGTTGTCTAATTAGATATTTTATTTGTACACCTATATAAAGTAGATTAGGCCTTTGCATTGATTAGTTTTTTTTTTCAATTTCTCTCTTCATAATAAAATTTGATCACATATTTTCCAAGTTTCTCTCCGTTTCTATTGTTTCATTACTTTTTCTTTTTCTTTTTCTTCTTATTCCTTATAAGAAATTTCATCACTAGTAAGATGCTGTAATGAAAATTATTCACGTTTGAAATGTTCAATTGCCACTTTTTAATATGATATCAGAGCACAACTCTATAAATTTTGCATTTTCATGGATCAATTGAGGTTTTTTTTTGGTTTGTTTTTCTTTCTTGATTCTCTGAAAATTGCACGAATTTGATCTACTAAATTAGCAATATCATAGAGTCCATTAGTTTGCTTTTTCTTTTTTGCTGAATCTACTGCTTGTTTTGTGAAGTTTCTTTAGAATTCTCATTTTCTTGAGCAATTTAGGTTTAGTATTGTTGATGTTCATCGGCTTCATTGATTGCTTTATCAAAGTTTTTTTGGTTTGTTGTTTACCTGTTCGATCAATTGCTGCATTGATTTTTCCATCCTTTTCAATATCACAATAGTTTAGAATGAAACTGGTTCTGGTAGACAAAGGGCAAGGGAAATAAGTTCTAATTCAATAGATTCCGCTTGTATATTATATATGTATCCTTTAGAAAATATAGGATCCTCTCTAATTCCAACAGTTTTTGATGGAACTTGATATGTATCTTGGATAAGAGGAGTACTTAGAGGCTTATCGATAAAGAACACAACTGAGTTAATAAATGAAAAGGTAAAGAAGCCATCTCCTGATTCACCTGATTATACACAGTGAAAGAGGTGCGATGACATGGTCACCTCATGGATATTTAATTTATTGTCTTGGAGCTTGACAAATAGCTTACAATATGTTAACAATGATAAGGATTTATGGGATGAATTAGAATATAGATATGACCAAACTAATGATGCAAAACTGTATCAACTTTAAAGAGAAATCAATGACCCATCTCAAAGAAGCATAGAAATAACTGCATATTATAATAAGATGAGAAGACTCTGGAAAGAGCTAAGTAGTCTGGACACCCACACACATGTACATGCTAGTGCACCTACAGAGGAAATGTAGGTATGCATAAGGTTGAGTAGGACAAAAGAATGATTCAATTCTTAATGGGACTTAATACATCCTACATTGTAGCAAGAAAAAATATGTTGATGATGAGTCTACTACCTACAATGACACAAATCTTTGCCATCTTGTCTCAGGAAGAAAAGTACAGAAAAGTGAAACCTCGCAATCACTTGGCTCTATAATCCACATCTCTTAGTGCTTCATCATCTTACTCATACACAACATCTAGCTCATCTAATGAGGGCTACAGGAAAAATACTCCACACAAAGGAGGTTTTTCTAGAGGAAGTAATAGACCCTCACACCAGCAGACAACTCCATACTTACACAATAATAGAGCAAACTTTCTTTATGAATACTATAAGAAAATAGTACATACAAAGGAAAAATGTTATAAGATGCATGGATTTCCAGAGAATTTCAAGTTCATAAAAGGAAAGAATGTAGTAGGTTCAGCAGTTGCAGTGCATAGTTCTGAAGGGCACAAGGAACCATATTTTCTCTCCAAAGGAAAAATGTTCTGAATGTAGTATGATCATCTACTTAGTCTTCTTATGAATATACAGCTTTGAAATGGACAAAAAAACTCAGACAATCTCACTAATAAAATTGTTAACCTTGTAGGTACCTTGGCATTTTACTCTACTATAACTGAAATTGGTGATCTTCCAAGAAAATGTGTTAAACTTAGTGTTGCTCATGGATAATAGACTCAGGAGTTTCACACCACATGAATTACAACAAAATCTTACTAAAATGATTTTAGCACTTTGCCTTATTCCTTCCTAGTCACTGTACCAAATGGTTACAAAGTTAAAGTCACTGAGGTTGGTGATGTGTCTTTTAATCTACTTTAACATTATGTAGAGTTTTCTTTGTACCTAGTTTTAAGATTAATTTGTTTTCTGTTCATTACTTAGCATTGTATTTCAAAGGAATTATTGGTTTTAGAAGTGTTTCTTGCTTACTACAAGGCCCTTCACTAAAAAGCCATCTGAAGATTGGTAGAGTAATAAATGAATTGTATTTTTTCTATTCTAAGTGTCACAGTTGTCCTAGTGCCATTAATCATGGTGTGTACTCAATGTCTACAACTTCAGGTTACTTTTCTTCTGCTTTTAATGATCAGACTCCTAGTGTTATTTTTACTCCACTTTTAAATTTTCCTCATACAAGTAATAAAAGAGTTAGTTCTTTTTCTAATTCTCTTTTATCTTCCGCTTCTCATAGTAACAATGTTGAACACTTATGGCACAATAGATTAGGCCATGCACTTTTTGTGAAAATGAAAGATATCTTATTTGTCCCTGTTAATTCACTTCTAAACGACCTTTCATATTAGGTGTTTTCCCCATGGTTAGACAGACTAGAACATCATTTCTCTAAAGAATTAGTACCTCAACCAATATTTTTGAGATACTACAAGTAAACTTATGGGGACCTTATCACACCTACTCATAATAGCCAAAATTACTTTATTACCATAGTTGCTGATTACAGTAGACCAACATGGACTCAATTGTTTAGATGCAAAAGTAATGCCTTACAAACTATAAAAGCTTTTGTGTCAGTGATAGAGAACCAGTTCCACTCTATCATCGAAACCATAAGATGTAATAATTGTCTAGAATTCACAAGTCATGAAACCACTAGTATTTTCCAAGAAAAAGGTATCATTCATCAAAGAAGTTGCCTATGCACACTACAACAAAATGGTATAGTGGAGAGAAAAAACAAGTACTTATTAGAAACAACCCAAGCACTACTATATCAATCTAAACAACCCATAAGATACTAGAGGGAGTGCATTATGACTGCTACTTACATCATAAATAGATTACCTTTATGGTTAGTACATAACAAATCTCATTTTGAAATGTTGTATATCATGTTGATTTGTGAATATATATGATTTGATTTTGTAGGATCTTAATTGATTTGATAAAATCAGATCTGATTTTCTATAGATATTTTAAAAAATCAGATCAAATAAAATCATATCTTGATTCTCATATCCACTAGAATCAAGCGATTTGATTCTATGTCGGTTTGCTAACCTATACTATAAATTTGTAGCTCTCTAATGAATAAAATATACACTTTTGGTACCAATCTTACATGGTATCAGGAAATCTTTATTCTTATGTTGTTGATGACTAAAACAACATTTACTGGGCTATGTAATCCGAAGACATGAACAAAAGATAAGAGTTCTATTAATAAAGTTCCTACCGAGTTAACAATGAATCAAGACGACAATTCTTCTCATTTTTTCTTTAAGCTTACTTCTCACAAGCCGAATGGAAAGAATTATTTGGAGTCATCTACTTTCGTTGCTGTAAAAAATGAGAATGACAAGAAAAAGAAGTCGTGGTGTATTTTTTGCAAAAAACACCAGCACACTTATGAGAGTTGCTGGAAAATCGCCAAACTGGAACAAAAAAAGGCAGAAACCATGGCAGCCAGACCTTTTAGTGTACCAATGAAGAATCGAGTCTAAAATCTTCTTTAGAAATGCTACCATTCACCGAGGAACAACTAGAGCTACTGGAAAAACTTCTCTAATCTCAACTCTAATTCAGTAACCTAATTCTTCTACTCCAACTTGTTATTTTACTCAAAAAGGTAATGTACCATGTGCTTTTTAAGTACAGATTCTACTAGTATTAGCTCTTGGATCATAGATTCAGGAGCTAGTGATCACATGACATGGACCTCCCATTTTTCTCGACTTATACTCTTTTAGCAGGAAATAAAAAAGTCAAAGTTGCTGATGGTTCCTTCTCAGCAATTGCTGGGTAAGGGACAGTCAAACTAACCCCTTTTTGACTCTTTTTGATGTCTATTATGTTCCAAAATTGTCTCATAATCTGTTGTCCATCATCAATTTGACTCAAAACCTTATTTTTTTATATCCTTTATGATACATCATATGTATTTCAGGACAATGTCTCAGGGAGGATGATTTGCAATGCTAGAGAGCCTGAAGGTCTCTATTTTCTTTAAGATAGCGGCAATTCAATAAATTTTAGTCCTGCTTATTTGAACTCTATTCTAGTTGATAATAAAGTCTTGTTATGACACTATAGACTTGGTCATCCTAGTTTTCATTATTTGAAAGTTTTGTTACCACAGTTGTTTAGGAATAAAACTACATTTTTTTTCAATGTGAATTTTGTGAAATGGCTAAACACAGACGTTCATATTTTTCATCCTAAAGTTCCATGTCACAAAACCCTTTAAGTTAATCCATAGTAATGTTTAGGGATCTTCTAGGATAACAACTGTAAATGGAAAAAGGTGGTTTCTGAGTTTCATAGATGATCATACTAAACTAACTAGGGTGAACCTATTGAAAGACAAAAGGAAATAAAATATATTTTTTAATCCTTTTATGGCATGTTTGAGACACAATTTTATGAGAAGATTCAAATATTTCAGAGTAATAATGGAAGAGATTTTTTTAATGACTACCTAAGCAATTTTTTTACTTTTAAGGGAATAGTGCACCAAAGTTCATGTCCTGATACACCCCAAGAAAATGGAGTAGCGGAGAGAAAAAATAGGCATCTTATGGAAGTAATTAGAGACTTAATATTTACAAGCGGAGTCCCTAAATTTCTTTGGGGAGAATCTCTTTTGACATCCACCTATCTTATTAATAGGATACCTTCCCGTGTTCTAGGTTTTAAAACCCCTTTCAGTTTGTTCAAGACATACTTCACTACTCTAGATTGACAACTGATCTATCTTTAAAAGTTTTTGGGTGTAGTGTATTTGTTCATATTCATGATAATAATATAAGTAAACTTGATCCACGTTCTAAAAAATGGGTTTTTATTTGCTATGTCCCTAGTCAAAAGGGTTACAAGTGTTATGACCCAATTACTAGGAAGGTTATTGTCACAATAGATGTGACTTTTTTTGAATCACAATTGTTTTTTGAAGCTCATCTTCAGGGGGAGAAAAATAGTGAAGATTTGAGGGATGATACAGATTTTCTTGACCTCACATATGAGAAACAAAAGGATCTATTTTTATGAAAAATATAAGAAATAGTTTTTCCGTAACAACACCCTAGATAAGGTAAGAGATCCTAACATAATTAATGAAATAAGGATATTAATATAATAAACCATTTTCATGATAAAATTAATGAAAAAAATTAGGGAACAAACAAAGGAATTACAGGTTTACATGAGAAGAAACATGAACGAAGAAAAGAGATCATGAACTCTCATTAGAAAAAAATGTACGCCCTACAAGATCTCACTAATACACAAGGTAATTCTCTAGAAACTAATTTTGATTTACACTTTGTTAGTTTAGACCTTGATCTTCCAATTTCCAAACGTAAAGGGGTAAGAAAACCCACCAACCATCCTATGTCAAATTTTCTATCATACAGAAACTTGTCCTCTTCCTATATAGCTTTTATTTCTAAATTATATCTGGAATAGAGATATCAAGAAATGTATGGGATGCTTTGAACATTCCCGAGTGGAATGAGGCAATTCTAAAGGAGATGAACACTCTAAAGAGAAATGAAACCTAGAAAATGGTGGAACTACTATGTGGAATCAAAATAGTAGGCTGCAAGTGGGTGTTTACCATCAAATTTAAATTAGATGGATCCCTAGAGAGGTGTAAGACATGCTTGGTAACAAAAAGATTTACTCATATTTACGAGATTGACTATCTTGATACATTTGCTCTAGTTGTTAAGTTGAATTCAATAAGGGTTCTTCTGGCCATTGCTTCCAACCTTGATTGGCCCCTCCAACAACTAGATGTGAAAAATGTATTTTTGAATGGAAAACTCAAAGAAGAAGTATACATGGACCCTCCTCTAGGTTTTGAAGAAAGGTATGGAACTAGACCGTACAAGTCAATAAAATATTTCTCTGGGCTAAAAAAATCTCCAAGAGCTTGGTTTGAGAGTTTTACTCAGTTTATGAAAAAATAATGGTACACTCAAGGGAAAACAAATCATACCATGTTCATTAGACATTCTCTTGAAAGAATGACAACTATCTGATATTGTATGTTGATGATATTATACTTACAAGAGATGACTTGTCCGAAATGGAGAATTTTAAAAAATAGTTGGCCTCAAAGTTTAAGATTAAAGATTTAGACTAGTTGAAATATTTTTGTAGCATGGAAGTAGCGAGATCAAAAGAAGGCATTATGGTGTCACAAAGAAAGTATGTACTAGATCTTCTAAAAGAGAAGGGATGAGTGGTTGTCGTCTATCTAAAACACCTATTGATTCAATATAAAATTCAAAAATAAAGAAGGAACTTCAGTTGACCACAGTCAATATCAAAGACTAGTGGGGAAGTTGATCTACTTATCACATACTCGACTTGATATAGATTTTGCTGTAAGATTAGTCAGTTAATTTATGCACTCTCCAAATGAAGAGAACCAAGAAGTGGTCTATAGGATCCTAAGATATCTTAAAAGTTCTTCAGGTTAAGGATTGTTTTTCAAAAAAATCAACATAGGGGCATTGAAAGCTTTATGGATGCAAACTAGGTAGGTTCTACTACTGACAGAAGGTCCACATCTGGATATTGTACATTTATATAAGGAAATCATATGACCTAAAGTACTAAAAATCAAAATGTTATAGCGCACTACAGTGCTGAATTCGAATATCGATCTATGGCCCATGGGATTTATGAAGTGATTTGGCTCAAAATATGATGGAAGAACTCAAAAAGCCATTTGGTTTACCAATGGAGTTATACTATGACAATAAAACGGCCATAAGTTCTACTCAAAATCCAGTTCAACATGACAGAACAAAATATGTTGAAGTGGATAGGAACTTCATAAAAGCGAAGATTGAGGAAGGAAGTATGTGCATACCTTTCATCCTAAAAAATTGCATATAGTTTCACAAAAGGCTTGTTTAAATAAAAATTTGAAATTCTTGTAACAAATTTAGGCACGACAGACATTTACATGCCAACTTGAGGGGGGGGGGTGTTGATTTGTGAAGACTTAAGATTTGATTTTGTAGAATCTTAATTGATCTGATAAAATTAGATTCGATTTTTTATAGATTGTTTAAGAAATTAGATCAAATAAGATCATATCTTGATTCTCATATCCGCTAGAATCAAGTGATTAGATCTTGTGCGGATTTGTTAACCTGTACTATAAATTTGTAGCTTCAGATGAATAAAATGTACACTTTTGGTACCAATCTTATATATCACAAAGCCAACATATTCTTACCTTGCATATTTTGGATGTATTTATTTCCCAACCACCTTGAAGTCCCACAAGGAAATATTTGAACTAAAAACCACACGTTACATTTTTTTTGGATATCCTTTCAACATAAAAGGCTATAAGGTACTTATCTAGTGAGAGGATTCATGTTTTTAGAAATGTTTTCTTTCATGAAGATAAATTTCCTTTTGTTGTTTCTACTCTTGGATCAAGTTTTACTTTTTATAAAAAAACTAATTACTAGTTCTTATCTTTTACCTAGTTCACATAATTACTCTAATTATGTTGATTTGATGGATAGAGATACTCCAAGTTCAGTAACAAGTCAACTTATGCCTAATAGTTCATCTTCAATTCTAGAGAACAATGGATCATCCTCACTAATAACTCACGAAACAACTCCACCCATGAGGAATCTTTACATGTGTCTCTAATCAATCAACACACTAATGTAGAACCTAGAAGATCATGTTGGATCCATACCACCATTGCTTACTTACAAGCCTATAAGTACAAACTTTCTTATTTTCACTCTGAATCAACAAAAAAACCCAGCTCTCTAACTATTCTTCTCAATAAACCTTCATTTTTGCCTCATTACTCTACGTTAAAATTTTCAACAATTGGTTAAAAATATATCTCATGAGAATAAACCAAACTCGTATGAAGTGGTTATCTTAGACCCAACTTGTCAAACAACTATGGCACAAGAGTTTGATATTTTGTATGCTCATCATAGTTGGAAGTTAGTGCCTTTACCTACAGGAAAGAAAGATATAGGTTGCAAATAGGTGTAAAAGATCAAATTTAAGGCTGCTGAAAGTATAAACAGGTTCAAAGCTATGCTGGTTGTCAAAGAGACTCAAGAAGATGGGGTTGAATATACAGAGACATTTTTACCTGTTATGATGCTAACAGCAGTCAGGATACTTCTTTGTTTGGATGTAAAGAATGGTTAGGATCATTACCAATTAGATGTCAACACTGCTTTCTTCATGGTAATTTAGATGAAAAAGTACATGCACTCCATAAGGGATTTCAGTCTTAGATAGGGGCCTTGTTTAGAGGTTAAAGAAGTAAATATATGGCTTAAAACAAGCTATTAGATGATAGAATGATACATTGGCAAGTTTACTATATTCTAAAAGTTATTCACACTCAACAAGTGATTACTTCCTCTTATAAAATAGGTAGAACTAGCGATGTCATTTTAACAAGGACTGACTTGGAAGACATCAAGTCACTCAAAGAATTTTTATATAACCAATTCAAGATAAAGGATTTAAGAAAACTCGACTATTCCTTAGGTGTGGAAATTTTTAGTAGAGATTATGGCGTCTTGGTCTCACAAAGGAAATTTATAAATGATCTACTTTTTGAATTTTATTGCATCATCTAAAAGCCAACTTCCTCACCTCTAGATCCTAAATAAAACTAAGTAGCAATAAAGGTGTTCTTCTTTCAGATCTAACTTATCATAGAAACTTAGTGGGAAAGTTCTACTTCCTAACAAACACTAGAGTGGATATTACTTTTAGTGCACAACATCTAAGACAATTCATGCAAACACCAAGGAACCACATCTCAAGTCTGCATTTCATGTCCTCAAGTAACTAAAAACTGATCCCGCTTTAGGAATCTTTATTTCATACAAATAAGACTATTCTATCTGTGTATTTTGTGACTCAGATTCGGCAGGATGTCCCACTCAAGAAAATTAGTGTGTGGTTATATTGAACTCATGGGAGATAGTCCCATCTATTGGAAATCTATAAAGAAATCCATAATTTCCTTGTCTTCAATATAAGCTGAGTATATGTCCATTGGACAAATGGTTAATGAACTAGTTTGGCTGGAAGATTGCTTAAAGAAATCACAGTCTTGTTCTTTACCTATCCTAGTAAATTGTGATGGTCAGGCAGTAGTACATATAGAAAAGAACCTTGTGTTTCATGAGAGAACCAAACATATAGAGGTAGATTGTCATTTTTGGAGAGACAAGGTTCAAGAAGGTCTAATCAGTCTGTAATCATATTTCCACCAATTCTTAACTGGTAGACATCTTCACCAAAGCTTTGAATGGTGTAAAATATTTCTCGGTTTTGTGCAAGTTGGTTGTGGATGTATCCCCTCTAACTTGAGAAAGGTGTTGAAATAAGTTAAGTTAAACTACAAAAACTGTGAGCTTCTTTCAACAGTCTCTAACTCAAGTCATCCCAGCTCAGGAAAAAAACCTTAACTTTCTGACTTCGAAAAACTTCTTAACCTAAGCAAAATAGGGTAAATATCTTGCTTTGATTTTACCTCAGCACTAAAGAGAATTTTGAACCATAACACTACCTTCAGCTAAGTCAACCAACTGAACTCCTAATCTAGCAAGTATGTTAACCTTATGAACTAACTATTTCTTTCTTATCTTCTGAATGAGCAACACTTCCCATGGACAAGTTGCTAAGAGCTTCAACCACTACACTAACATTATCTAAATGGTACAAGAAACTCATCATAATCCTTTAATAACTATACCCATCTCTTTTGATGAAGATTTAGATCTTTCTAACTAAACACATACTAAAGGCTCTAGTGATCGGCGAACACATCCACATGAACCCTATAAATATAGTTTCTCCAAATTTTTAAGGCAAAAATACATGTTGCCAATTTATGATTATGAATTGGGTAATTCTTCTTATAGGGTTTGAGCTATCCAGATTTATACAATATAACCTTACAATGTTTTAACAACACTACCAATTCCAATTATCGAAGTATTATAGTAAACTACAAATGCATCTAGACCCTTTTGTAGAGTCAATACTGGAGTGGAGGAGAGTCAAGTCTTAAGCTCCTGAAAAATCTCCTCTCAAGCATCAGACCCAAAAATTTGACTTTTTTTGGAGTCAATCTGGACATAAGGAAAGCAATAAAGGATAATCCTTCGATAAATCATATGTAGTATATGGATAGACTCAAGAAATTTCTAATATCTAATGTAGGTATGGGTCTAGGCCAATTTATAAATACTTCAATCTTTAGAGAAACAAACAAAATGACCTTACCAAAAATAATGTAACCAAGGAATTCCACTTCTTTTAAGTAGAATTCACACTTACTAAACGTAACGAACAACTTGTGATCTTTGAAAGTCTACAAGATAATCCTCAAATGGACTGCATGTTTATTCTCAGTCAAAGAATAAATGAGTATGTCATCTATAAACAAAATAATGAACATGTTCAAGAATTTCTTGTACACCCTGTTCATCAAGTCCATAATGATGCAGGAGCATCTGTTAGTCCAAAAGACATAACAACAAATTTAAAGTGACCATATCTAGTTTTAAAGGTTGTCTTTGGATGCCATATTCTCTGATTCTAAGCCAATGATAATTGATTTTAAAGTCTATCTTTGAAAAACAGCTGGCTTTCTAAAGCTGTTGAATAAGTCATCAATCATAGGAGTGCAATGCTTCTTCTTGATTATGACTTTGTTCAACTGACGACAATCAATGCACATTCTGAGAAAACCGTATTTTTATGCATATAAAAATTGAACACCCCATTAAGAGATGTTGGACCTGATGAAACATTTATCTAGAAGATCTTTCAATAGTTGTTTCAGCTTTTAAGCTCATATGGAGCTATTTTGTAAGGTTGAATTGAGATAGACTGGGTATCTAGAAGAACATCTATTTTGAAGTCAATTTCTTAGTTGGATTAAACTTTAGGTAGATATTTTAGAAATACATTTGGAAACTCATTAACTACTAAAACTGGCTGGATAGTTAGGGTCTCAAACTTTGAATCCTTAACCTGAATAAACGATAGATGCACCCTTTGGAAATTATTTTTCTGGCATTAAGGTAAGCGATAAACTGACCTATAGGTGTTGAGGTACTACCTTACCAGTTTAAGACTGGTTAATCTGGAAACTGAAATTAGACTACTATGTTTCCACAATCATCTAAGCCATAAAAAATATAGAAAATCCATGCCAAAGTGACATCAAAATCAGTCTATCTAACTCTAAAAGATCAACTAATGAGACTTTCTAAGAAACTGTATCTGGGAAAATCTGTAATCACATTTAGCTATGAATGCATCACTAATAGGGGTAAAGACTAAGAAAGGTTCTAAAGAATTTTAGTGCTGACATTAAATTTTAGTGTAATATAGGGAGTCATAAAGAAAAGTATGGTTTTGGGGGTCTAACAAAGCATACATATCAATATGATAGAATCGTAACAGACAGTGATCATGTCAGAGGAACCCTCCCAATTTTTTTGAGTCTATAGTGAATAAAACCTATTTTGACACTAACCATCACTTGTAAAAGATGAGATACCGTGGTGACCTGATGAAGAGTTGGACTGGTTTTACTGATTAACATCTCTACCCCTCTGTGAGGCCACTGGGAAAACCCTCAATTTTTGACCTAGCTTTCCACATCCAAAACAACCATTACTACTAGTAATGCACTCTCTTTGATGGTTCTTACCACACTTCTTACAAATTGGATGAGTATATCTATTATTGACACTGCCCTAGCACTTAGAGCGTGGTATCATATCCAGATGATAGTTTTTGAACTTGGGTACAGGGGCACTAGAAGAGGATGAGGCTGGAGCTAAGGATCTTTGACAAAACAAAGAGTGATTGACACTGCTCGATTTCTACTAATAAAAGCCAAAATTGCTTGTTTTGACCATCTTATTCTACCTCAATATATTGATCATGAGTCATCAACCTGGATATGTCCATCTCCTATACCAATATGGTGATCCTAAACTCTTTGACCACAGTCTCAGAAATACCTATCACGAACTTACTCATATGGGCCCTAGATCTGTCACCATTATTAAGAGAATCTTAGAGAGTTGAGTGAACTTAAGAGAATACTCCTTCATAGTCATTTTACCTTATTTTAGATTTACAAACTCCTGAACCTTTTCTTCTCTTAAATCAATTGGGAAGAACCTGTCCAAAAATATAGCTACAAACTCATCCTAGTCCACGGGTGCTAAATCTATACTTTTATCTTCCTTCCACTACTTATACCAAGTTTGAGCCACCTCTTTTAACCAGTAAACAATGAAGTTTGCTCTCTCGATCAGAGTGATGCCTATAATCTAGGTGACCTTTTGTATATCATTAATAAACTCATATGGATTCTTATCTACCTTAGAACCATGAAACTCTAGAGGATTTATTCATATAAAATCTAAAACTCTCGATGTTATTATATTACCGTTTAGGTTAACCTAGGTAAAAACTTATAGGCTAACCTAAGTAGACATTGCTTAAGCTAGCACCTAAAAAACATCCCTAAATGTAATGGCCCAAACCGTTGTTATGTGAAAAATTCCCCAAAAATAAATTATAATAAATAATAGGCTCAAAATGGACTAACAAATTTAAATCGGGGAGAAAAATTGAGGCCTAAGGGAATTTGGTCGAGAGGCCCAACAATGGACTGGGTCAGTCTACTGGTAACTGCTTTAGTGGTCGAATAAATTATTGTAGTGATAAAAAGTAGTAGACTAGTCAAAGAACTTATAAAAATCCTTTTTCTATTTATTTTCATAGTGCTTTCCTACTTTCAAAAATATTCTGAAAAAATATATTTCCTCAAACATGAGATTTTAAAATCCAAGGTTCATGAGAGTGGTTTTGAGACAGAACTGGAGGGAACCCAATATGAGAATATGTCTAGAATATGTGGGAAAACTCACTTCTCTCCGTAGCAGTATTTTCACCTAAGAGGTAAGCTATTGTTTACTTCGTGGAAGCTAAACTCAGGCTAGATGTATTTAACATTGGTAGTAATATTAGAAATCTCATGTAGTATGTCTTCGGGCATAAAGTTGGATGGGTGGACACTTGAAATCCAATTAGGACTAAATATGATTGTATGAATATACACATTAATGATATCTTAATTGTGATGAGAGTAGGTTAGAATGGTTGAGCGAATGTGCGTAGATTTTTTTAGAGCTTGAATACAATGGAAAATTAAAAAAGACAACACAAAATAGTAAAAGTTTAAAATAAGGGAACTCAAAGAATTTTGAATGTCTTAATAATTCTGATTACATTAAAGAAAGTGGCTTAAAGGTGAGGTATGACCAGTTAGGGGTTAGTAATAAGCAAAAAAGAATCTCGTGATTGATTAATGAATATTAAGGAGTAATTCTATGAAGTAAGAGTAGAATACTCATTCAAATAGTTAGGAGGGATTATAGATTAATGTGATACAAGTAAGGTTGGTAACGTGGATAGAGAGTAAGTGTGCGATAATGTGAACTTGGACTATGACAACCCATAAGTGGGTATGGCACGTGATGTCCTGGGACATATGTGTATATATAACTAAGGTTACTGATAAAAGTGAGTTTGATGATAGTTGTAGCACTTAGACTTTCTTGACTTGTGCTTGGTTTATGGACTTGACATTTGTGATTGCCACATATACTAATTAATGACATAATGATTACATGGTATTTTATTTGCATTGTGATGATATGTTGAGATGATTGGTCGGGTACCACGTAGGTACGAATATGATATATTGTGATGATGAATCAAGTACTATGCCAACACGAATATGACGTATTGTGATGATGGGTCAGGTACCACACCACAAACTGATATGAAATACTGTGATGATGTGTTGAGCACCACGTCGGTATGCTGTGAGATTGATGTTGAGGTTGAAAAGGGTAAGAGATGATGTATTTATTCATATGTTTATGTAATTCTATTTTATTTATGCTTTCATATGTTTTCTATAATGGTAAATGGTGAAAGAGGGTTTACGAATGTATGTTAAGTCCCTTGTGCGAATCGGGTTAGAGATAAGCTTATATGCCCCCATGAGAAGGTCGATTATGGTAGGATATGATGGTTGTTTCTTATTTTTCATGGGATATGGTACTGTGATGTCTTGTGATAGGGAGTATCGAGAAGTCTTGGGTCGATGTATATTAAAATATTATAGGTTCTATAAGAATGATTTGATATGGAAGGGGTATAAGTTAGAAGAGGTAGTCAAAGGACACAGATATACCAAAATGTTAAATAACAGACAGGTCATTGAGATGCTAAAATATTATGTTGAGGATCTTGTAGTTGGGGGTTTAGAACTGGATCGGTGATGATGCTTACCAATACATGTGGTTATACTAATGCTAGACTTACTACACCTCTACTTGAGGGTATATATATGGTGAGGTTAGTTGGATTTTTTATAACAACAATGTCAATCACTCAACAACAACTCTTACTATTTCTATTCTACATGGGTGTTGTGTCATGGACGTACCTACTCCTTGTCTTATGCTCTTGTACTGGTTTAGGCTAGGTTTTGGGGAGTCACTTATATTTGTTTTCTGCATCTATTTTCATATCTGATGTATTAAACTAAGTTATGGAACAAATTGATTTAATAATCATTTCTGAATTGTTGAATTGTTATCAAGATAAGAGAGAATATTGATTAAGTGAACATTAAAGCAACTTCCGCATTGGTTTAATGGTGAGAAATTTAGGAGAAATAAGAGTGTAAATAAACTAAAATTAATGCAACATATAGTTAACTCAGTTTCTCAAGAATGCTATGATGGATACACGTGAGCCTACTCTCTCGCTGCCTTTCAGATCTCTCTTTTTTTCCTTTTCTTTTGCATTTTCTTTCCCATTTTGTATTAGGTATCTGCATTTGGGATTTGTATATAATGTATCTTTATGATTTTGTATCATGTATTTATATGTTCAACTGATACATTATATATATATATATATATATATATATATATATATATATTAGGTTGAAGTTTTGTACACCAAGAGTTTTATTAAGTAATTGAATATAATTGTATCAATCGTGCTCTTCTCCATCATCTTCTGCATGGATGCTATGTCATGGACGTACCTACTCCTTGTCTTACTCTTATAGCAGTTTAGACTAGGTTTTGGGGAGTCACTTACAGTTATTTTCTACATCTATATTTCATCCTGATGTATTAAAACAAGTTATGGAATGAGATGATTTAATAATCATTTTTGAACCGTTGAATTGTTATCAAGATGATAGAGAATATTGATTAAGTGAATATTATAGCTACTTTTGCATTGGTTTAATGGTGCGATATTTAGGGTTATATAATTTGGAGTATGTGTTGGTAGTTTCTCGACATGATCTGGGGGGCTGTGTCATGACAATAATGGTATTAGAGCCAATGTTACCAATCTCCAAGTACAAGAGCAAATGTTGAGTAGAGCCCTATGGATTAATGTGTTGATGTTAAGCTACAAGGCATCTATGAATCTGTCTAACTTTCTTTTTTTTTCTATCATGTAATCTCAATGTTATATCATCGAATTAAGTCCAATTGGTATCTAGTTGATCTCAATTGGTATATCAATTGTCACAATTAGGACTAGTTGGTACCAACTAGTATTTCTTAACACGGAAATGTCAAACTAAACGTCTAACGAATAGAGGACGATAAGGATATAGGAAGTGGATTACTATGCTTATTTTATATAGTTTAAGTACTTATGGTGAGGCAATTATGTGTTAAGAATATGCTATATGAGTTGTTGTTAATATTAACATCTGGTAATTTTCTTTATGATATTTAAATCCTCGAGTATTATTTATTGACAGTGTGTATGTGGTTGTGTGATATGTAGCCAAGCAGATCAATGGACGTAAGGATCGGGTGTGATCTCGATAGTGTCTTCATTTCCACAACTTGAGCTATGACTCATCTATCCATGATTTGGAGTACTATTTGACTTCTATTTGATCATTTACGAATCACCCAAGTGCCTGTATGTTAGTGGAACACTTTAAGAATAGTGTATCGAGAAAGTACAAAGATTGATGAAAGTATAACACTATTTAATTTGATTGATGGAAAATTGTGTTGGTTGTGGCTCAAAAGCAATAGAATTGCGACATCAATTTATATTATGAACAAATAAGAGGTCATTATGCAACTAGAGCATGCATAAAAAGAGTAGTGTAGAGAAGGGGCATGGATCGGGTAAAAAAATACAAGATGGATCTACTGGAGGCTACCGCTGTAGCGGTAAGATTAACCACTGCAATGGCTCTAGGCAGTACACTGCCAGGTTTTTCCCTATTTTTGTGATTTTATAATTTTACAATGCAGTCCTATTTCTTAGTAATAAAATGAAAACATAAATTTGGCATGCATTATAGCTAAAGTAATTATTATTGAGGGTGCTCGAATAAAAATATCTTTAAAGTGAAAGAAAATAAAGGAAATTAATTATTTTTTACATGCTCCAAATAGGGGTAACCCAAATCGAAAAACAATAAATTATAACCATGGGATCATCTAACTAGCTGGTGGCGTCATCTCCAAGGATTGCGGCATCCGAACCCTTCTCATCCTTGCAGCTGAGGAAGGAGAACTCCTTAGCATCCTCCTTAGTCAGCTTTGGAAGATTCTTGTCTGGGAAAGATCATGCAAACATAATTCACACCGCCTTTCACATCCTTACCAACATGTGATCCTGAGAGAAGCATTTTTTTTCTATTCGTATAGCTTTCTTCAGAGTTTAGTGTGGACTTGGGTCGGGTCCACTAGGGTAGTAGATATCAAAGAAGCCAACTGGAATATCTGGTCCCTCTCTATGTAACCTCAGATAGCAGTAAGGTAAACCACCCTGTAGCTGGAAAGATTTCATGACCCGAACCCGGGCCTGAACATAAGGGGCATCTCAAGCACACTGATGGTTGGAGGTAAGCCCCTAGACTTACCTCAAGAGCACAACAAAAGTAAATAGCGGAAATCAACCAAAACAACACAAAATATAGATAAGTTAAATGAGAATCTAAGAACCAGAACAAACACTCGTAACCTACCAATACCATCCACAAAAGCCTCCAATCCAGAGTATGCCAACTAAGTCGGTACATGTTCCCAACTATGAGTAAAGAAATCCATAAATACTAAAATGATAAAGAAAACCTAATGAAATGACAGGGCCTTCCAAAAAATGGAGGCTCACCACTTCCCAGCTGATCAACAAGAGTAGCAAACCACCTAATGCTGCACAGGAGCAACAGGAAAGTCCTTGAAACCTACATCATAAAATGATGTAGCATTCGTGAACGATCAGTGGCACAAGCACTAGAATGTAACCCAAGGAAAATGGGTAAGATAATGATTTACCAGAATCCAGTCATAAATCACATGAACCACAGTTATACATATATATATAGGCACAATGGTCATAAAACATGATAGTTGAAAAACTTAACCCTGAACTGTGTAGCTCATACCGACCTAAAGGAACCCACAGGCTATGGGTCCAGTTGCCCCTACCAAAAGGACCCACTCCATGTTAGCCGCATGTACCGAAGAATAGGCTAACACCACCAATAGTCAATTAGCCTCCCAAATATACTGTACAAATTAGACACAGTGGTTATACACCTCCAACATCGGTAAATGTGGTTTTCAGTGTTGTTCCCCTAGGACTACACCTTCTCGGTGAGCTACACAATTTTCTTTAAGCCCAAATTAAAATAGTTTGCACATAAACAAACCATTAACCATGGAGTATTTTATTAAGGCATTTCCTAACTCGATATCTCCATACCAATATGCTTGCAAGCTATTCAATTTATGACCAATCAATCCATATAACCAAATTATCTCCATTTATCGATTTAAAAAATCCATACCTATAGCCACCAAGGGTATCCAAATCTTTTTTATCCATTTATCTTTTAATGCAATGCAATGTTTCCAAAAGATGAGTTAAATTGGGTAAAAATCCATATACAAGAACCAAGATTTATAAAGTGGGTTGAGGTTAATTCCATCACCAAGCCAAAATTTCATCATTTTGGCAAAACCCATGTCACACATTTCAACCATTATAATAATGCACCAATTCAATCCCAAAAGCCATCAATTAAAGCATGAAAAATCCATTAATCACAAGGGAAAAGTAATTCAATTGTTAACAACCCAAAAACCTCAACCCAATTTCAAACCCATCAATTCAAAAAACACGAATATTGAAAAAATTTATGCCACAATGTAAAATACAAGTTAAGCAATGAGTAGCATGCCTGAAATATAGAAAAACTCGAAGAGAAATTGGAGTTTAGATCCCAAATGATGAAATCCTTGTAAAACCCTTATATTTTCTTGAATTGGGAGTTAAGAAGTAGAAGAGTATGGTTTGTTCTTGATAACCAAAGGCAAAGGGATCATTTAGGTGTTTTTAAGTTATTTAATTATTAAAGGACCAAAAATCCCTTGCCTCTAAGTGAAAGAAAATAAAACTAATTACATAGCAGCGTGGCATAATGCTTTCACGGAGGGTAGTCAGCATACCACGCTCTTATCGCGGTGACTAAGTGGAATGGCATGCCACTATCGCAGACCCTCACTGCCTTGGGGTTCTAAAATGACCCCGAACCCCTTCTAAAAATTTCAAAACTTTCCCAAAACACCCTTTTAACATCTCTTATCATGATTCAAGTCAAAAATTAACATTATGTACACGGGAGGATAAAAAATAAATTAATCAAAATATTGCGGGGTCTTACATTATCCCCTCTTTGGATCATTCATCTCCGAATGAGATGTTAGGACATTTTTAGCACTATTATAGAAGGAATATAGTAGAATCCAAAGACAAATTCAAAATGCGACAAGAGGGAAACAAAACTGATACCTTAAGAACTTTCATTCAACGTTGGAAATAACAATGGGTATTTGGATTTCATATTTTCTTCAGATTCCCATGTAGCTTTTTCTACCTTTTGATTTCTCTAAATAACCTTCATTGAGGCTATACCCTTAGTTCTTAATCTGTGAACCTGCCTATCTAATATGTCAATCAAAGCTCCGCATAGGATAATGAATCCTTTACACCAACATCCTCAACAAGCACGATCAAATAAGGGTCACCCACCCACATCTTAAGCATGGACATATGGAATACGAGATGGATCAAAGATAAACTCGCAAGCAATTCCAATTCATAAGCAACATTACCAATCCTCCTTAAAACTTGGTACGGACTAATATAATGAGGACTGAGCTTCCCCCTTTTCCAGAATCACATGACTCCCTTCATAGTAGAAACTTTCAAGAATACCCAATCATCAACTTCAAACTCCAACTCCCTTCACCTCATATCTTTATAAGACTTTTGGTGACTTTGAGTAGTCTTAAATCTTTCTCTAATCACCTTCACCTTCTCCATAGCTTGGTGGACCAAATCAAGGCCAAATAATCTAGTCTCACCCATCTCAAACCATCCAATTGGAGACCTACACCTTCTACCATAAAGAGCCTCAAAAGGAGCCATTTGAATGTTAGAATAATAACTATTGTTGTAAGCAAACTCTATAACAGGAAAACGGTCAACCCAGCAACCTTTAAAATCAATCATACAGGCCCTTATCATATCTTCTAAAGTCTAAATAGTATGCTTAGCTTGACTATCCATTTGAGTGTGGAAAGTGGTTCTAAAGTTCACCTGAGTACCCAAACTTTTATGAAAAAAATGCCAAAAGTGAGAAGAAAACTGCGTACCTTGGTCTGAAATAATCGACACTAGCACTCTGTGCAACTTGACTATCTCTTGAATGAACAACTTGGCATAATCCTTACCTGAGTAGCTAGTCCTCACAGGCAAGAAGTGAGCAGACTAGGTCATCCTGTCTACAATGACCCAAATAGAACTAAACTAATTTTGGGACAACAGAAGACCCATAATGAAGTCTATATTAATCATATCCCACTTCCAGTTGAGTAGACCCGTAACGAAGTCCATATTAATCATCTCCCACTTTTATATGGGTAATTCTATCTCTTTTGAAGTACCACCTGGCCTTAGATGCTCCACCTTGACTTGCTAATAGACCATACACTTGGCTACAAATTTGTCACATCCCTCTTTATATTATTCCACCAATAGATTTTCTTTAAGTCATGATACGTTTTGGAAGAACCCAGATGAACCATATATATGGACTCATGAGCCTTAGTCAAGATCTTTTCCTGCAACCCATCGATATCAGGAACACATAATCTACCTTGATATCTTAAGATACCATCTCCTCTAATCCCGAATACCATAACCTTTTGTTGTCTCATGGCGTCTTTAATTTGCATAAATATAGAATCCAAAGCCTACTTCTCCTTGAACTCAGTACCAATAGACGATTTAACCACTTCCTGAATGATCACCCCTCCATCCTCAAAGTCCAGAAGACAAACTCCTAAATTGTCTAGCCGATGAATATCTTTCACCAATCCTATTTTATCCTCCTCAATATGGGATAGACTCCCATGGACAACCTACTAAGAGAATAAACAACCACATTATCTTTACCAAGGGATGGTAGTGAAAAATCATGTCGTAATCCTTGAGCAATTCAAGCCACTGCCTCTGTCTTAGGTTTAATTCTTTCTGAGTAAACACATACTGCAAAATCTTATAATAGGAATTTATGTCCACATTCACCCCATATAAATAGTAATGGTAAATCTTCAAAGCAAAGATCACATCCACCAACTCTAAATTATGAGTCAGATAGTTCCTCTCATGAACCTTAAGCTTTATGGAAGAATAAACCACAACCTTACTATGCTACATCAAAACATAACCCAGCCCCATATAGGATGCATCATAATACACAACAAACCCTTCAGTACCCTTGCGTAAGGTCAAAATAAGAGCAGGAGTCAGTTTCTCCTTTAACTTCTGAAAATTACCCACACAAGCATCTGAACACAAGAACTTAACCTTCTTCTAGGTTAACTTCATCAGTAGAGCAGCAATAGATGAGAAACTCCCCACAAACCTCATATAGTACCTAGCCCAGCCTAAGAAGCTCCTAATGTCGATTGGAGTCGTGGGTCTAGGCTACTTATTAAACTCCTTAATTTTTTTGGATACACCTTGATTTCTTTACAAGAAATAACATGCCCAAGAAAAGTCACAACACTCAGCCAAAATTCACGCTTAGAAAATTTCACATACAATTCCTAGTTCTTAAGGGTCTGCAACATAATTTGGAGGTGATTTTCATGATCCTCCCCACCTTTGGAATACACCAAGATGTCATCAATGAATACTATAACAAATAGATCAAAAAACTATCTGAACACCCGATACATAAGGTCCATAAGGCGACCGAACTATTAGTCAACCCAAATGACATAACCAAGAACTCACAGTGACCATAATAGGTTCAGAAAGTAGTCGTCAAAATATCAACCTCTCTAATCTTCAGTTGGTGATAACCTTAACAAAGATTTATCTTAGAGAAATACTTAGTACCTTGAAGCTGATCAAAGAGGTCATCAATCCTAAGAAGAGGGTACTTATTTTTCACTATAACATTATTCAAGTCACGATAGTCTATACATATTCAAAGATACCCATCATTCTTTTGCACAAAAAGCACAAGAGCACCCCACAAAGAAATATTAGGATAGATAAAACTCTTATTAAGAAAATTCTTTAACTTCTCCTTTAGTTCAGCCAAAGCCATCCTATAAAGGGGAATGAAAATGGTACGGGTATCTAGTAGAAGGTCAATCCCAAAATCTATTTCCCTATAAAGAGGAATTCTAGGAAGATCATTGGGAAAAACTTCAGGAAATTCGTTAACCATAGGGACTGACTGCAAAGGGGGACTTTTGGAGTTAGAACCTATGAACCCTTTAGGAAATTTGTTAACCACTCCTTAGAGATCAACTTTTTAGCTCTAAGATAAGATATAAACCTCTCTTTTTGAACTAGAGAACTCCTTTCAATTCTAACATCGATTCATTAGGAAAATAAAAAGTGACCTTTCCAGTTCTAAAATCCAGAGAAGTATAACATGAATGGAGCCAATCCATCCCCAAGATTACATCAAAATCCACCATTTAAAGTTCTATTAAATCAACCAATGTCTCTATATGAAGAATGGACACCACACAACCCTTATAGATTTTTCTAGCAACAATAGACTCACCCATCGGGTTAGAAACAAAAAAGGGGTCGAAAATAGTTTCAGGACCAAAACCAAAGTGCACAACCATAAAAGGGGTCATATAAGATATGGTAAAACAAAGATCAAGCAAACCATAAGCATCAAAAGAGAAAAGCAGTAACATACCAGTGATAATATCTGGGGATTCCTCAGATTCCTAGCGGGTGGAAAAAGCATACAAGCGATTTTGACCAGTTTCCATCCCTAAAGAAGCCTCTTTAGCTGCGGGAGCGAATGAAGTGGCGACCAAAACCTTGTTAACTCCAGTGTCAACCCCAGATGATGGATAATCTATCTGCAAATGACCCGACTAACCTAATTAAAACATCAATTTATCCCCTCCCCATAATAACCATGGTGAAGCTTTCCACAACCATAATAAGGTGGATAAGATGGGGCCGACTGATCTCCACTATCCTGAGATTGAGCACCCCGAGCCCTTGCTGGACTAAAAATACCAGTCACCTAAGGGCTTGGGATAAGGGGCACTAGCGGAGGAATAAAAATTTCCCCAATTCTTCTTCTTAGGACATTGCCTACCATCTTTCCCACTATTCTACCGATTTACCCCCTGCTCTACATACTTAAACTTCTTATTGGACCTATCTCCCATTTCTACCTGCTTCTTTTTCTCATCTTCTATTTGTTACATATAAACCAGAAAAACCTCGATATATCTATGTCGTTATCCAGCGTAGTACCCTTGGACTCTAACAACAAATCACTTGACAGACCCAAAGAAAATTTCCTCATCCTAGACCTTATACCGGAAACAATCTAAGGAGAATTATAGGATTACTGGGTGAAATTCAATGCATACTCCTTAACACTCATGTTACCCTACTTCAAATTAACAAACTCATCAGCCTTGGCTTTCCTCATCTCTTGAAGAAAGAAGTGATCACGAAAGCCACTCAAGAACTCTTTCTACAAACTCGACTCAATATTATCACCCTTAAATCCTCCCACTCCACATACTGAAACACCCTAAGTTTTGGTCCTTAGAAATTTCCTGGGTTTTAAACTCTCTGTCCATCATATGACTCAAGCTTACTAGTTGTATGATATGGGTACGACTTAGTAGCCCAAGTTATATGATAATTATGTAAGAGAAAGGTCATTCACTATCCAAGGTATGCGTGGACATCATAAGAGTCGTATGTACATGATACGAGTGGTATAGTCCAAACCATATATTGTTCATCGTCTAGCCTTGATGTTCTTCTTAGGGTACGACTAGTAGGTACATGTCGTATGGTGATGGTATGACTTAGGAAAGGGAGTCGTACGGTGGAAAATATGTGATGTCCAACTTTATGTCCTGGGTATGAGTTAGGGGTACTACTCATATGATGAGGTACGAGTGAGGTGCCCAAACGGTACCTACCTACAGGAATTTTTACAGTATAAGTTAGGGGTATTCTGTACATTTTCCCTCGTAACTTATTTTGTCCCAAAGACTTAAAACTCTATTGGGACTTTATTTACCCAGTTATTCTCAATAAAAAACACTTAAACACTATCAAATCTCTCTCAAGCTCTTGGTTCAAGAAAGGGGCTAAGGTTTTCTCAGGGTGGTCAATTAAGGCTCTTAAGGGTAGTTTCTTTCTATATTATTTGGTATCTAAGGCATGTTACTCCTCCATAATTGTTAGTTCAACTAAATTCATGTTTTAATGAATAGTTTTCATGTTTTAGTTATGGGTATAATTTGGTTTTGACCTATATATTGGAGTTTTGGTTGTTAATGGATGAAAATTATTTTTCCATGTGTTTCTTATGGTTTTCATGTTAATGTTGTGGAATTGAACACGTGTTTTCATGGTAATGGTCAATTGATTCTTGGTTTTGGTTTTGGAAACTATATGCTGTTTTATCCCTTTTTGATTTTTGTTTTAAAGAGAATGGTTTTTGACCTTTTCAAAATATTTCAAAATTCAAGAAGATTTCAAAATAATTTTTGAAAAATTACAGAGTCGCCACTTAATTTTTATAGAAAAAATCAAGAAAAACTTAACGATATTTCAAAGATCCAAAAACAGAAATAAGTCTTTGAAATAAGAGAAACTAAGTAAGGGTTCAATTAACGCCCTAAGAATGTTTTTAAGGCACTTAGGAGCGTCCGTTTTAAAACGGTTCACCAAAATATTTAGACTAACTTAGGTAAGGGTGGTTAACTTTACGAAAAGGTTGATGATCAAAATTGTTTATTTACATGTTTAAAATTGACATTTATTCATTCAAAAGAGTTATGCAATGTTACTAAAATTAAGAGAAAAAATATATTTAGACTAGGTCACATATTTGGATTCAAGAGAAGAATTATATGATTATTTATTATTGTTATCGTCATGAAATGGTCATTTTGTTATAAATAACACCTTTAGAAAATAATATGAAAATATCTTGTTGGAATATTGCATCAATTGTAGAAAGTTGAAATTTACGAGAAAAAATTAACTTTCGAGTTTGACGAAAATCATCATTTTTATCCAAGTAGACTATTTAGTCCCGTAAAAAAGTCATTTTTGGACTAACGTGGTTGCTTTTTCTCTTTTTATGAATTACATGGGAAATTAAAAAAAGAAAATAAACAAGGTTCGGATTAAATAGAATGACAACAACCTCGGAGAAATTACTAGGTTAATTAATTATAGTTAGTTCTAACATAAATAAACAAGCATAAATTAATGGTTATAAGAGAATAAAGATTAAGAGTTGGAGATGGGCCCCTTCTAGCCCATTAATAGTTTGCCCAACCTTTGGGCTTTTAATCTTATAGGCTTTAGGTCCAATTTCTTCAATTTGTATACCATATGTATACTGAGCGTATATCATCCAAGTTGATGCTGCATTTTTGTATATCTGGTGTATACTGTAGCTGTTTTTCTCCTGCGTTTTAGTATATGTGGCGTATATCAGACGATATATCGGCCACATATGCCTATATTTTGATCTTCCACCTGTATTAGTTTACAACTTTGGCTTTGAGGCCCCAATGAATGACTAAATAAATCGATAAATAAATAAATGACTATGATAAGTAAAGTAAAAATTTAAAACTTTAAAAATTTTGACATCTTCGTAAATGGATTTTGGCCCCCCCCCCCTTTCTCTTCTTCTCGCGGTGACTTTTCTTTTTCCAAAGATGGTCGACTCAAAAAGGAATAGGCCGCATTGGCACATCATGGAATGCATAGGGAAAAGAGTCCATGTAGGACTCGAGAGTATCCACATGTGAAAGAAAAAGAATAAACCAATTAGTATATGTAAACGTTGATACCTAACATATAAATAATAACATAAAGTATTTTCGTGAAGATGGTAAACAATACAAGAAATATTTTAGAACTTTGAATTAAACAATTCCAACCTTATATTAATAAATAAAATTTTAACAACCCATCCAAGTTAATGTATTTCTAACAAATGACTGACATATTATTATCTAGAATTAATCTTTAATAATTATATTAATATATAAAAAATTTAAATATTACATTAATTAACACATACCACATTGAAAATAACTATCAAGCCAAAACAAACAGGACAGGCCTAACTTATTAGAGCAATATTTGTATGTTTATATATGCAAAGACTCTTATTAAAATTTGATTTTAGGTCATTAAAATTTGATTTTAGGCCATTAATTTCATTTAGACGCCTTGATGAGAGAAAACCAACAAGAGAAGAGGAAAGTCCTACTTCCAGGCATTTAAAAAATACTTATAGTAATTAAAGCAGCACAATAGATAAGAAAAGTTAATTCATTTCTAATGTAATAGGGCATATAAAAAATAATTATAGTAATTACAACGGCACAATAGATAAGAAAAGTTATTCATTTCTAATATAATAGGGCATATCAAAAATATTTATCGTAATTAAAGCAGCGCAATAAATAAGTAGAATTATTCATTTCTAATGCAAGGTTCTTCTTATCTAAAGATCTTATGAAATCATTTTTTACACAAGATGTCTAGTGAAGGTCGTAAGCAGACATAATGAGTTTATTACACAAAACTTGAAAATAATTTTAACGAGAAAACATCTTAACCATAAACAGGAAAACTATGCCAAATGAGTTTATTATACAAGACTTAAAAAATAGTTTTAACGAGAAACCATCTTAACCATAAGTAGGAAAACTATACAAAAGATAAAATCTTTAACAGGAATTATTCCTTTTAAGGCCTAGTTTTCTTAAAATTTTTGTCAAAATAAACCAACACCATTCGTTAAATTACGATCTCCTAAACCAGACTAGTTTATGAAACCTCTAGTTTATAAAACCATGCAGGAAAACATGTTGTAACAGATTTAAACAAGCGCAACAGGTGTAATCGAACGGGAATAGGTATCAATTCACTCCAGATAAATAATGAGCCTTATACTACAGCAAAATATCAATTCTCTCCAGCTAAATAATAAGTCTTATACACTAGTCTTACTGTCAAAGGCTTCTACTACAGTGAGCCATCCAACAAACAAAGTCAGTAAGACAACTATAGAATAGCGAAACAAAACAGAGATAATCGAAAACTAAATGTACCAAGAATGTTACCTGTTTTGGGGAAGCAAAATGGAACAACAAGCCTACCGTCAGGATCAGCCACAACTTCGAAAACTTCAAGTAGTCAATGAATTTTTTTTTAAAATATTTTTACTAAGTAGACTATATTTGTTCTAAGGTTTTCTTCTCCTTTTCCGACCCTCCCTAGTGGAAACATCTGCTTCTATTTATAATTGAAATTTTTTTCACTGACAACTAAAAAGAAAGTTTTTCTTTGTCAAAGAAGGTGGTTGAGGATTTGAAAAAATGAAAAGAGATGGAAATCATATCCCATAAATTCAGATTTGGATGAGACTTTGGAGCAAGGAGCCTAGCAAGGAGCCTACTATCTTTGAACAAAATTCAACTAACAAAGCTCAAGGTCTGCATAATTGTAGAGATTTCGCGTGATTTGTGGGGAGGTTACCGTTGGATTTTGCATTGAAATCGCTCCACACGCTGCTGTTGCTGCTTGCACGCTATTTCTGGTTTTGTACGCTATTTCTGGTTTGCTGATTTTGTCTATTTGCTCTATTATTGCTCTATTTTAATCGGACAAGGGAAAAGGGAAAAGGGAATGGGCTGGGTTATTATTTGTTGTTGATGGCCGAATTGATTCCAATTAGGGTCCGATTAAATAAATTGACTAAATTAAAACACCATTTGAAATAAATTAACAACTAATTCAATCCCGAGTTTCTTCATTTCACAAAATCAAACAAATACCTCTCCGAAAAATATTATCTTTTGAGAATGAATTATATTTAAATCGAGGTTTCAAACATTTGAATTTATTATTATATATATATATTTTTCTTTTTTGAAACAAGCTTTTATTAAGATCTGATATTTTGTAAAATAATTATTTAAGTAAAAAAAAAATTCTATAATCTCGTTCAATTGAATATAATCTTTGCTAAAAATAACAAGCTTACCCAGATAAACACTTTGAAAAGCCTTTTTTTCGGATAAAATAAATGTTATAATTTATTTAAAATCAAATAAAGTTCAAGATTAAACTTAGTCGTGGAGGGTAAAAATTAGGTGTCAACATATGCCCTTAACACGTTTGTTAAAATGACTATAAGAATGGTTTTGTAATGTAGTTTGACTTTTATTGAAACTATTGCATTGCATTATATGGTAGTGGAACTTAAATTGGTTTAAATGATTTTAAATGATTTGGAATAGCCTTGGTGGCCAAGGTTTTTGTTTAATTGGTAATCATATAGGGTACATAGGAATCTCCTAAGGTTTGGCTAATGACATTGCATACAAGCTATAGTCGGTATGATGATACCACTACATAATGCCTTGGTAATTAACTCTAGAATTGGTGGTTTAGTTATGTGCTAAAGGTTTTAATTGGGCAATAATGGTGGGTTGTGATAGCTAACCATGAAGGTGTGAGTCCAATAGATAGACAATGGAAACTTATATTTTCCAACATGAGGGTTAGTCATGGTAACCATATACTTGTGGGGTACATAGGAATCCCCTAAGTTTATAATCGTATATTTGTATTATGCCTCGATGATTTGATGCTCATGAAAACTGCTCTGTCCCAACTGGGAACAATATTGATGGGACACGCTCCACTCATGGGATCTATACCCAGTCTAGGGGTCCAGTTCTAAATTGTTTTGGAGTTCCACTAATTCCCTCTAGTCCATTTCAGACTCCTTAAGCTGAAGTGACGCACGCTGAGTTTCGTCAATCCATTCACATGTTGGCACAGTTGGTAGCTACTCAGTCTGAGTATGGTTTTCCTGTTACCCCATCTTCTGAGGCCACAAGGGTTGGCTAATTCTTGAGATTGAATCCTCTGACCTCTACGGGTGTTAAGGTTGAGGAGGATCCTCAAGAATTTTTGGATAAGATGGAAAAAATGTTTTATGTTATGCATGCCACGAATATGAAGGGTGTGGAGTTTGCCACCTATCAGCTGAAGGATGTGGCGTACCAATGGTACAAGGAATGGAAATAGTCAAGGGGCGGCAATGCTGAGTAATCTTTGTAGGAGGATTTTTCTAATGCTTTTCTAGTCGGGCCCAGTCAGATCTATTATATCCTCCCTGCACATTTTGTGGTAGATTTCATCAGGGTTTCTGTGATGAGAGAAGGGACATGTCCTTTAACTTTGGCCATCTAGGGTATATGCTTAGAAACTATCCTATTGGTAAGGTTTCTTTAGGGGTGAACAAGGTTCTAGTTGCTTTATCATCAGCTCCGGCACCAAAGGGTGCACTATCTAGTTCCAGCACTGGTCGGAATCATCTCTATGCTCTCACCACCCGAAGAGAGTTTAAGGCATCGCCTGATGTCGTGACTAGTATATTGAAACTCTTTTCCCGAGATGTGTATTGTTTACTTGATCTGGGGTCTACTCTCTTATATGATGTCATGACACGGCCCAGCCCGAGGCCTTGTCATAATGGGAATCCCAAGTCCGATTGGGACCGGAGACCACCCTCGTTATCCAACCCAGCCTCCAACCGCCTGCCCTGAATTGGTTGAATTTCGAGCATTTAACAAGATAGTGTCACAGTTCACATGGAGACTCTGGATAGGATCACAACCATGACTGACCCAACCGAGTCCAACCGCCCTATACTAACCGTCCAACCATACCAAGCCAAACCAAACCATAGATCCAACCATAACCAAATAAGTTCCATTGATAATTAAAAAATCCCAAAATAAAATACGGTAGAACAGTGAGAAATTTTGTCCAATGAGGTCAGCCCTAATACAATGCCAATACTAAGGCTGACACTAATAGCGATCCCACCTATTACAATCCATAGTAGTTCCACAAAAGCCTCTAACCAAAAGAATACAAATATCCAGTTGGGACATGCCCCCAACCATAGACAAAACCAATATCCACAAACAAATCAAAGTATGAAATAAAATCCATGAAATAAAGCCTTCCGAATAGATGGAAGATCACCACTTCAATCCAAACACTGACCCCAAAGTTTGAATTGCTAAAAAGGAGGAGTAGAATGACCGGTTCCTGCATCGTGTGGGAATACAGCGCCCGAAGACGGGTTAGCAGGTAAAAGCTATCATGAACTCAGGATAAGGATAAAATAATGCCATTTATAAAACCAAGTAAAATCATCCATATGCACACAAACCATACACACACACATATATATATGGGTTCAGTTCCCATTAATGAAAGGGCCCCAGTGCGTGACTACCAGGGAAGAAATCCTGGGATGACTTGTACATCCCCCAAAATATATAGTGTGACATCATGCACACGGTCACTAGGACCAAACTTCACATCAGTAAATATGAGTTTCCAGTTTAGATCCCCACCGAGACCTCCACCTTCCATGGCTTTGCTACACATCCCTCCTTTAAGCCCAATTAAAACTATTACCAAGAAACCAACCAAGCCATTAACCATTTATTAACCGAGGCTATTAGATAGTGGTATTTTCATACCAACTATAACTTGCAAGTATTGTCCTTATCCAATCCTTAGGGGATTCCCATGTATCCCACATAATTTCCAATTAAACCAAAACCATGGCCACCAAGGCCTTTCCAATCCATTCAAAACCATTTAAACCATTCATATCATTTAGGTTTCAATTACCAAGTTTAAACCATGCATAAGTTCCATTGAAAAACCAATGTTATAGTGAAAACATTATTATAGGCATTCTATCAAACACATTAGGGGCATAGAATTTCAAAAACCAAAGTCCATTACCAAATAACCATTCCCATGCAACCAATTATCCAAAACCACCATTGATACATATAAAAGGATAATTAAAACATGGGAAAACCATAACCATGCATTTATAACCAAAAACCCCAAATTATATTTGAAAACCCAAAATCATACAACATTCAAATCATGCAACCATTGTATAAAACAATACCTTTAGTTAGAAATAACAATGAGGGAAGATAACATGACTTAAACTAAGATGACGATGAAGAGAAATCACCAAGAAAAGCCCCAATTTTTTCCTTAAGATGAAACCCTAACTTCCTTTCCCCAAGAACTCTAAATAGGATTTAAGAGTGTTTTCCAAGTATTTAAAGATTGAATAATAGGGAAAATAACCTCTTAAGTGCAATATAAGTCATGGAACCTTATTAGGATAAGTGGGAAAATGTTTAGATTGCCCTCACTTAAACTGCATTATATTCCCAATCATAGGGTACGACTGACCCTTACGAGTCGTATCCATCCTGTATGAGTGGCACCCACCTTTTGTACCCTTGGCATTCCCACTTGGAACCCATACTATCCAAGGTACGACACAGCCAAACCCAAGTCGTATTCACATGTATATAACTAGCACCCATAAGCCATACCCCTAGCAGAATAGAATCTCAGAAGGTTTGAACACTGGCCACCATATAATTCCTGGGTTCGACTCTAACCCTGGATTATCGATCATGGTGAGCCACTCGTACTTAGATCCAACTTAAGTGACCAAGTGTAAGGTTAAGGGAAGGAACCAATCAACCCGTATCCACTAATATGACTCGTACCCCATAGTCGTATCCATTTCAGTAACAAAAATCCATCCCACCAACCAACACTGGTCAGCATACGAACGGACCATACCACCCATACCCATGTGTATGACTCATTCCCCTAAGTCGTATCTTTCCCAAAAATAAGAAATCAACAAAATTTTCTAAGGTACAGAAACCAGGGTGTTTCATTCTCCCCCATTAGGAACATTCGTCCCCAAATGATGGACAAGGTAAGGGTAATCACACGCACGAGTCATTTGCATTATCAAATATAGTTCCAATCTTTAACAAAGTTTAATAAAAAAGGCAAAGATATTAATCTTTCCTTTAACAAACTCAGAAAATAAAGATATGTTGAAGACACACACCTTCACGTGAATCCTAAGAGCAAAAAATAGATGCGGATACTTGGACTTTATGTCCTCCTCTGCTTCCCATGTAGCTTCTTCCACCTTATGGTTATGCCACAGAACCTTAACCAAAGCCACATCCTTGGTTCACAACCGACGAACCTGCTTATCCAATTTCTCTACTGGGACCTCTTCATAAGACAGAGAGTATAACATACCCAACCTCTCTAAGGAAATAATCGAAGAAGGATCACCAAGACACTTTCTCAACATGGAGACATGAAATACCGAATGAATGGAGTTCAAACTAGAAGGCAACTCCAATGAATAAGAAACATTTCCAACCCTCTGCAAAACCACATAAGGACCAATATACCGGATACTGATCTTCCCCTGCCAAATCACATTACTTTCTTCATAGGAGAAACCTTGAGGAACACCTTATCCCCAACCTCAAACTCAAAGTCTCTAAACCTTATATTTGTATAGGACTTTTGATGACTTTGGGAAGCCTTAATCCTATCCCGAATCACCTTTACTTTCTCCATAGCTTGATAAACAAAGTCTATACCAAAGATATCCGCCTCACCAAGCTCAAACCAACCAGTAGGAGATCTAACATCCTACCATACAATGCCTCAAAAGGGGCCATACCAATACTAGAATGATAGCTATTGTTGTAAGCAAACTCTACCAAAGGTAGATGCTCAACCCAACTGCAACCATAATCAACCATACATGCCCAAAGCATATCCTCCAATGTATGAATAGTTCTTTCTGCTTGCCCATCTATCTGAGGATGAAAAGCAGTTCTCAAACCCACTTTAGTATCCAATCCCTTCTAAAAAGATAGCCAGAAATAAGATGAAAACTGCGTACCACAATCAGAGATAATCAAAATAGGTTCCCCATGTAGCTTCACAATCTCCTGAAGATATAACTTCGCATAATCCTCCGCCAAAAAGGTAGTCCTCACTAGCAAGAAGTGATCAAACTTTGTCATCCTATACACGATGACCCAAAATAAATCATATTGGTTTTGAGACCAAGGAAGACCGATAATAAATTCCATATTGATTATCTCTTATTTCCATTCAGGCAAAACAATCTCTTAATACAACCCACTAGGTCTCATGGGCTCAATTTTAACTTGTTGAGACACCAAGCACTTGGCCACAAAATCAGCCATGTCCCCTTTTATACGATTCTACCAATACATATCCTTGAGATCATGATACATCTTCATCAATCTGGGAAGTGCAATGTAGTGCGATTCATGCGCCTCATCCAAGATCCTTTGTCACAACCCTTCGACATCAGGAACACACAACCTTCTTGGTACTGTAAAGTACCATCACCACTGATCTCAAACATCATTACCTTCTGCGTACCCACATTACTTTTGATTTTCATTAAGATAGGTTCTAGCCCTTATTTTTCCTTAATCTTTGCACTAAGAGATGGTTAAAACACTTCCTGTACCATCACCCCACCATTCTCGGAGTCCAAAGATGAACTCCAAGATTTGCCTAGCGGTGAATATCTTTCACCAATTCCTACTTTCCTGCCTCCATATTAGCCAAACTCCCCAAGGATAACCTATTAAAAGCATCAAAAACCATGTTAGCCTTACTTGGGTGATAGTGAAGACTCATGTCATAGTCTTTAAGAAGCTCCAACCATTTTCTTTTCCTGAGATTTAGCTCCTTCTGAGTGAACACATACTGTAGACTCTTACGATTATAAAAGATGTCAACGTGCATCCCATATGGATAATGCCACCAAATTTTCAAAGCAAAAATCACTGCTAATAGCTCAAAATTATGAGTAGGATAACTCCTCTCATGTACCTTCAACTTCTTGGAAGAACAGACAGTCACCTTCCCACGTTGCATCATAACACAACCAAGTCCTACCCTAGAAGCATTATAATAAACCATAAACTCCTCACTACCCTCAAGCAATGTCAAGACCGAACTCGAAGTTAGCTTATCTTTAAACTTCTCAAAACTCCCCTCATAAGCACCCAACCAAGAAAACTTCACCTTTTTTTGATTTAACTTAGTCAAAAGAGCAGCTATGGTCAAAAACCTCTCCATAAACCGATGATAATACCCAGCCAAACCCAAGAAGCTCTGAATTTTGATTAGAGTCATGGGTCTAGGCCACCTTTTAACCACAACCACCTTTTGCGAATTCACTATGATCCCTTTGCTTGAAATAATATGACCAAGAAAATTCACAGCATTCAACCAAAACTCACACATGGAAAACTTAGCATACAACTGCTGTTCCCTCAAGGTCTACAATACCACACTGAGGTGGTTAGCATGGTCTACCTCACTTTTGGAATAAACCAGAATTTCATCAATAAACATAATGACAAAGAGATCCAAGAACTGCCTGAAAACCCTGTTCATCAAGTCTATAAATATAGTCGGGGCATTAGTCAAACCAAATGACATCACCAACAATTCAAAGTGCTTATACCGAGTACAAAAAGTCATCTTAGGGATATCCTCCTCCCTAATCTTAAGATGATGATACCCAGACTGAAGATCTATCTTAGAAAAGAACTTGGCACCTTGCAACTGATCAAATAAGTCATCTATCCTTGGAAGAGAAAACTTTTCCTTGATCGTTACCTTATTCAACTGTCGATAGTCAATGCACATCCAAAGGCAACAATCCTAATTCCATACGAACAACACTGGTGAACCCTACTGGGATACACTAGTGTAACGACTCGAGACTACCCCCTAGTCATCACACGATTCTAGGAACCACAAGTGATCCCAAACTAACCTATGAACTGACATACTATTAAGCAACTAGATTATAATAAAATAAATAACAAGTCCTGCTGTGCGGAAACATAATTATGGCATAATCTGAATAAATACATTACTGATAAAGTTTACAATCTGATAAAATTAAAAGAAGAAACTAAAATTTACATGACTGACTCTGACTGACATCTATGAAGCCTCTACTATACTGACTATAGATAGCTGGGACATGCCTCCAACTACCACTAATCAATACATATGAAAATAAATGAACTGTACATGAACTAAAACTATCTGGAGTTCCCAAAATAAGAGAAATCATCACCTGCTGGATCGAAACTACAACTGTTTGATCATGGTGTACGGGCTACAAATGGTACCTACATTATGAAACAATGTAGCCACACAGACGTATATGTGGATCAGTACTTCTGGAATATACTGAGTATGCAGGGGTAAATGTAATAAGTAAAACTTATTTCATATGTAATCTTAAAACATGTATGCTAAGTGTACATAGACTCACAAATAGGTTGGAATAAACTGAAAACTGAAATATCCTAAAGCATGAGTGACAAACATAATCTGATAAGATGGTGAATCTCTATACTTAGTTTTTATAAAACTATACTTTAGGGATATAAGTAGAACTGAAGCTGGGATATGGTAAAACATGGCTACTGTATGAATACTGAGTCTAAAACTACATGTGGAGACTGACATAACTCGAGGATCTGAGTGTACAAGCATACTGAGCACGAATGCATAAATATAAAAAACCAAGCATAGTCATATACTAAACTTATTTGATTAACTGAATGACTGCTAGCTAAATACTAGTCATGTAAGACTGAACTATACTTAGTCTGAATAACTGGACTGAAACTATGGAGTACTATGCATATGAGTTGAGGACTATCTAAACAACATGAGATAACTAAGCCTGAATACGTGAAAACCATAATATATTAGAATGCAAGACCAAACGTATAACATGATTCTAAAATAGTATGTAAACTAAAATACTGATAACTTAATAACTAATAACTGTATGCTATGGTCAAGCAAACCTGAAACTAAACTGAGTTCTGAACTGAATACTGAAACTAAAACTGTGGGAGGTATTATCTAACTGACATGCCCTAATCTGAGCTAATCAGGGTCCAAACTGTAACCCCAGTTGGAAAGGTGTCAGTACCATGCCTTGGGTACTAATATTGGCTGTGTAGATCCACTAAACTGGTGTCCTGGAGGACTAAGGAGTAACCCTATACTGGCAGGAAACTCATGAGATATGTTTCAACCCTAACCTGGTAGGAAGACATCTCAAACCTACACTAGCTACGTAGTTTTGTAACTTAGGGATTGCTACAAAGGGTCAAACCCTAAAATGGCAGGAATGCCCCCATCCCTGGATTCGCTCGATGCTGAATCCTACTCCCAACCGAATGACACTGAAATACTAACTGGTGCATGCACTGTTAACTGATAACTGATAAGCTCAGGTCATGGAATTTTGAAAATAACAGTGCATATGGATTTTGAGGTAATTATTAATGTATAAACTGATACTGGGACTAAAACCGGACCGAGCTAACTTAATTGGACTCATAACTAACCATATTACTGACTGAATAATATTTCCTATGTTATAACTGAAATCATTCTGTAGATACTGGAAATTAGGTAAACAACTAAATTTCGGGCATTCATAACCCCTAAGACTCGATAGCAATAACAATAAGAACACATGAGAGCATTTGAGACCATAATAAGTAAGCATTATTTAAAGATATCCATCACTTAGGAATTTTATCAAACACATGGAGATTAATACTTTAACATGGGGAAATTCACCAAACACATGGGGATCATGAACTTGGACATGGGAATATCTTAAACATGGGAGCATAGCATAATTACATAACTAAAATCATTAATTGGAGAATTTACACTAAATTCATTTAAAATAAGACATGGGTGTTTCATGAAAACATGTGAAGATCATAGCTTGAACGTAAGAATGTCCTAAACATGAGGGAATAATAGATTTATATGTCAAAATTCATAACTTGGGGATTCATCTTGAAATTGATTGGACATGATATGGGAATCTCATCAAACATGTGGTAAGCATGAATTTAAAACATGAAAATATTGCCAAACATCATGAATTTAGGATCTATCATGGAATTTACTTGAATAAAGCATGGAAAACTCAAATTCATAGCATGAGGAATTCAAAATCTTGCATGGAATCACACATGGGCTGAAATTAATTAAAATCACCATGAAACACATGCAATTCAATCTTTCTTGAATATTTAAAATAACATAATAATCGAAAAATTCATTCTTTAATTGAAATAAAAGGGTTTTGGGCTCCATGGGTGAAAGAGGACCCATGGATGAACTCCCACATAGCTTAATTAGATGAATTCTTGAAGAAATCATGAATTTGATGTACGAAGCTTGACTTTGAAATTAAAATCTTGACTTGAAAGCCTTGGGAATGTTATTGAAAGCTTTTTATTGAACTTCTTGGATTAGGAACGTTAATTTCTTGATTGTATTGAAGAAACTTTGATGAAGTTTTTGGTGTTCTTGAGGGGGCTAGGGTTTTATTGGAGACAAAAAGACGAGAAATCATGTATCTAATGCTTTTGGGGTCTGAAATTAAGTGTTATGGGCGGATTTGGGTGAGGAAAAGTGACCAAAGTGACCATAGACCCTTTAGGAACTGAAATAGCATGTGAAACAATTCAGTGACGTGGTTGTCATCGCATCGCATCACTAATCGCTTTGATGACCGACGTGTCGCATTCCAATCATATCGGCTTACTACCTCTCACGAAAAATGCCATAACTTTTTGCTCGGGTATCAGATTAAGGAAAAATTGGTATCGTTGGAAAGCTAATTCAATTATATACAATTTGGAGGGTTTTGAGATGAAAAATTCCATGTATATAAAAATTTATACATGTTCAAAGTATATCTTTAAATAATCGAACCCCAAACTTTGGACGAATCTAAGGTTCTTAGCTCAACTTGGCTTTAAGGGATTCTTATGAACATTTTCACCTTGAAAGCACATCAAACACAAGGATAAAGATCATGAAACTCATATTCACATGGAAATCATTTGGATTATAACTTATACACGTAGTAACAACAGTTCAAAGACTTGCCCAGAAATACAGGGTGTTACAACTAGGATGAATAAACCTCTAATCTAGATGATCCTTAAGTTACTCCTTGAGTTCTCTCAACTCAGTCGGAGCCATTCTATAAGGAGGAATAGATATTGGACGAGTGTCAAAAAACAAGTCAATACCAAACTCTATTTCCCTACCTGGAGGAACACCAGGAAGATTATTCGGAAAGACCTCAGAAAACTTATTTACTAGCGGAACCGAATGAGAAAAAAGACCCTCCGAGTTAGAATATTTAACCCAAACAAGTGATAAATACAACCTTTAGAGATTAACCTACTAACTCTAATATAGGAAATAAACCTCCCCCTAGGATCTAGGGAACCACCCTTCCACTCTATAACAGTACTTCACTAAAATAGCTATAACTTCTTGCTCCGAAATTAGATTAACAAGAGTCTATATCTATTGGAAAAAATACTTAAGACCTTTAATTTGGTGGGTTTTGATATCCAAAACTCTTCACATTCTAAGAGTTATTCTCATTTTATGTTGACCTTAGTAAAATTGTATTTGAGAATTCAATCGGAAAGGAAACTTTCAACTTAACTTTGAGCTAGGAGTTATATATGGAATTAATGCTTACATAAACCACTTCTCATACAACTAAATCATTGGTTTTGGTTCTATACACATATGAAAAACTATTCTGATTTTAGTTTAAAATTTGAGGTGTTATAGGTTCTCAAGTTTCTTTGCTTGTCTTTTCTCTCGCTAGTGGGTTCTCTAAGTCTACAACTCATCGTATCTCCTTATTTTTATTTGATATTTTTATTTCTTTTTATGTTTATATATTTATCTTTCTTTCTATGAGTTGTCGACATGTGGTTCTCTATAATTCTTCCTCTTTTCTTTTTGGTTCTATGGAGGTTATCCGACACACCACCCCATAACCACCAATAATTGTTAGCCCTTAGCAGTACCAACCAATATTTTATTAATTGTCTAGATAATTAGCATATTTAATACCCGATAAGAAAAATTATTAAGAATAATTATCCACTCAATCCATCTGATAAAAAATCCTAGATATTAATGCAATGTGATTTCTGCTTTGAATGTCTAAGTGAAGAAAGTTAACCATCCATGAGTAAATGATGAGTTAATTTTGACTCTCTGAAGATTGCCAAATGTTGAAAATAATTAAATTATCTGTTAGGTTTTAGCGCTGATTTTTTATCAAATTTGAGTAATAATTTTTTATTGAGAAAAGTAAAAGTATTATCATAATTGCTTTTACTTTTTGTGAAAGGAAAATATAAATCTCTTTCATATTTGGTTCATTCCTTTCTCCGAGGAAAAATTTAAAGCTCTATAAATTGAAGATCCATCATCTCATACCAAAATACCATAACATCCTCAATATAGTCATTTAAGTGTTGTTTAAAGGGAGATTTTTTTTCCTTAATATTTTTACGCACAACAACTCTCATGCTTTCTGTTGGTCAACAACCAATTAACTCAGTCCTTTTTTTCACACAAGCTCGCATTATTCTTTTAATATTAGTTTTCATAAAACGTATGTCGCTTGACCAACCATATCAATAATATGCCTTTTGATATATTTTTATATGTCGTCTATACTATTTGAAAATAATAGCTCCCGCATGACGCCTTGATGATTTCGATCTCAACAAGTGGTATCACCACCAACGATCTTATGAAAGGAGTATTTTCAACATTTCTGTTGCTACATCTTTAAAAATAAAAATAAATATTAATCTTTAACTCAATTTTAATCATTATATTTTAAATCTTATTTTTAATATAGGCAAACAATAGTGATGAAGATTATATGAAGAATGAATATCATATATGTGAAGATGGCAGATCAAATTTTGTCAAAAAATTCTAAGTCAAAAAGGAGAGATTTCTTAAGGTTTTACCTTGATTTTCTTACCAAATTTGAGTATTAATTTTATTTTAAAGTAAAGTCAAAGTATTATCATAATTTCTTTTACTTTTTGTGAAAAGAAAATAAAAATCTGTTCCATATTTGGTTTATTCCTTTTTTGATGAAAAAGTTTGAAGCCCTATAAATTGAAGATTCATCTTCTCATATCAAAATACCATAGCATCCACAATGTTATCATTTAAGAGTCTTGTTTAGAGGGAGATTTTTTCTTAATAGTTTTTATGTCTTTTAATATTAGTTTTCATAAAATATATGTCACTTGACCAATCATATCAATAATATGCTCTTTTAGTATAGTTTTATGTGTTACTTGAATTGTCATCTACATGATTTACAACTAATTGTTTTTGCATAATATCATGATGATTTGGATCCCAACATTATCATGGTATCTTGAGAAAATTGAAGGAAAGGTATCTTTTAATTCTTGAATGAAAGATTGGTGACATTGACCAACTTAAAGGGTCAAACTTAAGGATTGTAGACTTGATTAATATTTTCAAACTTTCTAATCTTTTTAAAAATACAAATCAACCCACACCTCCTTCTCTCCAAATCAACCATCTCTCTCCTCACTCCTCTCTCTCTATCTCGATTATTTCTCTCAAACTTATCCCAACCAATAGTTCTGCAAATTTTTTCCTTTAATCCCTGTCTACTTCAACCTCCCAGTGACAAATAGTTGGGATTTTAGTTTCTTTTCGACTTTCAACCATCAATCGACGTGACAACGTTGCTCTCAAGCGACAACAATTTCGAGTTCTTCATCATCCCTTTTTTTCTTTCACAGGTAAAAAATTAGGGCTTTATAGTTATTAAGAAAAAAAGGAACTTGAGCCAACTTCTCTTCTAGTATTTGTTAATAATTTTAATATTTGCTGCATAAATTTGAAATGGAGACTGAAGAAAAAACTAATTTCTGGTATTTCTTGTCTTTTGAAGTGAAATATAATTTTTTGTTGTTATTGTAGTTCTTGTTATCGAATTGTTGATTTAATTTTTTGATGTTCTATTTTTGTTGTTTGTGTTTGTACAAATAAAACAACAATTTTGGTATTTTTGGTCACTGTTGATGTTCTTGGTGTTGGTGTTGCTGGGTTGATTTGTTGTTGTTCTTGGTAAAAATGGTGTATTTGGTATTAAATGGTAATATTGTTGTTGTTCTATTGAACAAAATCTTGCTATTGGTTTTTTTCCTGCAATAGATGAACCATCTGATGCAACAGATGAACCATTTGATGCAACAGATAAATCATCGATGCAATAGCTGAACCATCTGATGCAACAGGATGAAATGTCCAAGACTTTGATTTCACCCAATAGATAATTCATCTGTTGTGACAAATGAAACTTCTTTTAGAAAAAATCTAAATAATATTAACAGTTGATCTATTGCAAAGACCAGTCATCTGTTTCAATAGATGAGTGATCTATTGAAAGAAATCACAACAGTATAGAAACTATTTTTATTGTTTCCAATAAATTACTCATTTGTTGCAATAGGTTAGTTAAATGTTACAATAGATAATCCATCTGTTGCAACATATATGTGATATGTTGGAACTATTATTTTACTATGTTGTACATGTTAGATTTACTATTATTCTTTTTTTTTTAAATGCATTTATCATTTTTTTTTATTTCGTGATATTTTTAGATAGTATGGATCCTAAAATAAAAGAAATCAAATCAAGTCCAAGTAAAGGAACAAGTGAAGCAACTAGGCTACATCCACCACTCTATGAGCTTGCTTTACAAGTGTTATCTCAATCAGAAGAAAAAGATAATGAACATGGGGATGAGGAATGTTTCAAAAGAGATTATCCAAATTCCAATAGCCCTTTCACTGAAGAGTTGGTTAAAACCTTCAGCATTGATAGTTATCCTGGGAGAATGTAGTGCGATGGTGCCACAGATTTAACTAGTGATTTCTTGGTTAAGTCAGCCATGGGAAAATATTTTGATGCCCTTAAAAAATACTTTGATTTAAGGTACAACTGCTTTGGTCAATATCTTGTATTGTCGGAGGACAACAATGCTCGTTTTCAAATGAAAATGGTATATGATCTTCTCAAGCGTAGGTTTATGTATGAAAATAAAGATAAGATGGATGAGGTGTGGATAAATTACTGTGGCATGCCTGTTTGTTTTGGTTGGAAAGAGTTTTCCATAGTTACTAGACTAAAATATTATCCTCCCACTCCTTCTCAAGTAATACCTATTCTAACCCCAAAAAAACACCATGCACACCCCAAAAAGGCAAAGGCAAGTCAAGTGATAGTGATGACTTAGTATCTCTTGTTGGTCCAAGCTTCAAAAATAAAAATCTGATAGAAGTGTTGAAAGGTAAAAGACTTTCAAAGAAGCACAAGCAATCATTGTACTTGGTTTGGTTTGTACATAATATTCTTTGGGCGAGAGACGTTAACAAAAACATATCACTTGGTTTAATAAAGCTCTTCGAGGATCTTGAGGCATTTAACAGCTATCCTTGAGGTTATGAAAGTTTCAAAGAAACTATCAAATATTTGTTGACTCCGTTAACGCCAAAGAAAGTCAACTTATATGGCTTTCTGTGGTCTTTCATGGTAAATATTTACTTTATTATGATTCATTTATTTTTTATTAAATAATTCTTTTGATTTATTGACGTTATTTTATAGGCTTGGGAATTTGAAGTGATTTCTTATTTGAGACAACAAGTAAACTACCAGGAAAAAATTTCATGTCCAAGAATCCTGAGATGGTTGTCGGCCAAAACTGAAAAAAATACAAAATTTCTTGATCTCTTCGACCACCGCAGGAAGCAGTAAGTCTAATTCTAATTAAGTTTTTATTTTGATAAATAATTTTTTAAATCATTTAATCATCATTCTAATATATGTATTGATTTATTTTAGATTGTGTATTCGTGGGTTGTTCCGACCAATCAGAGTTTAAGATGACATTTTTTCTTACTTTACGATCTGTGCAAACTTTAGCGAACCCTAAGGTCATTTATAGGTAAAAAAGGAATTGTTTGGAGAAACAACCATCACAAGAAAAATAATAATTTTGGAGGCTGGGCTTGTTGTTGCTGATGGTGTTAGTGGCGATGGAGCTGTTGCTGTTGGGGCTAATAATCCCCCCCTGTAGTTTTTGAAACAACAAACCATTATGATTATGATCATACTAGTTTTAAATATTTTTCCCCTCTTAGCAAATGTTCTGTATGCTTATGTCAAGACTGCAAGGCGAAATATGATGGAGTGATTAATTCTATTAATACATTAACTACTTCTATATAGGAATTGTCATCTAAGATAGGTGTGATTCCATCAAAGAAGATTTCATATCCATACACTTCATTAGAAATTAAGGCAGCTCGAGGAGAAGGAAATAAATTTCCAAGGCATCATAAAGCATTGAAAAAGAAAAATTGCAACTCTTCTGTCTTTGTCTTTCACTTTTGATCAATGAACAAGGGCCACAAGAGAGAATAATGAGTTGAAGAAGGTGAATATATATCATTCGTTCCAAAAAACAAACAAAATACATATCTATTTCAATGGATGACACATCTGCTAAAAATTATCAAATGTATATATCATATGTTACAACAGTTGACTAACCTGTTGCATCAGACGTATTATCTGTTGCAACATATGTATTATCTATTTTAGAAAATCAAACAGGTCTTTTTACTATTTTAATTTGTACCAATAGATGACCTCTCTACTGTAATAGATGGTTCATCTGTTGGGACAAATTAAATCAAGACTTCCTACTATTTTAGTTTGTCTAAACAGATGAGTCATCTGTTGGAAATTATCGTACTAGTCTTTCTCGTATTTTAATTTGTCTCAATAGATAATCCATCTATTGTAATAGATAGGTAATCTGTTGGTACAACTTAAAATAGGAGGAAGAACTATTTGATTTGCTAAAATAGATTAGCTATCCTTTTTCCCTTTTTTGTATCTCTATGAATAGCATTGACAATTCTGGAATTTCAGGTGGATGTCACAGTACAAGATACTGCTGAACATCATAATATCACAGTTGATAATCCATCAACTATTTCCAAAGATGAAAAAAAGTGAATCCTATCAGTGTGGAAGAACAGAAGAATTACCCATTTGAAGGGTCCAACATCTCGGACGAGGCTCTAAAAAACTAATAAAGTTGATCAACGACTATTCAGAATGGATTGCTGATGGGCTGTTAAAGCTTCATACTAGCAGGCACATAAATTATTTTTAAAGATAATGATTTATACAATTCTTGTTGTAAAAATATCACATTAACACTTATAAATCATGCAGAAAACAAAATGACAAATACTACAAAGTGAATGAATCGGGTCTTAGTTTTGTTATGTTTGAATTTATTGTTGCACATCCCAGAATAAAGAATTAGTTCTGTTTGATTTCACGGCCCCAAACTTGCTGGAATGATGAGGTTTAAATGTCATACATCTTACTATTAATTCTTTATTTAATTGTATCTGTGTATTAATTATATTGTCACGTAATCTAAAATATTTGATAATATGAGCAACACATCGATGTTATTTTTTACTACCTCCGGAAGAAGGATAAGTAGCACACGCAAGAACAATACAGATACACAACAGACAATTATTTGTACAAATTTTACGTCAATAATGCCTAAGATAGGTATTGTCAACAACAATCGAAAGTTTTTCAAAATAAAAAATGCAATCATCAAAGGTTTTATCACTTTAGCTGGCTTACCTTGGCATTTCGTCGACAAAGTGTACATCCCAATCAATTGTAATGATGAATTTTATTGGGTGTTGGATGTCATCGTTCTCAAGGGAGGCACATCAGAGTTTATGAATCAATGTCGAGAAGGATACGTTCTGGGCCATCATCTGAGATACAAAAGTTGGCTAAAATATTGTCTACTCACCTTGGTATAAGTGGCTTTTTGAACCAAAAGGTTTGTACTAATTAGTCAATGATTGAAGCATACCAGGATCAAATGGATAATCCATTTGATGTAGAATATGTTGAAAGAATTGCTCAATAACCCATTGGTAGCCTATAAGTATCAATCAAGTATCATGATTTAGTTTCATTTTATAAATTTCACAACGCTTACATTAATTGCAAGATATGGATTATATGATTTTTATAAATGCAGGGATTGAGATCTTCTTGTTGTCTCTTACGTCGAGTATTATGCGATGGATTATGAGTACCAAATGATAGACTTGATTCTGGATTACTCCGTAAAAGATATGCTACTTTTTTATGAAAATACGGAGAGGTAAAAGCTCAGAAACCGTACGCAAGCGACATTAAAGATCTACAATGACCAAAGATGAATTCCATAGCACCGGATGGAGAACAACTTGCCCATATTGAGTAGATCTTACTGTCAAAGTAATAACCTCTCCTTAGGAATTGTTGGCACCAAAACTTAAATTGTTATTTATTTGTTGAGTAGATCATCTGTACCTATAACAATTTTTTTACATTTCATTTATTTGTTGATTTTTTTCATGTCATTTTTAAAGGCTTCGATTTATTTTATTTTTTCTATGTCATCTTTAGATTTGAACTTATTAATTGAAATGGAATACTAGATTAAAATATTACAACAGATGATGACATATCTGTTGGAAATTATCAAACAGGTTTTCCTACTATTTTGGTTTGTTCCAATACATGGCCTATCTGTTGCAACATATAGACTTAGATATAAAATTTTGTATAATACAACAGATGACCAACCTATTACAACAGATAAACTATCTGTCAGAACAGATAGACTATCTATTACAACAGATAGACAATCTGTTGCATTATAAAAAAACATTTTACATCAAATATAAAAAATTGTCGTGGTATTTGTGTTTCTACATCTTCTTTTTTAAACACAAGCTCTAAGCATTTAGTTAGTACTCCATAAGCTCATACCTCTTACACTCTTGTCATAATGTTGTCGCATAGAAAGGTCGTTGAGTTGGACATTTTTGTGCTGGTTAACAAATATTTGATATGTGCAAACGTGTACGACCCACATGCGACATCGGTTTTATTTTCTGGAAGGTCCTTATCCTTGTTTCGACCTTCAAAATCCCATGTTTGCTTTAATATTTTCGCCTACAAATGATTCACCAGTCCACTCCACCTAAACAAGTTGGGGAACAATGTCAGCATTGGCTGCATCTTGGTAAAAAAAATTGCCTCATCAAAGACAAGCAAGTTGTAGTCATAAACATTCATCATTCCCTCCTCGAGCAGTATCTCAATAGCCAAAAAATGTTTTTCCTCCACATTTATGACTGCAAAAATCCTCTTTGCTTTGGTCCAGTCCTTTTCGTGTAGATATGGCCTCTTTCTTCTAACATAATTAATCATATCTTCATCCCATTTGAACCCATAAACTAACTAATCAAATCTTAGGCCATCAAGAATTGATGCTAGCTTAATGATACATCGTACCTATCCTTGAAATTATTGTATAAGTTGAGGTCCATTATCCTATCGGTAGTATCATAACTTTCGAGTACGCTAATTGTGTGCCCCTCATGAGGCAGAGAATATTATCAACATACTTTTATATAAGAAGACAATTTTTATATAAGTTAGTAATTTTAAAAAAGAAAAATAAAGTGGAAAGATGCAATGGATAGTCCATCTATTGCATAGAGTTCTCTTAATCTATTAATAGATTAGCCATCTAATGCAACTTATGCAACAGCTAGGTAATCTGTTGCAATAGATCCACCACCAGTTACACCAAAATACCCCGTTGGTACAATAGATAACATATATATTGTGTATCTTCTTCTTCATGGAGTAGTTTAGAAAGCTAGGTAGGAAAAGTAAACTCACCGTGTCCATATACCACTGCTCTATATCTATTATCTTCTTGAAGTCCTGGGAGAAAAGGTAGTCATGGTGAATGTTTTTGTGCATTTCACGGAATTTATTGTCTTTCTTAGAACAACCTTCTATTTAGCATCAAGTTCTATGTATATGTCCACCCTTTTCAATGGTCCTTGAACTTCAACAACTTTTGGAGAGAAAAGAGTTGAATTTTTTTGGTTTCATAATTGAGAGTATATGTCTAATTGATCTTTTCTTCTTCCTAACTGCCACTGTAGGAGTGTATGGCTCACTCACCTTCTTAGATAGCATGACACCTCTCTTGGAATTCAATTCCTCGATAGCTTTAGCAATAGCCTCTATCTTTTCAAAGAGTTTATCCTGTCTGTCCATGCACTCATTGCATTTGCAATGAGAATATGAGGGTAAAGAGGGGTGAGATGGACCACTGTAAGGGTGAGAGGGACCAGTGTAAGGGTGAGAAGAATCGGTGTAAGGGATAATTTCAAACATATTTATTTTTTCTTGAGCATCAATATTCTTATCATCACGACTGGCAGTAGCATCAGCATCAGCATGCCTGCCATCAAAATCAACAACTCCACTAGCAACACCCAGAAGTGGCACCAGAATATGTTGCAGTAGGTTGGTCATAAAGAGCCTCAATATTAGGCTGACCTTTCCTAACTGCTCTTCTTATGGTTGTTGCTCTAGCTAATTCCTTCTTTATTAACTCCACCGTTCGGTCTGCTATTGTATCAACAAGACCTAGAGTAATAAAAAAAGTCATTCCCAACTCCTGCTTAGTAGGCATGATCCATGGATGCACAAACTAAAAAAATATAGATATATTTAAATCAAATAATAATTTGCAGTCAGTTGGGTAATGTGTTAACGCACACAACTTATGCAACAAATGATCTTTATGTTGTAATAGATGATCCATATGTGGAAACAGATTAACAATCTATTGCATCATATTACCTATCTATTGCATTAGTTGTAGTAGATGGGTAATCTGTTAATTCAGGTTTAGAAAGCCAAAGCAACAGATAGGTAGTCTGTTGTGAAAAATGAATCATCTATAGCAATAGATTACAAATCTGTTGCACCAGATGGGTAATTTATTAAGATTAATTACAACATACGATCCATTTATTGCAATATATGAATCATCTGTTACAATATCTTTCCTTGAGTCAAATTATTTTTCTTAAGAGAAGACTTACTGCATCATCTGTAGGGTTAAAGAGATCAACCTCTATTCTCGTGTTTCTCTTTGCAGCCAACCACCTAAGTATCCTTGGATGCAAAAGCTCATCTGGGTAATCCTTGACCTGCTTTCGAAGGGGAGGAATTACTTCAAATACCCAAGCCTAAAAAATGTAAACAGAAAGAAAACAAAAAGAAAAGTCATAAGAATTATTCAATCTAAACCAATGCACAAGTATACAAATAGTGATTAAATTTACCATGAAAGCCCAAGGAAAGCCGTACAAGGTGATAATCTTTAGGGATAGCTTTGTCAATAAATATTTTACTGTAAACTTGTAGCAGTCATATCCCCAGGGATTATTGTTGAATTTCTTAAGATCCTCAGCAAGCTTCAACAAATTATCTTCTATGACTTTGTTGACATCTCTTGCCAAGATAACAGAATAGGCATATTAAACTAAGCACAATTTCTCCTTGTACTTCTTTGGTTTGGATTTGTCCTTGAGATCTTTAAACAATATTGTGGATTTGTAGCCACGTTCAGCAATGTCCAACAACCCATCTATTTTTCCTTACATTTGTTGGTTTTGGTGGGTGATCACTTGGACAATGCCTTGTCTTTATTTTATGGTGGTGGTTGGTTGTCCTGCATGCCTTGGACTTTTTGTGTGGTGCTTCCTTGATGAGAGGTTCTTTTGGATGATCGCATCTCAAGACTGTCACTATGGCAAACTCTTTCATGCCAAAACAAACCTGCATGCCACAGTAGTTGATCCAGATTTCATCTATCTTTTGGCCACCCTCCTTCAAATTTTAATCATCCACTACGTACTTGATCTTGTGCTTGAGAAGACCATATACCATGCTTATTTGGAAATGGGCATTGTTTTCCTCAGGCAGATCAAGAAAGTATCCACGAAGCTCTTCTTAAAAAATTCATCTAGTCTTTCCTTCTTCATAGTATTCCTAAAGTCATCAAAAAGTTTCCCCAACTCAAATTTAAGTACAAAATCACTAGTTAGTTCTGTAGGGTCATCTATCGGCATTGCAACTTGAAACCTGTCAATACTAATAGTTTTGATAGGATCATGCATGGATTTCAATCTTAATTCACACCCCATTGGTGATGCTTCATCATCATGTTGATCATCATCATCTTTCTTACTATCTACTTCCTTATCTTCTTCTTCCTCCTCACTTTTATTCTTTTACTAGCCTCTATATACCCTTTTCTACCTCCCTCAATATCATTTTCATAACTTCTCTCAACTTCACTTTTCCCTAACTGAGATTGTTCAAGAAGTTCCTCCGAATCCATCCGTACTCTAACCTTTTTTGTTAGGTGATCAAAAGTTGATCCACTATTAGTTTCTTTTCTTTTGGGAGACATCTTTTAACTACAATCAACAAAAAAACAAAAAATACATTATAATTGATGTTTGCATAATTTTTAAAAAAAGGTAAGACAAATTTTAATAATTTTTTATACACCTCATTACGAAAAATATTCCAACAGGTAATCCATCAGCTGGAACAGATTGGGAATCTGTTTGAAGACCTATTTAATATCTACCAACAGATGTTCCACCTATTGCAACAGATGGACCACCATCACCACCAACAACAACACCATCACCAAAACCACCACCAACACCCCCACCAAAATGTAAGACCCCGCAAAATCCTAAGCTTAACTCAGTCCCTAAATTTTTCTAAGGGGTCCCAGACTTAGAAAATTATAGCTAAGTATTCAAACTCAGTATTATTTTGGCCTTCGTAAGTTGGCAATGCTATTTCACAACCTCTATGACCTTAAAATGTCAATATTTAGATTGATTCATGTTTAGGAATGTCAGTAGGTGTTCTCGAACAAGTTTTGGATATTTTGGACCTCGTTTGAACCACGTTTGGAAATCCAAAATAGTGTATCGACGCGATCTCGGTGCAACGCGTCGGCCATGCATCGATAAATATTTTCCTTGGCTTTAATGGCAATTTCCAGTAATCGAAGCGGACTCGACGTGGCGCGTTGGTCATCGCATCGATGCCAATGACGCGGTGCGTCGATGGTTCAATTTTTAGTCTTTTAAACCCACATCCATATAGGTAAATGGGTATTTTCCCACCTTGTATCATCCCCCAAAACATATCATTAAGCCATCCAAGAGGCAAAATATAATCATTCTCTCTAGAATTTATCAAGAACAAACCCTAGTTCATACATTCAAGATCCAAGACTCAAGGTTTCCAGCATTATTCTTCAAGAATTCACAAACTAAGGTATGTGAAGTATTCATTCAAGGGTTCCTTCCACCCTTGGAATCCAAAAAACTCTTTTAAACTTCAAGTAGTTGGAATTTACAACTTCCATGATTGGAATTAAAGTGTATTCATGATTATCATTTGAATTAGATTTCTATTTCATGATTTATAATACATTTCATGTGGAATTGGTTATTATGTCTGTAGACTCATATGAATCCATGTTAAACCCCTTGAAATTATGAAATTAGAAGTGAATCATGATACCCTCTTATTATGTGAATTTATTATGCTCACCAAGTGCTTGATGAATTATTCATGTGAACAAATAAGGGAAAGAAATCATGTCATGCTAGCTTATGTGCAAGTTATACCATGCAAGTGTTTGATAAAATATCTCTATAGATACATTATGAACAAGTGTGCATTTTATGCTATGCAAGATCATGTGATGCTTTACTTTTCATGCTATCAAAATCCTGGGGGTATTTAATACCCGACAATTTAGCTATTTACCGAGACCCAGTGTCAGATACAGAATAATCTCAGTCATGTCACAATCATTAGTACTCTCAGTCAGTTACAGGACTCAGTAAAACTTAGTAGACTCTGTATCAGTCCAGTCCAATTCAACATTCAGCTCAAACCTCAGTAAATTCATCCAGTTAACAGAATTCAGTAGTATTCTATCAGTCAACGGAACTCAGTGAACTCAGTTTAGTTTAGTTAGACAGTATAATCAGTAACAGTCCAGTCAAGCCTAGTATAAACTAATAAATCAGTTAACCCAAGGATGGGGGCATTCCTGCCAGCTGAGGGTTTGACCCTTAGTAGCAATCACTGCATTATAGAATCATGTAGCCAACATAGGTTGAGATATCTTCCTGCCAGATATTATGAGGGATGATTTATCTCATTCGAGTTTTTCTGCCAATAAGGGTTAACAAAAGAGCTTTATATTAGAGAGTGTTAACACATAGCTTGTCTTTACCCATGGTATGGTACTGACACCCTTCTAACTGGGGTTGCAGGTTGAACCCCAATCTATTAAGAAAGGGGCATGTCGGTTAGATGTTGACCTCCCACAATCTCAGTTTTAGATTCAGTCTTAGAATAAAACTCAGTTCAGTTCTACAGATTCAGGACTGTCAGACACAGTTACTCAGCGCAATATGGAACTCAGTATAGTTCCATAAAATCAGGATTGTCAGATACAGTCATACTATTATCAGTAATTCAGTTTTAGTATACTCAAATATCAGTAAATTAGTATTCAGACTCAGTATTCAGTGTTATCACGATCTTAGTTACAGTTATGTATTTATGTATGTACTCTCATCTAGTTATACTTATGTCATTCAGTCAGTATTATTCATACATATGAACCCATGTATTTCAGCCTACCTCACTTAGCATACCAGCACATTCAAAGTACTGACGCATACTTTTTTCTTGTGGTATGATATTTTATATTATAGGTTCAGACGCACAGGCTCCCGAGCACCTTAGAAGTTCAGATCTTCAGTAGTCAGAGATAGTGGTGAGTCCACATAGTTCGAGGACATAATTACTATTTCAGCATTTTAGTTTATTTCAGTAGTCGGAGTTAGTTGGGGACTTGTCCTATCAACTCCACATTTTAGATAGTTTAGAGTCTTTTCAGACTAGAGTATTTTCAGACAGATATTTCAATTTTAGTATTGCTATACCGTATTCAGTTTTTATTTTAGTATTGAACCTTATGGAAAATTTTTGCCTAATTTTTGCATATTTATAGTACTATTATTCAACTATTGTAGCAGGTACCAGTCATGGGTTAGATTGTGGTCCTTTGGGATTATGAGCACCGTGTAGCATCCGGGGTACAAAATTGAGGCGTTACAAACTTGGTATCAGAGCATAAAGTTCAATAGAGTCTTAGAAAGTCTGAAAGTTGTATCTAGTAGAGTCTTGTGTATGGGTGTGTAGCGTGCCACACTTATGGACAGGAGGCTATGAGATGTTTTAGGAAATATTTCCCTTCTTTCAGTATTCATGTCGTCCGAGTGAGTATGAGCTCCAGTTAAACTCCCTGTCTAATCCAAGTTTCTCTTTCATTTACAGAATATGCCTCCAAAGAGGACTAAAAGAAGAGGAGTGGGAGACCAGCCAGAACCCCAACCCATCCAGCTAGATCCTCTGGATGAATATGTCTCTCACGTGGAGTTTGGAGAAGCTTTCACCACCCTTGCTCATTCTATGGCATCCCAGAATGAATGTACAACTGCTGTTCTAGCCAACCCAGTGGCCAATACTGTTGCTGCCAGGATTTGAGATCTCACCCGAATGAACCCTCCATCTTTTACAGGGTCTAAGTCAGATGAAGACCCTCAGGAATTTCATGATCAGGTGCAGAAAGTTACTGATATTATGGGGGTAACTATTTTTGAGAGCACTAACTTAGCCGCATATCAGTTACATGATGTGGCACACTCATAGTTTAAATAGTGGAAAGTAGAGAAGGATGTAGATGCAGGGCCTATAGAATGAGAGAAGTTTGCAGTGGCATTTCTGGATAGGTTCTACCCGCTAGAGTTGAGAAAATTGAAGGTTTTGGAGTTTATAAACCTGAAACAGGGCAATATGATAGTACAACTCTCTCAAGTTTACTCAGTTAGCCAGATATACCCCACATGTAGTAGCAGATAGCAGAGCGAAGATGAGTAAGTTCATGTCTGGGGTATCTAACAGTATGGTCAAAGAGTTTTGGACCGCAATGTTGATTAAAGAGATAGATATATCCAGGCTCATGGTCGATGCTCAGTATATAAAAGAGGCCAAGAATAAAAAGAGGTCGAGGGAGAACAAGAGAGCGAGAATAGGTAGTTTTAATTTCGTTCAGCCTAAGTCTGAGGGTGGGAATTGTTCTCAGTTCCTCCCAAAATCCTCAGTTCCATCTCCGTCGTTAGCCAGTGCTCCTATGCTGAAATTCAAAGATGACAACAAAGATAGGGCATCAAGCCCTAACCCCTAGGGTAGTGTTAGCAATTCCCGAACCAATCCTCTTTGTCAAAAGTGTGGCAAAAACCACCAGGGTATTTGCAGAGCTTGCAGTGATGTGTGTTTCATATATGAAAAGCCAGGCCATAGGGTCAGATAGTGTCCTTAGGTAGGTTCTCAGAGTCAGCATAACCGTCCCCCAGCTTAGTCTGGTCACCCAAATCAGCAGGGTGCCGCATCTAGTGCCACCAGTGGGTAGCGCCCAAACAGACTCTATGCTCTTCAGTCCCAATAGGATCAAGAAAGTTCTCCTGATGTGGTCACTGGTACGTTACAATATTTCTATTTACATGACTATGTTTTGCTAGATCTAGAAGCTTCTTTGTCCTTTGTTACTCCATACATAACAGTTGATTTTGAAGTCAGTCTTGAAATTCTAGCAGAGCCTTTCTCAGTATTTACCCCAGTGGGTAAATTCATCATAGCTAGGCCGGTATACAGGAACTGCCCGGTTATGATATCTCATAAAGTCACTTTAGCAGACTTAGTTGAATTAGAGATGACCAATTTCGATGTCATTCTCAACATGGACTGGATTCATTCCTACTATGCCTCAGTCGAATGCAAAAATAGAATTGTCCAGTTTCAATTTTTGAATGAACCCGTCCTAGAGTAGAGGGGTAGTACTTCAGCACTTAGGGGTCATCTTGTTTCTTACCTTCAGGTGAGAAAGATGATATCTAAGGTATGTGTTTACCATCTCATTCGAGTCCAGGACTCTAGTTCAGAAACCTCTACTCTTGAATTAGTGTCAGTAGCATGTGAATTCCCAAATGTGTTTCCCGAAGATCTTCCCGGAGTTCCTCTCGAAAGGGAAATTGATTTCAAAATCGATCTTCTCCAAGATACTGAGTCCATATCTATTCCTCCAGATAGAATGGCCCTAGAAAAACTCAGGGAGTTAAAAACACAGTTAAAGGATCTCCTAGATAAGGGATTTGTCAGACTTAGTATGTCCCTGTGAGGCACACTAGTTTTATTCGTGCATAAGAAAGATGGTTCTCTCAGAATGTGTATTGATTACCGTCAGCTAAATAAAGTCACGGTAAAAAAAAGTACCCTCTTCCCAAAATTGATGACTTGTTTGACTAACTTCTGGGTGCTAGTTACTTCTCCAAGATAGACCTCAGATCGGGCTATTATTAGCTCAAAGCTAGATAATGTGACATCCCGAAAATAGCCTTCAGAAATTGGTATGGTCACTTCAAATTCTTAGTCATGTCCTTTGATCCTACCAATGCCCCAGTAGCTTTCATAGACTTGATGAATCACGTGTTCAAGCAGTACTTAGACATTTTCATTATAGTCTTCATAGATGGCATTCTTGTCTACTCCCGCAGTGAGCATGATCATACATACCATCTCAGAATAGTGTTGTAGACTCTCAGAAACCATCAGTTATTCGCCAAATTTAGTAAGTGCAAATTTTGCCTAAGGTGGTAGCTTTCCTTAGCCATATCATTTTCGGTGATGGCATTAGATTTGATCCCTAAAAGATCAAAACAGTGAGAAACTAGCCTAGACATATCTCTCCATCAGATATCAGGAGTTTCTTGGGTTTGGCTAGCTATTACCGACGGTTTGTTGAGGGATTTTCATCTATTGCATCCCCTATGTCCTAATTAACTCAGAAGAAAGTCAAATTCTAGTGGTCAGATTCTTATGAGAAAAGTTTTTAGGAGTTAAAGACTCGACTCTCTACAGCTCCAGTTTTGACCCTACCAGACGGTTTAGATGGGCTTATGGTGTATTGTGATGCCTTCAAAGTTGGTTTGGGGTATGTTTTGATGTAGAGAGGTAAGGTCATAGCCTATGCCTCTAGACAGCTTAAGCCCCATGAAAAAAACTATTCTACTCATGATCTTGAGTTAGCAGCAGTAGTGTTTACCTTAAAGATTTGGAGGCACTATTTGTATGGGGTGCACGTTGATGTGTTCACTAGCTATAAGAGCCTAAAGTATGTATTCTCTCAGAAAGATATAAACCTTCATTAGAAAAAGTTGTTGAAGTTGTTGAAGGATTATGACATGAGTTTCCTGTATCATCCGAGTAAATCCAATTTAGTTGCTGATGCTCTTAGTAGGATGTCTATGAGGAGTGTTTCTCATGTTGAGAACAGTAAGAAGAAGTTAGCTCAGGAAGCTTATCAGCTTACCCGACTAGGTGTTTGCTTAGTTGATTCAGCAGAAGGTAATGTATAGGTACAGAGTAGTTTAGAATTATTCCTAGTTTCCAAGGTAAAGAAAAAGTAGGATAGGGATCCCAGTCTAGTGAAGTTGAAGGAATCAATCAGAAGGTAGAGGTTTTCTCCCAAGGGGGAGATAGTGTATTATGCTGTCAGGGCTGGCTATGTATGCCAGGTGTAGATGACTTGAGGCAGCGAATTCTTGCAGAGGCGCATGGTGCACACTACTTTATTCATCTAGGGGCCACTAAGATATACCGTGATTTGTGGGAGATCTATTGGTGGAGTGGGATGAAGAGAGATATTTAAGAGTTTATGGCTAAGTGCTTAACATGTCAGCAGGTTAAAATTGAGCATCAGAAGCCAAGTAGGTCCATGCAATACTGTAATAACCCATACTTCTACCTAGCTTAAATTCATTCCAAAGATGTCAAAAACTTATTTTAAAGATGAATCCACTTTTATACATGTGGTATTTTCAAGATTTTCACTTTTTATCATGTGGAAAATTGAATAGGCTTTCTATCGATACGAAATTCGCCCAAATCCGACACCCGGATGAAGAGTTAGAGCCTTTTTAATAAGGCAGTAAACCACCTGAGCCATCAACGAGTCGTGGAGTAGGCCAAAATGGCAATCGTCAAAATCCAGTGAGCCTCCACGATTATGACGCATCACGCCAGGGCTCAAATTTAGAATTTTCCTTTTTCTAGTGGTCTCAGCGCGATGTCTCCGCATCGTGCCAAACTTCTAGGTCACCAAAAAAGTGGCAACGCGATAACCCCGTGTTGCGCCACCATGAAGATTCCCAATTGTCCAGTTCCAGTGACTTGGCGTGATAGTGGTACATCGCGACAAGGATGAAAATTGGGAAATTTTCACAAAAATTAAAATACGTGTCCAAGGGTTAAAAGGGTTAATTTCCCACCCCTATTTAAACCTAATAACACATGATTCAGCCATTTTTCATCCAAAACATAGTATTTCTCTCAAGTTTCTCTCAAGAACAAGCTAGGGTTTTCAATTTGGGATTCAAATCCAAGACTCAAATTCAAGAATCTCTCCGTCAATCTTCGTAGAATCAAGAACTAAGGTATGCACGGTGTTCATTCATGGATTCCTTTCATCCATGAAGCCCACGAATCAAGTTTTAAATCTTGTATTGTGAATATTTTGTTGTGGGTTGATTATGTTCATGTGATTATGGTTGTATGGTTCCCTAGTTGGAATCCTTATGTGTTTTTCATGAACCTATGCTAGTATGTGGTCTGAAACATGTGAAACTGAGTTGAAATACGGAGTTTTGTTGTATTAATTTGATGGTCATGCCTATGCCCTAAGTCATGCATCCTAGGTGTTTGATAAAGTTCCTAAGAGAATAGAAATTATGCAATATAGCTTAGTTGTGACCCAAGAGATAAATGCGTTCTTTACCCTATGCCCAAGAATGACTTCCATGAAATTGTGTACATTATGAATGGTTAAGGGAATGTCCACGAGAATAGGTTTATGAAAGTATGACATATTTATATGCAATTCCATTTATGTACAAGACTATGATAACCATGTGCTTCATGAAATCCCTAAATTGATGTATTATGAATTGTTGATATTGGTCATATGTTCAAGAAGTGTCATGTTCTGTCAGTTTCATGCTATCATGTTCTGGGGGTACTTGTACCCGACAATTTAGTTGTGTGCCTAGAGCCAGTGTCATGTTTTAACTATACTCTTAGCCATGCCATGATCAGTAGAATTCAGTCAGTCATGTGACTCAAAAAAATTTAGTAAACTCAGTTAATTCAGTCCAGTTCAGTTCAGTAATCGATGATTAGTGTCTATTCAGAAGGGAGTATGAATAAGCATCGAGTAAACCCAAGGATGGGAACACACACTGTCAGATGAGGGTATGATTCTTAAAAGTCATCCTTGCATTTTAAAACTATGTAGCCAGCATAGGTTTAGACATCAACACTGTCAGATGAGGTGGATAAGCACTGTCAGATGAGATCCCCACCGTTCTCTTTTGGGGACACTATCAGATGAGGGTCACTCGTAGCTTGTCCTTACTAGTGGCGCGGTATTGACACTCTTTCAATTGGGGTTACAGATTGGACCCCAACTCAGCCATAATGGTGTATTAGGGGCATGTCGGTTAGATAACTACTTCCCATAGTTTTAGTTACAGTATCAAGACTATCATATACAATCATTCAGTCTCAATAATAGAACTTAGATAGTTCTTTATATTACAGGACTGTCAGATACAGTCAACTCAGAATAGTACGGAACTCATCTAGTTCTATCAAAACCTAGACTGTCAGATACAGTCGCTCAGTATCAGTTATTTCAGTTATACAGTTATCAGTAGCCCATGTTATCAGTATTTAGTTTCAAGAATGTCAGATACAGTCGATCAGACTAGTTTTTCATAATCAGAACTGTCAGAAATAGTCTTTCCTTTATTAATAATATAACATCATTTCCTCAGCACTCTATAGACTCAGTTATTCAGTATCCCAGTATTAGCACTCAGATATCAGTAAATCCATGTTATCAGAATTCACGAGTCAGTGTTATCACAAATTTAGTTACAACCTCTAATTTATGCATGTATTCTCACGTTCATGTTATTCAGTCAGTTAGTATTGTTCATGCATATGAACCATTGCATTCAGCCTACCTCACTCGCATACCAGTACATTCAACGTACTGGCACATTTGCGCTATGGTGTTTTATACCATAAGTTTAGAAGCACGAGCTCCCGAGCATCCTTAGTAGATCAGATGTTCAACAGCTAGACTTACAATGAGTCCTCATCATTTGAGGATAACATGATTATTTTATTACTTTATTAATTCAATAGTTTGGAGTTAGTTAGGGACATATCCCATCAACTCCACAGTTTTCAGATAGTTTAGAGGCTTTCAGACTACAACATATTTCAAACAGTTTATTTCAATTTTGGGTATTATTATACCCCATTACGGACATTATTTTATATTCAGTATTAGTACAGTTTTGAACCTTATGGCCTTATAGCTAATATTCCGCATATTTAAAGTATATTATTCGGTGCTCAGTTATAGATATCATTCATGGGTTAGTTTGTGGTCCTTCGGGGTCATGAGTACTGTGTAGCGTTCTAAGTACCAGATTCGGGTCATTACAAAGAGTTCAGTATTCCCACCTGGAAATAGGAAGAAGTGAACATGGAATTTGTGACGTGTTTGCCTCGTACTCATCGCCAACATGATTTAGTTTGGGTCATCGTAGACAGGATAACTAAATTATCTCATTTTCTACTAGTCCATACCTCTTATTCTATCAAGGATTATGCCAAACTCTATATCAGGGAGTTGGTCAGATTGAACGGTGTTCCGCTGTCCATTATCTCAGATAGAGGTACCCAGTTCACTTCTCATTTCTGGAAGGCATTCCAAAAGGGTCTTGGTACTCGAGTTCACCTTAGTACAACCTTTCATCCTTAGATAGATGGTCAATTAGAAAGGACCATTCAGACTTTAGAAGATATGCTATGAGCATGTGCGATTAACTTTAAAGGTAGTTGGGATGACAACTTGCCTTTTATTGAATTCACATATAACAACAACTATCATTCCAGCATTCAGATGGCTCCGTTTGAGGTGCTTTATGGTAGGAGATGCAGGTCTCCCATTGGTTGGTTTGAAATGGGTGAGGCCACAGTGGTAAGGCATGACTTGGTATTTGATACCTTAGAGAAAATCTAGTTGATCAGGGAAAGGCTTGAGCCGACAAAAATCGTACGCAGACGTAGGCAGAAAGGATCTAGAGTTAGAGATTGGTGATTTTCTGTATTCAAAAATCTCTCCTATGAAAGGAGTGAAGAGGTTTGGCAAGAAAGGGAAACTCATTCCCTGATATGTCGGTCCTTACCGATTCTCAGCCATTTTAGAAAAGTAGCTTACGAGCTTGAGTTGCCTTCAGACTTAGCTTCAGTGCACCCAGTATTCCATGTCTCCTTTATAAAAAAAATTGCATAGGTAACCCAGCAGTCGTAGTCCCTATAGAGGGCATAGATATTTAGAATAACCTCTCTTATGAAGAGATCCCAGTCGAAATCCTTGATTATCAGATTCACAGATTGAGGAACAAAAAAGTCCCTCTAGTCAAATTTCTTTGGTAGAATCAGTCCGTTGAGGGAGCTACTTAGGAAGAGGAAGCAAACATGCGGACCAAGTATCCTCACCTCTTCTCTGCAAACTCAGACTCAACCTAAGGTAACAGTTTTTTCTTGAACTTACTCAGTCTCATATTCAGATATAGCTACCAACTTGGTATCAATTAACGTTTCATACTCAGCCATGCATTCATAAATTAGTTTAGTTATGTACCCATCCATCAGATATGCATAATCAGTATATAAACTCAGATTATCAGTAATCCCAATTATACATTTATGAATTATGTTCAGCTATGTACGCATCCATCAGATATGCATATTTAGTATAAAATTCAGTATATCAGCAATCTCAGTCATAAAATCATGCTTCAGTTGTGCATGTCCAATGTCTAAATCTAGTCTGTCAGTATTCTTAACTTAGTCAGTATCATTCAAGGATAAATGTTCCCAAGGGGAAGATATTGTAAGACCCCGCAAAATTCTAACCTTAACTCAGTCCTTAAAAGCTTGCTAAGGGGTCCCAGACTTAGAAAATTCAAGCTAAGTATTTAGACTTAGTATTATTTTGGCCTTCGTAAGTTGGCAACACTATTTCACAACCTCTATTACCTTAAAATGTCAATCTTTAGGTTGATTCATGATCAGGAATGTCAGTAGGTATTCCCGGACAAGTTTTGAATTTTTTGGACCTCGTTTGAACCACGTTTGGGAATCCAAAATAGTGTATCGATGCGATCTCAACGCGGTGCAGCGGCCATCGTGTCAATCAATATTTTTCTTGGCTTCCAATGGAAATTTCTAGTGAACAGATGTGGACTCGACGCGGTGCATTGGCCATCACATCGATACCAACGACGCGATGCATCGGCCTCCACGTCGATGGTTTAATTTTCAGTCATTTAAACCCATGTACGGAGGGGTAAATAGGTCTTTTCCCACCTTGTATCAACCCCTAAAACATATCATTAAGCCATCCAATAGGCAAAATATACTCATTCTCTCTAGAATTTATCAAGAACAAACCCTAGTTCATCACATTCAAGATCCACGACTCAAGGTTTCCACCATTATTCTTTAAGAATTTTCCAACTAAGGTATGTGAAGTTTTCATCCAAGGGTTCCTTCCACCCTTGGAGTCCAAGAAACTTTTTTAAACTTCAAGTAGTTGGAATTTATAACTTACATGATTGGAATTAAAGTGTATTCATGATTATCATTTGAATTAGATGTCTATTTCATGATTTATTATACGTTTCATGTGGAATTGGTTATCATGTGTGTAGATTCGTATGAATCCATGTTAAACCCCTTAAAATTGTGAAATTCAAAGTGAATCATGATGCCCTCTTATTATGTGCATATATTGTTCTCACCAAGTGCTTGATGAATTATTCATGTGATCTAATAAGGGAAAGAAATCATGTCATACTAGCTTATGTGCAAGTTATACCATGCAAGTGTTTGATAAAATGTCTCTATAGATATATTATGAACAAGTGTGCATTTTATGCTATGCAAGATCATGTGATGCTTTACTTTTCATGCTATCGAGTCCTGGGGGTATTTAATACCTGAAAATTTAGCTGTTTACCTAGAGCCAGTATTAGATATAGAATAATCTTAGTCATGTCACAATTAGTAGTACTCTCAGTCAGTTACAGGACTCAAGAAAACTAAGTAGACTCTGTATCAGTCCAGTCCATTTCAACATTCAGTTCAGACCTTAGTAAATTCAGTTAGTTAACAAAATTCAGTAGTATTCTGTCAGTCAATGGAACTCAGTGAACTTAATTCAATTTAGTTAGATAGTATAATCAGTAACAGTACAGTCAAGCCTAGTATGAACTAGGAAATCAGTTCAGTGTCTTTTCAGGTGGGAGTAGGTTTCAACACCGAGTTAACCCAGGGATGGGGGCATTCCTGCTAGCAGAGGGTTTGATCCTTAGTAGTAATCCCTGCATTACAGAACTATGTTGCCAGCGTAGGTTGAGATATCTTCCTACCAGATATTATGAGGGTTGATACATTTAATTTGAGTTTTTCTGCCTGTGAGGGTTGAAGAAAGAGCTTTCTGTCCGAGAGGTTAACTCACACCTTGTCTTTACTCATGGCACGGTACTAATACCCTTCTAATTGGGGTTACAGGTTAGACCCTAATCTATTCAAAAAGAGGCATATCGGTTAGATAATTACCTCCCACAGTCTCAGTTTTAGATTCAGTCTCAGTATAGAACTCAGTTCAGTTCTACAGATTCAGGACTATCAGACACAGTCACTCAGCTCAGTACGAAACTCAGTATAGTTCCACAAAATTAGGACTGTTAGATACAGTCATTAAGTTATCAGTAATTCAGTATTAGTATACTCAGATATCAATAAATTAGTATTCAAAGTCAGTATTCAGTGTTATCACAATCTCAGTTACAGTTTCGTATTCATGTATGTACTCTCATCCTGTTATACTCATGTCACTCAGTCAGTATTGTTCATTCATATGAACCCATGCATTTTAGCCTACCTCACTTAGTATACCAGTACATTTAAAGTACTGACACATACTTTTCTCTTGCGCTATGATATTTTATATCATAGGTTTAGACTCACGGGCTCCCAAGCACCCTTAGCAGTTCAAATCTTCAGCAGTCAGAGTTAGTGGTCAGTCCTCATAGTTTGAGGACATGATTATTATTTTAGTATTTCAATTTATTTTCGTAGCCGTAGTTAGTTGGGGACTTGTCTCATCAACTCCACATTTCAGACAATTTAGAGGCTTTTCAGACTAGAGTATTTTCAGACAGATGTTTCAGTTTTGGTATTGCTATACCATATTCAGTTTTTATTTCAGTATTGAACCTTATGGAAAATTTCTGCCTAATTCGCATATTTATAGTACTATTGTTCAGCTATTGCAGTAGGTACCAGTCATGGGTTAACTTGTGGTCCTTTGGGATTATGAGCACCATGTAGATTCTAGGTACAGACTTGGGGTGTTACACAAAACCACCAAAAATGCTACCAATTCCACCAATACCAACACCACCACCAATTCCACCAGTACCAATATCACCAACAATGCCACTAATACCACCACCACCGCCGCTGCCAACACCACCAACACTACCAATATCAACACCAACAACAACAGTCACCAACAACCCCACAAATAGAATACAATAATACCACAACACTCAATGGAATACTACAAAAAAGTAGGATTTTCTCGGATTCTTCCTACATTTTTAGCATTAAAACTCAAAATTGGTAACCTATTCTCGAAGATAATATAATTAAATATCTTATTTTTTATCATTAACTAAAAATCCCTAATTTTTATAAAAGAACAAATGTAGAACTCCTCTCAAACTCGGTTACCTGCAAAGATAGAGAAAATGACAAATACAAGCAAGAATGAAGTCAAAAATAACAACTATGTGGTCGAAAATGGGAAAAAAATTGACCTATTATGATGGGTTGAGAAATATGTTGAGTAGTTGTTGTTTGTATTATTGAAAGAGAAAGAAAAGAGTGAGAACTCGAGATTTGAAATGATGAACATTTTTCTCGCAAATAGATGATTTGTTTGGGTTGATTTGTATTTTAAAAAAAATGACAAGTTTTAAAAATGTTAATTTGGTTTGAATTGATCTTAGTTAATTTTTTAAAAGAGATAATTTTAACCATTTCATCATAATAAATTGTATTAAGTTTAATTGGAACACTAATGAATTTAATATTAGCTTAATAATAAGTTAATATGAATCATTTCAACTATGATTGAACGATTGACCACTCGGTTCAGAAGGAATGCAATACCAACATCATACAATTGCAATGACTTAATTGAAATCGTAGTTGACCCTATGAACGTATCCCTAGTTCTAGAAAAATCAATTTAGGTATTTCAAACAATGGCTTTATATGAATCATTTCAACTAAGAGTGATCGATTGATGACTCAGGTTAGGAGGAACGCAATACCAACATCATGCAATTGTAACGACTCAATTAAAATAGTAGTTGTCCCTATGAACTCATCTCTAGTTCTATAAAAATCAATTTAGATATTTCAAACAATGGCGTGATATGAATCAGTTCAACTAGGATTGATCGATTGATGACTCAGGTTAGTCCGAACGCAATACCAATATCATGCAATTGGAATAACTCAATTGAAATCATAGTTGGCCTTATGAACTCATCCCTAGTTATAGAAAAAACAATTTAGGTTTTTCAAATAATGGTTTGAAATGAATCATTTCAACTAAGATTGATCGATTGACGACTCAGGTTAGGAGGAATGGAATACCAACATCATGAACTCATACCTAGTTCTATCAAAATCAATTTAGGTATTTCAAATAATGGCTTGATATGAATTATTTCAATTAAGATTGATCGATTGACGACTCAGGTCAGGAGGAACGTAATACCAACATTATATAATTGTAATGAATCAATTGAAATTGTAGTTGACCCTATGAACTTATCCCTAGTTATAGCAAAATTAATTTAGGTATTTCAAATTATGGCTTGATATGAATTATTTCAACTAAGATTAATCGATTGACGACCCAGTTCAGGAGGAACGCAATACCAACATCATGCAATTGCAACGACTCAATTGAAATTGTATTTGACCCTATAAATTCATCCCTAGTTCTAGAAAAATCAATTTAGGTATTTCAAATAATGGCTTAATATGAATCGTTTTAACTAAGATTGATTGATTGACAACTCAGGTCAGGAGAAACGTAGTACCAATATCATATAGTTGCAACGACTCAATTAAAATTATAGTTGACCCTATGAACTCATCCCTAGTTCTAGAAAAATCAATTTAGGTATTTCAAACAATGGATTGATATGAATCATTTCAACTAAGTTTGATCTCTTGATGACTCAGGTTAGGATGAATGTAATAACAACATCATGCAATTGCAATGATTCAATTGAAATTGTAATTGACCTTGTGAACTCATCCCTTGTTCTAGCAAAATCAATTGAAATTTTAGTTGAACCTATAAACTCAATTGAAATTATATTAAAAAAGAAGTTCTATTGCAATAAATGACTTATATGTTGTAAATTATCAAACAAATACAGAAATCTGTTGCAACAGATGACTTATCCGTTGTATATTATCAAATAGACATTGCCATCTGCTGCGACAGATAACCGAGCTGTTGGAAATTTTCAAATAAATATTGACATCTGTTGCAATAGATGACTGATCTATTTTAAGTTCTTTTTTTATTTTAAAGTAATTTTCTATCCGAAATAAAAAAGAAAAAATACTAAAGTGGTAAAAAATATTTGTTGGATAACTCAAAAATCTCCTCCTTGAGTTGTCTTATCTTGTATTTTCCATGCACTCTCCTCGTGCCCCTCAAAGTTATTAATAAATATTTAAACTCATCTCTAGAATTATCTCTCCTTCATCCATAAATGAATTCATCTCTCTTCTTTCTCTTTCCTCATCTTTAGGGTACTCATAATTGTCTTCTTTTTTCTCTCTTTTCTCTCCTCTTTCGCATGAGGGTCCTTTCGGATCTCAATCGATCTATATCTTTTCTTGATTGAAATTGGTGTTTTAATCCCTTTTCTTTTGACATTGCAGGTATGATTCACTATTGCTCTTTTCTTCTCGTTTTCTTCTTCGTATGTTATTTAAATTACTTATTCATATATGGTTTTTAATTTATTTACCCATTACCCATATCCAATTTATTGAGAAAATTAAATGAAAGGTGACTTTTAAGAGTTGAATGAATGAACCATTGTTTTTATTAAAATATGCAAAAAAAGTCATCTGTTGAGAGAACTTAAAAAGCCTTGTTGGTAGTATTTTTTTTGTTATGTATTTTATTTGCAATATTATTTTTTTTGGTATGTATTTTATCTGTTTCTTTGTTTTTGATGCTGTTGTTGATGTTGTTGTTAGTGTTGGTGTTGTTGGAACATGTGGTGTTTGTGTTGTTGATGGTATTGGAACATATAGTGTTATTTCCTTATTTTTGATGTTGGTGTTGGTGTTGGTGGTGTTACATCAGATTTTCCAATAGTTGCAACTAATGATTCAGCTATTGGAATAAATCCAATAGCTGAATCATCAGATGAACCATCTGTTGCAATATACGGAGCAACTATTGGAACAAATCAAACCACTAGCAAGGATGGTTTGATTTATTTCAATAGATGACCCATATGTTACAACATGTTGGCCATCTGTTGCCATAGATATGCCTCTTGTTGCAATAGATGGGGAATCTATTGTAATAGATGGGTCATCTATTGGAACTCTTGTTGTAATATGATGTATTTATTCAATTTTATGTTACTTTTTTTTTAAAATTATGCAAACATCAATTGTAACATTTTTTTTGCTCTTCTCTTGTTTGACATCAATTGATTTTGTTTGACATCAATTGATTTTCTCTTATTTGTAGATATAAGGAAGTGAAAGTTGATCAACTTTTTTCCGACCAACATCAAAGGCTAGAGTAAAGATTGGTTCAGAGGAATAAGCTGCTTGCAGATGGAACCACTTCATATGTAAGAGGTATGTATTACTGATCATGTTGTCATGAAAACACACATAGAGTACACTAATTTTGTGGATGCTATGTTTTACCAATTGGGCATGATCATTCAAATAAGATATCTGTAATCTTACAGTTAAGTTTGATAGGTCCGAACTAATAAGGTAGAGGGAACTTGTAGGTGGTGTCGATATCCTGTTACGGTTTAATTATGGTTTTCCAAATGTTTATGTTTCAAGTTTGGTGAAGATATCAAGTTTTAGTGGCATTTTTTCAAGATTGAATAGTGATTGGACTGATTTTAAGGGTTCAATGGACTTTTAAAAGGCCTCTGAAGAATCACATTGCTGCAATCAAGAACGGAAATCAATATAGTTATTGTCTTAGCCCGAATTTATATGGTTGGGTTGCTCAGGGTGATGATTATACAACAGAAGGTGTGGTAGGAGAATACCTGCGAGGGAAAGGGGCGTTGATGAAGATTATATCATCTCATAACTTATTAAAGAAGAAACACAAGGTACCAAGGAACGTGTAGTGAATCTGGATGATGAAATTGACTTAAAACATGAAAAATCTGAATGAGGTGCGAATATAAAATTGTATCCAAAAATGAAAATCCATGATCTGAGGTGGTTTTGTACAATTTGGTATCATTATCCTAGCTTATTTTTCCTTGTTTTGAGAGAAATTTGTGTGCTTAACATGTTGATTTTGATATAAATAAGCATTTAAGTGTCCAAGTATGTGATTACAATGTTCAAGGTATTTTCAAACAAGTTTGTACTTAATTGAGTCATTTAAAGTTCAACCCGGAAAACTAATTTTACTAGCTTGAGATAGTTGTGTGTCTAGTTGGCTTCATTGGATTCTAATGTGTTTAATTTTTATCCAAATGATTTAAATGTGTAATTATAGGCGGAATAACTTGTTTGTAATGTGCAAAGTTTAATTTAATTAAGTCTAGAGTCGGAATAATAAGTGGAAGATGTAACACCCCGAGTTTGTACCCCGGATGCTACACGGTGCTTACGACCTTGAAGGATGTAACTGAATAAGAGTACATGCATGAATACATAAGCTATAACTGAGATCATGTTAACACTGGATACTGAGTTATGAATACTGATTAACTGATATCTGAGTTTACTGATACTGTAGTACTGATAACTGAGTGACTGATATCTGTATTTACTAATAATTGTATTACTGATAGCTGGGTGACTGTTTCTGATAGTCCTGATTTTATAGAACTGAATTGAGTTCTATACAGAGCTGGGTGACTGTGGCTGATAGTCCTAATTCTATAGAACTAAACTTAGTTCTATATTGAGACTGAAACTAAAAATATGGGAGGTAATCTACTAACCGACATGCCCCAAATCTGAGCTTATAGGGGTTCAACCTGTGACCCCAGTTGGAAGGGTGCTAATACCGTGCCACGGGTACTAAAACCGTCAACCAGGATGCCAAACCTAACTGATGGGTGACACCTAGGCAAAGTCAATCCTAATCTGATGGGTGACTCATGGGAGGTAGTCAAACCTAGTCTGATGGGTGACTCATGGGAGGTATTCAAACCTAGTCTGTTGGGTGATTCCTTATCCTACAGTACTACGCAGTTCTAGAGTACAGGGACTGCTACTAACGACTCTGCCTATCTGACGGGGAAGTCGTCATCCCTGCCCACGCTCGGTGCTGAATCCTACTCCCAACTGAATAGACACTGAACTAATTTTATAGACTTCACTAGGCTTGAATGAACTATTACTGATCATGCTATCTAACTGAACTGAGTTCACTGGGTTTCGTTGACTGACGGAATGCTACTGAGTTCTGTTAACTGACTGGGTTTACTTGAGGTCTGAACTGATACTATGACTGGGTACTTAGTGCTACTATTTGTGACACTACCGAGACCGTTCTATAACTACAGTAGCTCTAGATAAACAACTAGATTTTTGGGTATTGAATACCCTCAGGACTCGATGGCATAAAAGCAAAACATAGCATGAACTTGACAAGCACAACAATGCACACTTGTTCATAACTCATTCATAGAGATATTTCATCAAATACTTGTGAGATATAAGCTTGCACATATTCTAGAGTGTCATGATTTTCACCTTAAACTCACATGAGCAATTTATCAAGAACTTTGGGGTCATAATCTATACACATGATACTAAACAACATGTAGGTATCATACTTTCAAATCCCAATTTGCAATTCAAGGGCTTTTAATATAAATTCATAGGATACTACACACATTATGATTAATTTCACATGAAACTTGAAATAAACCATGGATTAGAACACAATTTCACATCATAATCATGAGTACACACAAATCCAATATGGAATTCATGAAATCCATTAACTTGTAGTTTAAAAGAGTTTCTTGAACTCCAAGGGTAGAACTAAACCCTTGGATGAACACTTCACATACCTTGGTACTTGAATTAATGAAGGTTGATGGTGAGTTCTTAAGTCTTGAATTTGAAATCATAGGCCCTAGGGTTTGTTCTTGAGAGAAATTTGTGATGAATGAAAGAATTTTGCCCTAGGAATAGTTCAATCTTGTGTTTTGGGGATGATAAAAGGTGGGAAAAGACCTATTTACCCCTCTGGACGTGGGCTTCTAATAACTGAAAACGTGCCCAGTGATGCACATCCCAATGCACTACATCAATGGGATCGATGCTATGGTCGGCGCGCTGTAGCGAGTCCGCGTCGTCTCACTGGAATTTGACACAGGGAGCTAGGAAAAATATTTATCAATGCGATAGGCGACACGACACGTCAAGATTGCGTTGATCCACTGGTTTGGACTTTCAAACGTGCTTCAAAAGATGTTCGAAAAATCTAAAACTTGTTCGAGAACACCTACTGACATACATGTTCATGAATCAACCTGAAAATCGATATTTTAAGGTCATAAGGGTAGTGAAATAGGATTGCCAACTTATGAAGGCTAAAATACTTCTAAGTATAAACACTTCTCTAAAATTTTCTAAATCTGGGACCTCTTTTCAAGCTTTAACGGAAGGAGTTAATCTTAGAATATTCTAAGTCTGGGACCTCTTTTCAAAATATGTGTTGTTTTGATATCTAATATGTGGTGTGTGATTATGTAGGAGGCTTTGTAAGCTGAATACAGTGATATATTGATGATTTAAAGGCCAAAAATTTATTGGAAATATACTACAAAATGGATGGGCAAAGAATAGGACGTTCAATACTTAACCAAAATTTTGGAAGCAAATTTCAGTAAGTCAACGTGATGTTGATGTGTCGCGTTGCTCTTGTTAATGTGGTCCTTGACGCGTTGCGTCGCTGTCTTCATGTACAACAAAATTCAATTTCAATTTGCACACGATTTGGGTGATTTGTCTTATATTTAATAAATATCGTGGGCACAATTAAAAAGGCGACAGGAGGGAATCTTTGGTGGGAATATTTCTGGTATCCATGCCAATGTCCTAATCCTACCATGATTAATACTATTATATTATATATACCCACAACTTTTGGACAATTTTGGGACAACCTGGACATAATTTTGGAGAATAAAAAGCGGTGGACGGTGGTGACGAAATTGGAAGCTGCTACACGTATTTTAGGGTTTTAATTATTTTAATTAGATTTTAATTTTTCATATCATGTATTCAATTATTTGGATTGTGATTATGAATATTATTGGCTAAAAACTTTTTTTTCGAGGTTAAATCCAAGAACATGAGTACTATAGTTTTGGATTAAATTCATTTAATTTTGCTTATCGAAGAACATGAGTACTATAGTTTTGGATTAAATTCATTTAATTTTGCTTATCATTAGTGGTTGTTTGTTTATTATTGTTTTAATTATTTTATGGATTGATCACCCATAAAATACATATATTGTCGATCTTTTGATCTTGGGAGAGGGAATAGGGAGATAGAACATGGGAATAAACAAAGTTTGGGTTTTTATTCTCTTATAAAATAAAGAAGTGGATTTAGTATCTAGGATAGGGATATACTTAGATGCCTTACTTGATTCAAACGTAGGATGATATCATTAATTAACTTAATTGGATAATTACATCCTCGCTCAATGATGTAGTTGTAATGTCCATATTAGGTAAAAGATTAGAGGTTGGGAAACCATGATCATGCAATTAACCCTACGAATCAACAACCAAGATAAGAAAGTTAACGAATGAAATTCAATAACATAGTATGATTGTTCGAAGTGCTTTGACCCTGGGCTTTGCTCCATTGATTGTTCCAAGTACTTTTATTTTCACATTATTACTTTAGTTTTAATTACAATTTCCAAACTGTTTATTTGGTTACTCTTGCACCGAATTAATCTAAATTGTGAAATATAATTGAATCATTGTAAAATCAAGTCTCTGTGGGATCGATACTTGGCTTTCATTAGGCTACTTTACTACTTGATAAGACCACATATATTTGCGTGTGAAATCAGGCTCTGTCAAGTTTTTGGCGCCGTTGCCGAGGACTTGTTATTTGACAACTATTTCTTTTAGTTTTACCTTTAGATTTCTTTGGTGTATTTTATGTTTGGTTTTGGTTTTGTTATTGTAGGAATAGGTTTTCTGGTTGATAAGCTGGCAAGATCTCGGGTCTTGGTTGAACCAAGCTTCAAACCTGAGCAACTTTATCATCAACGAAGGAGAGAAGTAATCCTTCTCTCCCAAATTAAACAAATCGTAGAAGACCAAGAGAATCCTGCTATAATGGATGCAGAATAACAAGCACATAGGATAGTTAGGGAAGTGGCAGTCCCACTTTCGACAAACTTGACTTCCCCAATTCAAAGATCGGTTGCTGGAGGGAATTTTGAGTTAAAGCATAATATGCTGCAGCTTCTCATCAGCAGTGGACAGTTTGTAGGGCTTTCACATGAGGATTCATAAGTCCACTTGCAGACTTTCATTGAGCTTACTGATACATTCATTCCGACTAGGGTGAGTACAGATTATGTGAGGCTGGCAGTTTTTTCCCCATTCACTGTTGGGGGAAGCTAAAAGGTGGTTGAATGCGAAGCTGTCCAATTCAATTATATCATGGGATGACTTAGCCCGAAACTTCCTCATTAGATTCTTCCCATCAGGCAAGATTGTGAGACTTCACAGTGAGATAGTGAGCTTTAAATAGAAGCCTGATAAAAATCTATATCACGCTTGAGAATGCTTCAAGGCTCTTCTTCGGGATTGTCCATACCACCAACAGTCTAATAAGGTATTTTCTCATATTTTGTAGAAGCTCTTAATCACAATACAAAGATTTTTCTATATTCAGACGCAGGTGGTCAAGTGCTAGAGTTAACTTATAATGAGTTAGACACATTATTGAACTGCATAACATAAGAAAATCCAGAATGGCATTCAGATTCTAGAACTGCCACAAAAAAAATGTGGGTGTATTAGAGGTGGACCAAGTCACAGCCTTATCAACTTAGGTTACAGCTTTGCAAAATATAATAAACACCCAGTTCAGCAGCCTGAAATTGGGATCTCTATAACCTGCAGTCATAGTTAATGCCACCCAAAAAGCTGTAGGTTGGTGTGAAATATGTGGTAATAGTGGTCACTTAGCGGCTATGTGTGCTTCAAATCCAAAATAAGTGATGTATGTAGGCAATGCTTAAATGCTAAATTATGGTAATGCCTACAACATAAAGTGATAGACTCAACCACTAAATCAGCCATGGAATGCCCCATAGCCACAGGCCTAATTAAAGTAGTCAACGAGCAACATGGCAGAGATGTTGAAACAACTCTTAGCTGGTCAAGCACAAATGAATGCGGATATAAAAAGTCAATATACTGAATTAAAGAATTAGAAAGTGGCACAGATAAACTTAGAGTTGCAAATTAGGCAGTTGCAGCAAACATTAAATACTAGGCCACAAGGTGGTTTGCCAGCAGATATAGAAAATCCACAGAAGGATATGACAATCACCTTGAGAAATGGTAAAGATCTTTAAGGAGAACCTTCAAAGAAAATAAAGGAGGTAAATGATGATGTGGTAACCCAACAGGTTAATAACAGAGTTACTAAAAATTTAAGGAAGTCTGAGTACTTGAAAGAAAAAGTTATTGTAGAAGAAGTAAAAAAGATATTTCCTCTACCCTTCCCACAGAAGTACATCAAAGCGAAGAAAGATGATATGTTTAAAAAGTTCTTTGATTCATTCAGTGAGCTTCACATTAACTTACCTTTGCTAGATGTTTTGCAGAGTACGCCCAAGTATGCAAAGTACTTAAGGGATGTGGTGGATAATAAGGTAAAATTGCAGGATATGGGAGATATAACACTCACAGAAGAGTGTAGTATTGTGATGATACAAAAAATCCCCAAAAAATTAGGAGATCAGGGGAGGTTTTCTATCCCTATTCAAATTTGGAGCAAAGCAGTCCATGTACTGAGTGACATAGGGGCAAGCATAAATTACATGCCTCTATCGCTGTTTAAATAATTAGCCTTGGGAAAGCCTAAATCGACCACCATGGTGTTGCAGCTGGCAGACGGGTCATTCACATATTCGAAAGGAATAATTGAGGATGTCCTCATAAAGGTTGGTAAATTCATTATACCTGCTGACTTTATTATTCTTGATTTTGAGGTAGACGAATAGGTACCAATCATCTTGGGGCGTCTATTCTTAGCAACTGGAGGGTCTTTGATTGATGTTAGAGAAGGCAAGCTCAAAATGACAGTAGATGATAAGGAGGTGGTATTTGATGTTTACAAAGCACCCATCTTAAATTCCTAGTATAAAGATTTTTATGTGATCAATGTTATTGAAGGGGAAAAATGTGTGGTGGTTAATCCACCAAACACCTTTTGGATTCCCTAATTGAGAGGCCCAAGTTGAATCCACTATTTCCCAACATGATAAAGGTTGAATTTAAGAGAGATATTAACTTTGAGAGTGCAAACTCAAGAGGATAGAAATGAATGAAAAATAACTCCCAAAAGGGAGTAAGAGGGTGAAGAAATATGGTAGAGTTGATATGTGTCAAGCCATGACACTAAATTAGGCATTGCTTGGGAGGAAATCCAAGTTAATTAGGTATATTTTCTTTTTAGTTTTTTTAAGTTTTTACTTCAAGTAGTTTTGTTTTTGGTTGAGTCACAGGTTAATGGGAATTCTGAGTACCATAAACTTGAGCTAAGGAGCATGACAAAGACTGAGTATGAGGTCCTGTAGATCCCATGGATATATAAAGATGATACTACCTAGGCCTCGAGGAGTATTTCTATCTCTTATCTTTAAATTCACTTTGGGAAAAAAATAGATTTTTAAGTGTGGGATGGGAAAATTCCTAAATTTTGGCTTAATTTAATTTTTTTTTTGTTTAAGAAATTCTTGTTGGTGTTATTTTTTATCACATGGTGCAAGTTTTTTGATTGGTAAAAGCATGTTGAATGAGTAAATTGTTATTTTTGAGATTCCTAGGCTCAAGTTTTTTACTCTTGTACTTGTTGGCTTAAATTGAATTTGTGCTATTATTTGGTTGGGAGTCTATGATGATCCTATTTAGTTGAGCATGTGTCATGTGTGTGTGAGGTATTTGTATATTCTTTGTTGTATGTGATGTCTAGAACTTGTCCGGTGTGTGTGAAGCGAAATAAAGAGTGTGGATTTAGGAGATGATTTAGGCATTTCTTTGATAGCCTTGTTTTATACGTTCTATTTGTCCTACCCTTTGTGCAGTATCCTAGTTAAACCCCATTGAGAATTTAGCTTATTTTATTTCGTAGCCTCATATGTAGCCTAATTCCCTTCTTTGATAAATCATAATTTGATCCAAAAAGCTTCTAAGTACTTTAATGAAAAACAATTGAATTAGTAATGAGTTTGAGAAATTGAGGAAGAAAAAGGTGAAATTAATGAATGCCCTAAGGTAATAGTTATTGGTGTTGATAATTGATGTCTGATGGGTGAGAGTGATATAAATGGTGTTAGAAATATTTCCATGATTGTAGAAAATGAGAAAAATTGATTCCTGAAGGAATAAACAATACGTCCACCATGTGTTTGTAAAAATACTTAAAAGAGATGGGGCAAAATAAAGGTGATGGGTGGATGGAAAAGTATAAGTTGGTTGTTGGAGATTGGTTTTAAATGTATAATGTAGTGTATTAAAGCGCTTAAAGAGGTTAGTCACTATTCCCAAATAGTTCCTACCCATCTCTTAGCCTACATTACAACTCGAAAAAGTCTAATTTGATCCTAAAGTCATCATTCCGATATTAGTGGAGCACTACACTAAGGGAAAGCCTATGGTTCATTGTGTGTAACTTGTGAATTGTTTGTGAGAGTGAGCATAATTTGATTCCAGTACCCATTATGTTATAAATTGCATTATTGTGAGTGGATTATGGGTAACTCTCTTGTTGTGAGGGGCACATGTTTGATGAATGTAGGTGATTTCTATGATGTCCTTAATTGAATGATAAGCATGATTTTGCCACTTAGGTGAGTCAATTATTGAGGCTAGGATGTTTTGGAGTAGTGTTTATGAGCTTTCGACTGTGTATATAATATGTTTTGTGTAGAAACTTGCATTCCGTGTAATCATTGTAGTATCATCTTGAATATCTTTGTTTTAGTAGAAGTGTAGAATCACCTCAAATTTTTATTCTTAGAGTAAAAAGTTGTTCAAAAACAAACAAAAATTTAAATATGGGGTGATAATCTGAGGTGGTTTTGTACACTTCGATCACCATGCACAGCAAAATTCAATTTCAATTTGCACACAGTTTGGGGCTTTGTCTTATATTTAATATATATTATGGGCACAATTAAAGAGCTGGCAAGAGGGAATCTTTGGTGGGAATATTTCTGGGATCCGTTCCAATGTCCTAAACTACCATGATTAGTAATATTATATTTATATACCCACAGGTTTTGGACAATTTTGGGACAACCTGGACACAATTTTGGAGAATTAAAAAGCGGTGGATGGTGGTGACGAAATTGGAGGCTGCTACACGTATTTTAGGGTTTTAATTATTTTAATTAAATTTTAATTTTTCATATCATGTATTTAATTATTTGGATCATGATTATGAATATTATCGGCTTAAAACTCTCTTTCCGGGGTTAAAGCCAAAAACATGAGTACTATTATTTTGGATTAAATTTGTTTGATTTTTCTTTTAATTAGTGGTTGTTTGTTTATTCTTGTTTTAATTATTTTATGAATTGATCACCCGTAAAATACATATATTGTCTACCTTTTGATCTCTTGAGAGAGAATAGGGAGATAGAATATGAGAATAAACAAAGTTTGAATTTTTTTTCTTTTATAAAATAAATAATTGAACTTAGTGTCTAGGACAGGGATGTACTTAGATGCCTTACTTGATTCAAACGTAAGATGATATCTTTAATTAACTTAATTGGATTATTACATTCCCGCTCAATGATGTAGTTGTAATGTCCATATTAGGTAAAAGATTAGAGGTTGGGAAACCATGATCATGCAATTAACCCTACGAATCAGCAACTAAGATAAGCAAGTTAACGAATGAAATTCAATAACATTGTATGATTGTTCGAAGTGATTTGGCCCTGGGCTTTACTCCATTAATTGTTCCAAGTACTTTTATTTTTGCATTATTACTTTAGTTTTAATTTACAATTTTCAAACTCTCTATTTGGTTACTCTTGCACCAAATTAATCTAAACTGTGAAATAGAATTGAATCGTTGTTAAATCAAGTCTCTGTGAGATCGAACTTGGATTCTATTAGGCCACTTTAATACTTGATAAGACCACGTACACTTGCGTGTGCGCTCGGGCGCTGTCAATCCGCCAGTCCATCCCTCTCAAAGAAAAATGGTAAAGTGGACTGCAGCTAGCCACTTTGAATGGTAATTGTGACAAGTTAGAGCGGTCAAAATGATTACTTATAGAGAAAATAATAGAACACCAAGGAAGCAGCTTTGCGGGCAGGAGGGTTGAAATGATGTACAACCTTGCTTCAGAAGTTCTTGGCGCAAGTTTAATCTTTTACTAGGTTCCCACATAGCAGCTTTCTTGGTGTTTTATTATTTTCTCTGGAGGTGATCACTCCGCCTATGCTAACTAGTCATTGTTCCCTAGCAAAGTGTCTAGCTGCAGTCTACTTGACTCTTTTTATTTGAGAGAGACAACTGATGAATTTTTATTTTTTGATACACTTTCATATTTGCACTTGATTCAGATTTCTCATATTTTAAGTCAATTTCATCGGCCAGATTCGCTAGAAGTTCCTTGGTTGCTACCCTATGTTTCCTTTTCAATAAGGTCTCAGATGATATAGTCTTTCATTAACTCCCCTTTCCCTCGCAGGTATTCTCCTACGACTCTTTCTGGTGCATAATCATCTTCATGAATAACCCATCTATATAAATTTAGGCCAGGGAAATTTCTATTGGTTTTTCGTTCTTGGTTACTACAGTGGGAGGCTTCGAAGGCCTTCTCAAAGTCCATTGAACCCTTAAAGTCAGTCCAATCGCTATTGGATCGCTGCAATGCCACAAAATATTGATCCCTTCTCAAAACATGACACACATAAACATGAGCAACAATCATCATTAAATCATAAGAGGGTATCAGCACCACCTTCACGGTCCCTCGGCCTTATCAATTTGAACCTTTCAAACTTAACCGTACAATGCAGGATCTTGTTTGAATGATCAATGCCTAATCGGTTAAAAACTGCATTCACAAAGTTATTATACTTTATGTGTGTTGTCACGATAAACTTATCAGAAATACATAACTCCCACACATGAAAGTGGATCCATCAATATGCACACACCTTATTCTTCCTACCCCATCTATGGCTTAATTTGAATAAATGAATGACTAACCTGTTGCAACAGATGACACATCTATTAAAATTATAAAACAATTATTGACATCTATTACAATAAATGATCAATTTGTTGCAACAGATAACTTATCTATTTGAAATATTCAAATAGATATATACATCTATTACAACAGATTTCCAAGATGTTGTAAATTATCAAACAGATAGAATATATTTTGCAATAGATTACCTATCTGTTGAATTTATTTTAAAGCAATTTTCTTCTAAAAAAATAAAGATAAAATATTGTATTTAGATCCATTTTATTAATTTACATAATCCAAAATTTACCAGTTTTATTTAATTAATGGATGTAATTATTAAAAATAGGTGAGCAGTCGTGACTTTTTGACTAACCCATTCAAATTCAATCATCTATAAATAGGACTCTCCTTATGTAATACCCCAAAGATCCAAACAAATGTTAGAACCATGTTTCAAGCTCATACAAAGTACATTGTAGTTCTTTGGTAGTTGTATGAGTGTGTTTGATGTATATTAAGGCCTTGAATAACTCCCGGCTATTAGACGAATCGAAATGTTCCTTATCGATTTGAGTTTTTGGGAAGAATGTTGCTATAGTCAACTTCAAATGAGTATATCTTTGGTTCTACTTAGAATTTTCCATCTCAAGACCCACCAACTTGTAGGAAATTGAATTATCTTTCCAATGATACAAATTTCTCCTAAATTCGATATTCGGGCAAGAAGTTATGGCACTTTTAGTGAAAAAAAGTAGACCAATGCGATAAGGCCGCGTCGCATGATGGCCAAAATCACGTTCGTCCTTTTTCAGTGGAACACCGTGATAATGCCACATCATGCCAAAGGGTAAATTCACATTTAGTGAGGCACTGCATCACATCAAGGTGCCAGTTTGGAATTATTCATTTCCAGTGGCACAACGCGATAGCACCGCATCGCGTCGTTAGGCAAAATGGGGATCGTCAGATTCTAGTGGTGCAACGTGATTTCACCACTTCGCGCCAAAGTCTAAAATTGGAATTTCCAGTGCAGTTCTAAGATTTAATTTCTCAAGGGCATTTAAGTTCTTTTCCTTCACTTTATTCAGTCCAAACACGTGATTGAAGTCTCAAGAGAGCATTATTTGCTCATCATTTCACAATCCTCTCAAAATTAAAGTGGCCTTTTTCAAGAACAAACCATCCAACATTCAAGATCAAGCTTTAAGAATTAATCAAGAACTATCTCAATTTCACCAACTAAGGTATGTTAAATGTTCATCCATAGTTCCCTTCCACCCATGGAGTCCAAGTATCTAATTTTAAATTCAAAGTTGTGATCTTTACAAGTCATTGTGATTTTTAATTGTGATTTTAACCATAAATTCCCATGAATTGAAATTCTATACCATGTTTACATGAAATTGTTGTTGTTATTAAACCCCACACATTTGAATAATATTATTTGCTAATTTAAATCATAACTAGTGATGTTGATGTTGAAATCATGCTATTTCTACATGCTTAGCTTACACTATGAATATCAAGTGTTTGATGAAATGGATACAAGAATGAATTTTGAATAAATGCTTTCATACTATGTCCTCAAAGTTTTAATACTATTTTGGTATTATTGCTATCGAGTCCTGGGGGTTATGAATACCCATAAATAGAGTTGTTTACTTAGTCTCAGTATCTTCAGAATAGTTTCAGATAAATTATGAGTGCCATTAGTTCAGTCAGTTATCATAGTCAGTTAAACTTAGAATAGTTTAGTATTCCGAGTCAGTTCAGTTGGAGTAGGACTTAGCACCGAGCGAACCCAGGGATGGGGGCTCACCTTCCAGTTGTGGGTGTGACCTTTAGTAGTAGTCCCCGCGTTCCATAACTACGTATCCAACATAGGTTGAGATGTTAACCTGCGAGTTGAGAGTTGATCTCATACGGGTACCTTCCAGTTGAGGGTAACCTTTAGTCCTTTGGGACAACACTTTAGTGGATCCACGTTGCCAGTGTTAGTACCTGTGGAACGATATTGACACCCTTTCAACTAGGGTCACATATTGGACCCCAAATTGATCATTGGGGCATGTCGGTTAGATGATATCTACCACAGTCTTAGTCCAGTCATCAGCTCAGTACTTCAATATCAATTTTTCTTGACCATAGCATACAGATATCAACTATTCATTTATTAGTAGTCAGTATTTCAGTTTATAGATTATATTTAGAATATAATTTATGCTTGGTTATGCATTCTCATATTTATAGACTTCATGCATTCTATTCAATACTTCATGCTATTCATTCAGTCAGTTATTACTCTTGTACATATAACCATGCATATCGTCCTACCTCATTTAGCATACCAGTACATTCAAAGTACTGATCGAATACTCGTTTCTTGCGCTATGATGTATCATATCATAGGTTCGGATGCTCAGTTCTCGAATCGTGCATAGACTTTCTAGATTATCAAACATAGCATTAGTGAGTCCTCATATTTCGAGGACATATTTTATTTACCTCAGATTATTCATTCGTTTTCAGTATTTTTCCATTTAGTCAGAGTTAGTTAGGGATTTTTCCCATCAGCTCCACAATCAGTCAGTAGAGGCTTTTCAGACTAGTATAGACAGTTAGAAAATCTTCAGTTTTCAGTTGTCATTGTTAGATGTTTTATCGATATTATCAGTATTATTTTGTAGACTTTATCATAACTATGACTTAAAAACCTTTTGGAATTATATCCATTATTTTTCGTACATGAACCCTTATTATCAATTTTATTCTGTGATCACAATAGGTACCAACTCATGGGTTGCTTGTGGTCCCTCGAGACTGTAAGCATCGTTTGATTCCCAAGGTGTACTCTCGAGGCATTACAAACTTGGTATTAGAGCCTAAGGTTTTAAAGTGTCCTAGGAACTCTAAAAGCCGTGTCAAGTAGAGTCTTGTGCATGGGTGTGAAGCGCGCCACACTTATGGACAAAAGGCTATGAGGCATTTTAAGAAAAGCTTCCCTTCTTTCAGTGTTCATGTCGTGCCACTGAGCATGAGCTCAGGTTAAACTCTCTATATAATTTGTTCTACCTTCAATTTATAAAACATGCCTCCCAGAAAGACAAATTAAAGAAGAAATGTGAACCAACCAGTACCTCTGCCCATTCAGGAAGATCCCCTAAACGAGCATGTTGCTCATGCAGAGTTTAGAGCTGCACTCACTCCTCTAGCTCACTCTATAACGGCTCAGAATGTTCAGACAGTCATTGTTCCAGCCAACCAAGTGGCCAATACTGCCGCAGCTAGGATTTGGGTCTTTACCCGAATGAATCCTCCTCTATTTTTGGAATCCAAAATTGAAGAGGATCTGTAGGAATTCCTAGACATAGTTCATAAAGTAACAAACATTATGGGGGTTACTTCTAGTGAGAGTACTGAATTGGCTACTTATCAGCTATAGGATGTATCCCATATCTGGTTTAAGCGGTGGAAAGGAGATAGAGGCATAGATGCAGGGCCTGTATCTTGACAACATGACACTGGCTCAAGGCACACAACTAATTGTCAGGTATAACTACCCCCAGAACTAGATAGCATGAAACTGACAAAGCATGACTTTTTTGAATACATGACCAACATCGACAATGCATAGTATAATAAGATGGGAATTTCATGAAGTACAAGTTCTAAAGCACCACAATGGCCACACATATATCCATAACTCATTGACTAAGACATTTTATCAAACACTTGGCATGCATAAACTTGTACATAAATGGGGATTTCATATTATCATACTAGTATGGTACTTTTCCTTCCCATAGGCATTTAATCGAACACATGGGGAGCATGCTTTGGTTATACAATCATCAACACATCTACTAATCATAGATAAACCAATCAACGTATAAATTTAAGGGTTTATCATGATTATTATGCAAATCATCACATCCTAGGGTCAATCATTGGAATATGTAATTTCAAATATGAATCAAAACCCCACAACATCATGAACATGAATTTCAATTCAATATAAATCATGAACATTCATAAATACACAAATCTTGGATTTTAAAAAGAGATTCTTGAGCTTCATGGGTGAAAGGGACCCATGAATCAACACATAACATACCTGGGTTGTGAGTTTCTTGAAGATTAATGAAGGAAAACTTGAATTCTTGACTTGGAATTAAACACCTAGGGTTTATTGTTCTTGGAGATTATCTTTGAGAGAAAACCTTAATTTGATGTAGTAGATGGATAATAAACTTATGAGCCTTGGTCTGATATAATTAAGGGTTAAAACGGGTGGAAAAGACCCAAATACCTTTTTAAAAATGACTTAAAAATAACTAAATAAACTAAGCGACAGTGGGTATGATGGTTCATCAATGGGTCGATGGTCTGTCGATCCTGACCATCGCACGTGGGCAGAATAGGGGTTCACTGTCTCTGCTGCGATGGCTTGAGCGACGGTCCGTCGCTAGCTCGACATTTTATCGGCCAGAGCCATCGCCCTTAGGCAAAAGGTTGTCTCATTGCCTCCGTTGTGATGTCTTGGGCGATGGTCCATCGCTAGCTCGACGGTCCATCGGCTCTTACCATCGCACCTGGATAGTTTTGACTACCTTCTGTTTTTCGGCCATAACTTTCTCTTCCAATGTTGGATTAGAACGAAATTGGTATCGTTGGAAAGCTAATTTAATTTCCCATATGATGAAAAGTGAAAATCTTAAAAATTCTACGTATATAAAAGTGGATTAATCTTTCAAAGTAAATTTCTAACATACTTGGGATGAGTTCAAGCTAAGTAGAAGTATGGGGTATTACAATATCTCCCCCTTGAGAACAATCATCCTCGAATAAGGCTGAGTAGGATGGGAGAAGATAAACTGATATACATACTGAACATGAATAACTAGAACATGATCTCATGACTGAAATAACTGATAACTGAATATATCATACCGAACATGCATATCTGATGCATGTGTAACTGATTTATAAATGCATGACTGAGTGTTCTGATGAACCAAGGTTCTCACAATGAGAATGTATGTCTGATGCATGATTATATAACTGAAATGATACATGAAGGCATGACTGAATATGCAATGGTATTTAATACTAAATTTATAATGGAATTCTGAACATAAAATAGATAACAAGCTTGTCACTGAAATCTAAACATGAAACTGAAAAGCTTAAGGAGAACTGTTACCTTAAGCTAGACCTGAGTTGGCGGAGAAGAGGTGAGGATACTTGGTATGCATGTATACTTCTAATTCTCAAGTATCTCCCTCAACAGCCTGATTTTGCCAAAGAACTTTGACTAGAGGGACTTCTTTGTTCTCAGTCTACGAGTCTGATAGTCTAGGATTTCATCCAGAATCTTTTCATAAAAGATGTTGCTATGAATAGGGACTACAACTGATGGATGACCTATGTACTTCTTGAGAAAAGAGACATAGAATACTGGATGAATTGAGGCTAGATCTGAAGGCAATTTGAGTTCATTAGCTACCTTGCCTAAACGACTGAGAATTTTGAAGGGCCAATATATTGGGGACTGAGCTTTCCCTTCTTGACGAATCTCTTCACTCCCTTCATGGGAGAGATTTTTAGATAGACAAAATCTCCAATCTCAAACTCGAGATCCTTTCTTCGCACATCTATATAAGACATTTGTCGTCTCTGAGCCGCCCGGAGTATTTCTCTGATCAACTGGACTTTCTCTAAGGCATCGAATACTAAGTCAAGCCCTATGACTGAGGCCTCACTAACTTTGAACCAACCGACTGGAGATCTGCACCTCCTACCATAAAGAGTTTTGGATGGAGCCATCTGAATACTGGAATGATAGCTTTTGTTGTATGCAAACTATATCAAAGGCAAGTGGTCATCCCAACTACCCTTGAAATCAATTACACACTCCCTTAGCATATCTTCTAAAGTCTGAATGGTCCTTTCTTCTTGACCATCTGTCAGAAGGTGGAAGGATGTAATGAGATGAACTTGGGTACTAAGACACTTTTGGAATGATTTCCTGAAATGAGAGGTGAACTGGGTACCTCTTTCTGAGATAATAGATAATGAAACACCGTGCAATCTAACCAACTCTCTGATATAGAGTTTGGCATAATCCTCGACTGAATAAGAGGTATGGATTTAGTCATCCTATCTACAATGACCCAAACTGAATCATGTTGGCGATGAGTACGAGGCAAACCTATCACAAAGTCTATGTTCAGTTCTTCCCACTTCCAAGTAGAAATACTGAACTCCTTCATGGACCCACTAGGTTTTTAATACTCTATCTTAACCTGCTGATATGTAGAGCACTTAGCCACAAGATCTGCAACATCTTTCTTCATCCCACTCCACCAATAAATTTCCCAGAAGTGCGGTACATCTTTATGGCCCCTGGATGAATAGAGCAGCGCGTACCATGCACTTCTGCAAGAATTTGCTGCCTTAAGTCATTTACGCCTAGAACACACAGATGACCCTAAAAATGCAATACACCATCTCTCCCTTCGGAGAAAATCTTTACTTTCTGATCCTTGACTGACTCTTTTAACTTGAAAAGGTTGGGATCTCTATCTTTCTTTTCTTTCACCTCAAAAACTAGAGATAATTCTCAATGACTCTGAGCCCATATGTCACCCTCCTCTAAATTGACTAAGCGAACACCTAGTCTGGAAAGTTGATGGATTTCCTGAGCTAACATCTTCTTACTATCCTTAACATGAGCAACACTACCCATAGACAGTCTATTGAGAGCATTGTCCACTATGTTGGCCTTGCCCGGATGATAAAGGACACTCATGTCGTAATCTTTCAAGAACTCTAACCATCTTCTATGATGAAGATTGAGATCTTTCTAAGAAAAGACATACTGAAAGCTCTTATGATATGTGAACACATCTACATGAACCCCGTATAGATCATGCCTCCAAATCTTTAAGGCAAAAACCGCGGCTGCTAACTCAAGATCATGAGTAGGATAATTCTTCTTATGGGGTTTAAGTTGCCTAGAGATGTAGGCTATAACCTTACCATGTTGTATGAGGACACAACCCAAACCTACTCTGGATGCATCACAATACACCATGAACCCATCTAGACCATCTGGAAGAGCTAAGACTGGAGCTGAGGTGAGTCGAGTTTTCAACTCCTGAAAACTCTTCTCGCAAGGATCTAACCACTGAAACATGACTTTCTTCTGAGTCAATCTGTACATAAGGGATACAATAGAAGAAAATCCCTCAACAAACCATTTGTAATAGCAAGCCAAACCCAAGAAACTCCTGATATCTAATGGAGAGATAGGTCTGGGCCAGTTTTTTACTGCTTCGGTCTTTTGAGGATCAACCCTAATGCCATCACCGGAAATGATATCACCAGGGAATGCTACTGACCTTAGCCAAAATTTGAACTTACTGAATTTGGCGAATAATTGATGATTTCTAAGTGTCTGCAGTACTATTCTGAGATGGTCTACATGATCCTGCTCACTATGGGAGTAAACAAGGATATCATCTATGAAGACTATGACGAACATGTCCAGGTACTGCTTGAACACACGGTTCATCAAGTCCATAAAATCTTCTAGGGCATTGGTAAGACCAAATGACATAACCAAGAATTCAAAGTGGCCATACCGAGTATGAAAAGCTATTTTTAGAATGTCACATTCTCTAACTCTGAGCTGATGATTGCTTGATCAGAAGTTTAACTTAGAGAAATAACTGGCACCCTAAAGTTGGTCAAATAAGTCATCAATTCTGGAAAGTGGGTACTTGTTATTGACCGTGACTTTATTGAGCTGGCGGTAATCAATGCATATTTTGAGAGAACCATCTTTATTGCACACGAATAAGACTGGTGCACCCCACGGGGACACGCTAGGTCTGATGAATCCCTTATATAGGAGATCCTTCAACTGCTCTTTCAATTCTCTGAGTTCTACTGGTGCTATTCTGTATGGCAGAATAGATATAGGCTAAGTACATGGAAAAAGTTAATGCCGAAGTCTTTTTCCCTTTTGGGGGAATTCCTGGAAGATCTTCGGGAAATGTATCTTAATATTCATTAACGACTGGGACTAATTCGAGACTGGGAGTTTCAAAACTAGTTTTCTTAACTAGAACAAGATGATAGACATATCCTTTAGATATTATTTTCCTTTCCCGAAGGTAGGAAACAAGCTGACCTCAGAAAGTTGAAGTGCTACACTTCTACTCTAGGAAAGGTTCATTCAGAAACAGAAACTAGACTATTCTATTTTTGGAGTCAATTGTGGCATAGTAGGAATGAAGCCAATCCATGCTGAGAATGACATCAAAATTAGTCATCTCTAATTCGACTAAGTCTTCTGAGGTGACTTTCTAAAATATCATAATCGGGCAGTTCCTGTATACCCGTCGGGCTATGATGGTTTTACCAACTCGGTTAGAGATTGAAAAGGGCTCTGCTAGAATTTTGGGACTGAATTTGAAATCAACTACTATATAAGGAGTAACAAAAGACAAAGAATCTCCTGGATCTAGCAAAGAATAAATATGCACATGAAATATCTATAACGTACCAGTAACCACATCAGGAGAATTTTTCTAATCTTGATAGGACTGGAGTGCATAAAGTCGATTTGGATGATGCCCATTAGTAGCACTAGAGATGAAACCCTACTGATTTAGGTGACCGGACTGAGCTGGGGAACGGTTCTGTTGACCCTGAGGACCTGGCTGAGGACAGCTTAGTTTGATCGCTCGAATCAGTAAGGTGCCTCTTCCAGTGCCACCAGTGGGCAACGCCCAAACAAACTCTATGCTCTTTGATGATAGGCGTATTTACATGCCTAAAGGACCTTAATTTACCCATATTTTAGCTAAGTTTTGAGGACAAAATATATAATTCATCCACTTTTAGTCTTTTTTCCTGTAAGTGAGCTAACAAACGTGATTAGCAAGTTTTCAGGTATAAATGATGAAGATTCCAGCACTTTATGGATAACTTGATGCCAAAGGAAGCTTCACGAAAGAAGGAAAGCAGTGTTTGGACGCCTATGGACTGAAAGTGATGCATGAATAACTTGTCCCGGGCAAAAACAACATTTCTAAAGATTTTGGGGATCAGCAGTAACTTATAGTATTAGGATAAGGATACAGTAACCTAGTAGGATTAGGATAAGTACACAGTAGCCTAGTAGGAATAGGATATGGGTGTTATAAATACCCTATTTTGCTGAAGCTTTTGATCATTTATTCAACTCACTCATTCATTAATTCAAGTCCTTTCCATTTGACTTTTACTATTATTCAAGTTACAGATTCTGTAAGTTTTAACAGAGAAACACGACTCTCTTGAGAAGAATGGCTAGGGAAAAAACGTGTGAGAGTTTTTGACGCCAAAAATCATCCAAATCGTCAAGTTTGTTCTAGATTTTGGTATGATGATGATGTCTATTGTGATTTCCGTTGCACTCATGAGTAGATAAACTTCTCTGTTAGGGTTATGAAAGACTTATGAGATACTATCTATTGCTATGAGTTTATGAATTCTTGATACGTATGCTGCTTATATCATTACTCTCTTAATCTTAATTAAATTCTTGTGGTTGTAAACATATAGAATACACCAGTATAGCATTAACTTGTTCGAAAGAAAAGTTACATGTCTGGAAAAGAGAGAATGACAAGGAAATAGGGCTACTAACCCCTGTTTAAAAGTTAGTGTCGTAACTGGATTAACCTCTTGGAGAATTCGTACCATTAGTATACGCTTTAAGCTCGAAAGATTTAAAGTGATATAATCCTTGATGGTCGAAAGACGCAAGGATTTACCATAGAATACGAATCTCTATAAGCGCATGCATGTCTGAATTCCACATAACTCATAGCCAATAGATACGTAGAACTCATAAGGTGGACATAACCCTAACTTACAATTCTCATTGATTAAAACCTACTAAACATTCCATTTCTCTTTGTTACTTTGATACTCTTAATTCACGCTACAATTAAATCCCCCCTTTTTCGTAGAATTTTCAATCAACAGTCTACTAATCGTTGCATACTTAGTGACCAAGTATTCCCTGTGGGATTCGACACCCAACCCAGTTGGGTTCTATATTTGACAACGACCGCTTACACTCTTACGAGAGCTGTAGTTTGAGCGTTATCAAATTTTGGCGCCGTTGCCGGGGAATACGGTTGTCAACTAAGTTTGTGATAGTTACTAGACCCTTTGGTCAAAGATTCTCAGATTTTACTTTTAGTTGTTGTTTTTGTTTTATTTAGGTTTGTTTGAGTGCATGCCTAACACTCGAAGTTTACGTCAACCGTTATTACCCATAAATCCTGAACCACAACATATTGGCAGAATGGAGTCACAACGTGACATTGACAGAAGGACGGCTCAACAGGAGAAGGCTAGACTAGTTGCACTGGCAGCTGCTCAAGTGCATCAACAGAATATTGATAACCCAGGTCCGGAAACAAATCCTGATGATGAGGACCTGGGTGATGATGAGTTACTGAATCCCAGATGTACTGATGAAGTGGCAACACCTATGCACAAGAAAGATCGTCAAGCTAGAATGAAACTTGACCGCCGAGCTATGCAGGCTCCTTTTGATGATGATGATGACGATCTGGATGGAGCTGGTGCCACAGGATCTATTATTCCTCCTCCCTTGGCACCCGGAGCTAAGTTCAATATCACTAGCACCATGATTCAGTTATTGCAGATCAAGGGGTTATTTGGTGGACTCGCAGGAGATGATCCGAATATGCATTTGATCAACTTTATTTCAACATGCAAGTTGTTTGACAATCCAGCAGTTGGGCAGAATGCAATTCGGCTGCTCTTATTTCCATTGTCTCTGTCTGGGGAGGCAACTCTATGGTTGAATGGGTTAACTCCTGATTCTATTACTAATTGGAGGCAACTGAAAGATGCTTTCCTAGAAAGATTCTTTCCTCCATCCAAGAGAGCCTAATTATGGGATGAGATCAGCAATTTTCGACATCTTCCAACTGAAGCTCTCCACGAAACCTGGGAGAGGTTCAAGAAGAAGCTTATGTGGTGCCCAAACCATCAGATGACGAATATCCACTTGATGGAAATATTATATAGGGCTTTGAACTCGGTGACAAAGCCAGTGGTTGATAATGCTGCAGGTGGGTCATTCATGGACCTTACTTTTCTTGAGGCAAGTGATATTCTAGATCGTATGACAAAACAGAGTAGAGCTTGGCATACCAGGGATTCTGAGGTAGCAAGATCTACCGTATCTATTGGCTTAACTGCAGAGCAGAGGCGTAGACAAGAGAAACGTGACCAAGATATGGCTCACATGAAAATGCAGATGGATCTTCTTACCAAACACTTATTATTAGAGAAGACTGAAAAGGTTAAGGCCGTTGTATCACAGGGAAGAGATGAATCCAACTATGAGGAAGAAGAAAACTACTTGAATAATCAGGTGGGTTTCCGAGGAAATGCCCAAGAAAACCAAGGTCGGAACTATTATGATAAATCTGGATACAAAGACAGCGATCAAGGTAGTTGGAAGAATAAGACTGACAGGAGTGGTTTGTATGTTCCTCCTGGAAACCGTGAGGCTGTGGCGTCTGGCACTGGAAATATGTCCATGGATGATATGATGGCTAAGCTGCTGAAAGGAGTTGAGGCAACTAATACGGGAGTGAACGAGGTGAAGAACGATTCGTCTTCAATAAATCAATTGGTTGACTCGCATTCTACTGCAATAAAACAACTAGAGCAGTAATTGAGTCAACTTTCAGCGGCATTAAATCAAAGAAAAGCTGGAACACTACCTAGCGACACAGTGCAAAATTCGAGAAATGATGGATCGTGTATGGCTATCACCACCCGAAGTGGTAAAGTATTGGAAAATCCATCGAAAGGCAAGCAGGTGGTTGATGATATAGCGGATAATGTTATTGATGCAGAATGTGAAGAGGCCGAAGAAGCTGAAGAGTGTGTTCATGACGTCACCCCTAGACGTCTGCAGCCTGAAAAGATTGATAGTTGGAAGCAAGGTAAAAAGAAAGTGGTGGAGAAAACTATTCCCCTTCCACCACCACCTTTTCCGCAGAGACTGAAGAAGAAGGCTGACGACACTCCTGAAAAGGTTGATAATTGGAAGCAAGATAAAAAGGAAGTGGTGGAGAAAATAATTCCCCTTCCAACACCACCTTTTCCGCAGAGACTGAAGAAGAAAGCTAATGATACCAGGTTCAGTAAATTCATGACTATGTTGAAGCAGCTGACTATTAATGTTCCTTTGGTGGAAGTGCTAGAGAAGATGCCCGAATACGCTAAATTCATGAAGGACCTTTTGACAAAGAAGCGGGCAGTAATCTATGAGCTGGCAGATAATGTTCATCATTGCAGTGCAATTGCCACAAGGTCCTTAGTACAGAAGAAGGCAGACCCTGGTGCTTTCACTATCCCTTGCACGATTGGATCGTTGGTTTTTTCCAAGGCATTGTGCGATCTGGGTGCTAGCATCAATTTGATGCCACTATCCGTCTACAGGAAGTTGGGGTTAGGTGACCCTACACCAACCAATATGCGGCTTGTGATGGAAGATAGGTCGGTAAAATGACCTGTGGGTATCTTGAATGATGTGTTGGTAAAGGTTTCTACCTTCATCTTTCCTGCAAACTTTGTCATTTTGGATTGCGAGGTGGATTCTAAAGTTCCCATAATCTTGGGACGCCCTTTCCTCACAACTGGAAGCGTGCTTATTAACATGAGAGATAATGATTTTTTATTTCGAATGAATGACGAAGTGATTCACTTTGATATATGCAAAGCAATGAAGCAGCCCAGCGATATGAATGTGTTCTCCGTAGCTGATATTCATTATGAGGATAAGAAAGCATTATCTGTAGAGAAACAACTTACTGTTGAGCCATTGTCTGTTGCGCTGCTGAATGTTGAGCATGAGGATGATGAAGATTATAAATAAACTATGTGTGGTCTAACAGAAATAGGGTCCTATTCTCATACTCCTAAGCAGCCGGACCTTGATCTTAAGAATCAACTGTCACCAACAGCGAAGACTTCCATTAAAGAGCCCCCAGTGCTAGAATCGAAAGAGCTCCCCAATTATCTAAGGTATGCATTTTTGGGAAATGAAAATACACTTCCGGTGAGTGTGGCGGATGATTTAAGTGAACAGCACGTAGAGGCTCTCATCTCTGCTCTGAAGAGATACAAGAGAGTTATGGGTTGGACTATTGATGATACAGTTGGTATCCCTCCTGGGATATGTATGCACAAGAGTCATATCGAAGAAGATTGCATGCCTACAAGTAAGCATCAGTATCGTCTGAATCCATTCAGAAAACGATGCCCCATCTATCTCGATGAAGTCTAAGTAATCGAGATAGCTATGTCGTGTCGCGATAATAAATCAAGCGCTTGGTGGGAGGCAACCCATCATTTTTAATTGTTTTGTTTTCTTAAGATTTTTTTGAGCCACGACCAAAACTAAGGCGCTTGATGGGAGGCAACCCATCGTTCTAATCGTTTTTGTTGTTTTTGAGTAAATGTAGGTGCAAGAGGTGTAAAGGAGGAGATTGGTTTCAAATTTTGATATGGAAGTATTGCATGTTGAAGGTGGTAAGTTAGGAATGAAGAAGCAAAAGGCTATGGGTTAGGCATTGCCTATGAAAATATAGGCAAAGAACAAGGCAAGGCCTATGTAAATCTAGTCCACGAACAAGGCAAGGCCTATGCTATGGCCTAAGCTCTCGGATTCTACAATGCCATGGCATAGGCGCCGCCTATGCTCAATAATGCCATAGCATAGGCGCCGCCTATGCAAAAGTCTTTCGTCTCTGAATCTAGTATGCCATGGCATAGGCGCCGCCTATGCTCAACAAGGCTTTGCAAAAGGCGCCGCCTATGCCAAGCATAGGCAAAACATTAGGCGCCGCCTATGGTCACTTTTGGTCTCCAAATCCGATTTCAAATGGGTCAAAACCAGACCCAAGCTTGTCCTATAAATAGAACCTTAGTCTTAGAACAAAAATGCATTGCAACTTCAACCTAGGAGCCGCCTATCTCTCCAAAATCTCTCAAAAATTTTCCTTTTGCTCTTTTACTTTGCAAGAACATCTTCCGAGGCCATCAACCAAGTAAGTACTTCTTTGTTCTTCTTTTATATTCCGTAAGTACTACACTACTACGCCTATAATGAATTTTTAAATCTTGAAGTAGTATTGGTGATTTGAATGTGGTTAATTTGTTGTGATACAACTAAGTGAGTGAATGAATACGTAAGGATGATCTTGACTTGTTTCCAACTTGTATTTGATTTTGATGCACTGTCATATCTTTGCGGAATTGACATGGTCAAGAAAATTGCATAATCTTGTAACTAGAATACTTACATGTTGGAATGACTTGTTCATCGAGATGAAAATCATGGTTGACTACAAACATACGATGTTGTGATTATTTCTAATGCCTTAACTTGATTCAATCTCTATGTAGTAGTCTTGCTCAAAAGATACATCAATCCAAACATGAAAGTATTGCCAAGATTTCATGAAATAGAATAAAAAAGGATAGTTAAGATGACAAGAAAAGTATGACTGCACTGATTATATTGGTGGAACATAACACCTAAACGTATACTAATGAAGTCTGAGTAATCGACATCGTTCACTTCACTAGTTTATGCCAACAAATTAAGTGTGGGTGGTGCCACTACTGCTTGTTTGTTGATTGTATCCACCGAGATGAAGCTAACATGACTATTATTTTAATCTCAGGTACAATGGAACCAAAATCAAGACAAGGAAAAGAAAAAGCAACCACTTCACAAAAAGGCCAGAAAAGGGGACGAAAAGAGCAAGGTGAATCCTCCTCGCTGCAAATACCTCAATGCATGTACGGGATAAAATGGGTCCTAGAGAAGGAAGTAAAGGAGTGGTATAAGAAAAATAAAGTAAAAAAATATGTTCATGTGGAGTTGATACAAAAGGAGAGCCTAGCAAAGAAAGAACCCCGTATTTTGGCTAAAATCATGGCGCTACATCTTGATTTCATTTTCCAAGATATGGGAGAATGCAATCTTGATCTAACGCAAGAATTATATGCCAATTGGTCCCCAAATACTACCGGAAGTGAAGTGAAGATTTGGGGCCAAGTCTTGCAACTGAATGCGGAGTTCTTCAACTCTTTTCTGGGTCTTCCATCTGTGGATCCATCACCGCTCAAGGAGCTTTATCGCAGACCTCCATACAGGGCAATCAAACACACACTATGAGGAACAAGATCAATGGCACGGTGGAGTTGTCACAAGGATACCGGTCGGCACAATACCTTCCTGTATGCCTCCTTGAACAGAGAAGCTCAGATATGGTTGCGGATAGTCAATTATTGCCTGATTCTAGGGTCACAGTACACAAAGATCACACGTGATAGATTGTGCTTGGTGTACGCTTTGATGACGAACATCCCCATCAACATTGGGTCGATTATTTGATCTTCAATGCGTAAGGCCAGGCTGCACAAGAGGTCCCACTTCAGCTTTGGCAATCTGTTGACTGCGATATTGAGGAAAGAGGACATCGAAGAGGAACTTGCAGATCATAAGCTTCCACACAACCCGAAGAAAGTTGACCTCACAAAGGTTAAAGATGCTGAATCCATGCATGGCGTCAACCTAACCACTGCAGAAAGACATGCTCGCGACGAAAGCTTCTCCCGCCATTTATATGGCATGATGAAGTTTACCATGATAAGCGGGGGTCGTGTTCCAACTGCTGTAGATCTCCAACAGTTGGATTATGACTACCTAATGAATGAGAATGCGAGGGCGATGTGTGTAGTAGGTGTATATTTTGAGGAACCTCTTGATGACGACATGCCAACCGATGATGATCGACGAATGCGAGACTCCGACGTAGAGGAGAACTCTGATGACGACAACTCTGATGATGATTCCGATGCAGGGGGTATGACCCCAGACATAGAGGATGAGTCCGACTAATCAGGTTCTTCTTATTTATTTTCCACTGAGGGAAGTGTGTCCCGTCTATGTGTGGGATGCTGGTATTTGTATGCTATACTTCTTTGTCTTCATTTGCATTTATTCTAGTTCTTGTTTGTTTTAATTAGTCGTAATTAGTTAGTTTAATTATAAATTTTAGATTTTGCATGAAATTGTTCTGATAGACGGCATGGTAGTATAACAAGAGTTTGTGCTAAATCATTACTATTGAGACATTTAGGCTCTACATGTGAATCACTGTGTAATAATTGTGTGGTTTAATTCATTCATCTGTTGGGTCAAGAGTCTATACTGCTCCCAAAAAAGTTGACCATGTGCCTTGTGTGTGTGAGATGATAGTATATTCTATGTTTGTGACTGATGCTAGAACTTTCCTGGTGTGTGTGTGTAAAGCAAAATAAAGAGTGTGGGTTTAGGAGATGATTTAGGCATTTCTTTGGCAGCCTGTGATTGTTTACCTTCTGTTTACCTACCCGTGGATATTATCCTAGTCAACCCTTTTGAGCCTTTAAGCTATTTTCTTTGACAGCCTCATATGCAAGCCTAATCCATTTTTTTCAAGACCATAATTTGATCCAAATTCCTAAGTGTTTTAAATTGTGAAGTCGTGTGATAAAATAAGAGGAAATTGGGTGAGAGTGATGCCTTAGAGTGTATTGGTACTTGAATTTGTTATGAAAAAAAGTGTCTATCATGGAGGTGTGTTATAAAAAAAAGAAAAAAAAAGAAAGAGAAAAGAAAAAGAAATAGAAAAACAAAATGATAAATTGTGTTTATGATTAAATAAAAAGATAGTTATGCTTGAATGGCAAAATAGGTGAAAAGGGGTGATAGATGAAAGAAAGGTAGCAGGGTTGATTAAAAGAGAGTGTTAATGGCATAATGTGATGTATTAAAGCGCTTAGGAACATAGTCACTATTTCTGGCCAAAATAGTCCTACCCGTCCCTTAGCATACATTACAATCTGTAAAGACCTATTTGATCCTAAGCTTAACATTCTGATATTAGTAGAGCATTACACTAAGGGCAAGCCTATGGTCATCAGTTGCAACATACGAATTCTTTGTGAGAGTGAGAGCAAGGATAATCTTATACCCATGTTCTGAAAAATGCAATACTTGTGAGTGATTATGGGTAATATCTTATGTGAGACACACATGGTTGATGAGTTTTGGGTAGTCTTGTATGATTCTTTGTGCCTTAACTTTTGAATACAAATTAACCATCATCACGAGTCTATGTTGGAGGTTGAATTGTTTCCAGTAGTGATTAGAGAACTTCCCTTTGTTAATAATTGTCGTGCCTGTCTTGATGAATATTTTGTGTTGTTACTGTGAAACCCTAAGTAGATGTTTATATGCACATGATATATTGTTCGAGGACGAACAAAGCTTTAAGTGTGGGGTTTTGATGATAGGCGTATTTACACGCCTAAAGCACCTTAATTTACCCATATTTTAGCTAAGTTTTGAGGACAAAATATATAATTCATGCACTTTTAGTCCTTTTTCTTGTAAGTGAGTTAACAAACGTGATTAGCAAGTTTTCAGGTATAAATGATGAACATTCCAGCACTTTATGGATAACTTGACACCAAAGGAAGCTTCACGAAGGAAGGAAAGCAGCGTTTGGACGCCTATGGATTGAAAGTGATGCATGGATAACTTGTCCCGGGCAAAAACAACACTTCTAAAGACTTTGGGGATCAGCAGTAACTTAGTAGGATTAGGATAAGGATGCAGTAACCTAGTAGGATTAGGATAAGTACGCAGTAGCCTAGTAGGAATAGGATATGGGTGTTATAAATACCCTATTTTTTTGAAGCTTTTGATCATTCATTCAACTCACTCATTCATTAATTCAAGTCCTTTCCATTCGACTTTTACTATTATTAACGTTACAGATTTTGTAAGTTTTAACAGAGAAACATGACTCTCTTGATAAGAACGGCTAGGGCAAAAATGTGTGAGAGTTTTTGATGCCAAAAATCATCCAAATCGTCAAGCTTGTTCTAGATTTTTGTATGATGATGATGTCTATTGTGATTTCCGTTGCACTCATGAGTAGCTAAACTTCTCTGTTAGGGTTATGGAAGCCTTATGAGATACTATCTATTGCTATGAGTTTATGAATTCTTGATACGTATACTGCTTATATCATTACTCTCTTCATCTTAATTAAATTCTTGCGGTTTCAAACATATAGAATACGCTAGTATAGCATTAACTTGTTTGAAAGAAAAGTTACATGTCTGGAAAAGAGAGAATGACAAGGAAATAGGGCTACCAACCCCTGTTTAAAAGTTAGTGTCGTAACTGGATTAACCTCTTGGAGAATTCGTACCATTAGTATACGCTTTAAGCTCGAAAGAGTTAAAGTGATATAATCCTTGATGGTCGAAAGACGCTAGAATTTACCATAGAATACGAATCTCTATAAGCGCATGCATGTCTGAATTTTGCATAACTCATATCCAATAGATACGTAGAACTCATAAGGTGGACATAACCCTAACTTACAATTCTCATTGATTAAAACCTACTAAACATTCCGTTTCTCTTTGTTACTTTGATACTCTTAATTCACGCTACAATTAAATCCCCCCTTTTTGTAGAATTTTCGATCAATAGTCTACTAATCGTTGCATACTTAGTGACCAAGTATTCCCTGTGGGATTCGACACCCAACCCAGTTGGGTTCTATATTTGACAAGGACCGCTTACACTCTTACGAGAGCTGTAGTTTGAGCGTTATCACTCTTCAGTCCTGACAGGATCAGGAAAGTTCTCCTGATATGGTCACTAGTAAGTTACAAGTTTTCTATTTTCATGTTTATGCTTTGCTAGATCCAGGAGTTTCTTTGTCCATTGTTATTCCATATATAGTATTTGATTTCTGAGTCATTCCCAAAATTCTAGCAGAGTCTTTCTCAGCCTCCACCCTAGTGGGTCAGTCTATCATAACCCGATGTGTATACAGGAACTGTCCGGTTATGATATCTCAGGAAGTTAGGCTTTCAATTTTTTATAGTAATATTAGTATGTGTACAAAAGTAATGGGTGGGAATGATTCCCAACCCGTCTTTACCTTAGTTCAAAGTTTTGTACTTCAATCATCACGATACCTATGCATATTTGATAACGCCCAAACTATAGCTCTCGTTAGAAAGTGTAAGCGGTCGCTGTCAAATATAGAACCCAACTGGGTTGGGTGTCGAATCCCACAGGGAATACTTGGTCACTAAGTGTTGCAATTGTTAGTAGACTGTTGGTCGAAAATTCCACGAAAAAGGGGGGTTTTGATTTAGGCGTGAATTAATAATATCAAAGTAACGAATGAATGATTTGTTTAGAAAAGGTTAATCACAGAGAATAATAAGTTAGGGTTATGTCCACCTTGTAGTTTCTACTTCTCTATTAACTATGAGTAACGCGGAATTTAGACATGCATGCACTTATAAAGAATCGTATTCTAATTCTAAATCCAAGTGTTTCCCAACCATCAAGGATTTATTTCACTTTAGCTCTCCCGAGCCTAAAGTGTATAACAAATGGTACAAATTCTCCAAGAAGTTAATCCGATTAAGGCATTAACGTGTAAATATAGGTTAGAAGCCCTAACAGAGAAGTTTAGCTACTCATGAGTACAACTGAAATCAAAGAAGACATCGTCATCATACCAAAGTTAGAATAATCTCACGATAGGGATAAGTTTGGCGTCAAACAAGAGGTTGACGTTTTTCTTCCCTTTAGCCGTTCGTGTAGCCTTAGCGTTTTTCTCTGTCTTAAACTTACAGAATCTGTAAACTGAATAATGAAAAGTGCTGAATAATAATGATCGAATAAATACTGAAAAATTCAGCAAATAAGGTTTTTATAACATCCTTGTCCTACTAAGTTACTGCTGCATCCCTAAGTATTTAGAAATACTGATTTTTCCCGGGACAAGTTCTCCATGCATCACATTCAGTCCAACAGCTTCCAAAAGCTTCCTTCCCTCTTATATGAAGTTTTCCTTTGCTGCCCAAAGGTCCACAAAGTGCTGAAATATTCATCATTAATACCTGAAAATATGTTAATCACATAGGTTAGCTCACTTAAAGGAAAGTGGACTAAAAGTGCAGGAATTATATATTTTATCCTCAAAACTTAGCTAAAATATGGGTAAATTATGGTTCTTAGGGGTATAAATACGCCCAACATCACCACCCCACACTTAAAGCTTTGTTCGTCCTCGAACAAAATATTACGTCCATGCAAACATCTAACTAGAATTTCACAGTAGCAACACAAAATGTTCAACAAGACATGCACGACAATCATTAACAAAGAGTAGGTTTCTTGATCACTCCTAGAAACAATTAAACCTCCAACATAGACTCGTGAGGATGGTTAATTCGTATCCACAAGATAAGCCACAAAGAATCATATAACACTACCCAAATATCATTAACCATGTGTGTCTCACACAAGATATCACCCATAATCACTCAAAAGTTTTGCATTATTCGAAACATGGGTATAAGACTCTCCTTTCTCTCACTCTCACAAAGAATTCTTATATTGCAATTGATGACCATATGCTTTCCCTTAGTGTAATGCTCTACTAATATCGGAATGCTAAGCTTAGGATCAAATAGGTCTTTACAGGTTGTAATGTAGGCTAAGGGACATGTAGGATTATTTTGGCCAGAAATAGTGACTATGTTCCCTAAGCGCTTTAATACACTACGTTATGTCATTAACACTCTCTTTTAAACAACCCCTCTACTTTCCTTTCATCTACCACCCCTTTTCACCTATTTTGTTATTCAATTATAAACACAACTATCTTTTTATTTTTCTATTTCTTTTTTTTTCTTTTTTTTTTTATAAAACACCTCTATGATAGCCACTCTTTTTCACCACAATTTCAAGTACCAATACACTCTGAGGCATCACTCTCACCCAATTTCCTCTTATTTTGTCACATGACTCTACAATTTAAAGTGCTTAGGAATTTGGATCAAATTATGGTCTTGAAAAAAATGGATTAGGCTACATATGAGGCTGTCAAAGAAAATAGCTAAAGGCTCAAAGAGGGTTAACTAGGATAATTTACAAAGGTAGGTAAAAAGAAGGTAAACAATTACAGGCTGCCTAAGAAATGCCTAAATCTTCTCCTAAACTCACACTCTTTATTTCGCTTTACACACACACCAGGCAAGTTCTAGCATTAGTCACAACACAGAATATATTATAGCCTCACACACACAAGGCACATGGTCAACTTTATTGGGAGCAGTATAGACTCTTGACCCAACAGATGAATGAATTAAACCACACAATTATCACACAGTGAGTCACACTTAGAGCCTAAATGTCTCAATAGTAATGATTTAGCACAAACTCTTGTTATAATACCATGTCGTCTATCAGAATAATTTCATGCAAAATCTAAAAAAATTCGAAAATTTAACTAACTAATTACGACTAATTAGCAAAAACAAGAATAAATGTAGGCAAAGAAGTACCATACAACTGCCCTCAGTGGAAAATACCAGCACCCCACACTTAGACTGGACACACTGCCCTCAGTGGAAAATAAATAAGGAGAACCTGATTAGTCGGACTCTTCATCTATGTCTGGGGTCATACCCCCTGCGTCGGAATCATCATCAGAGTCGTCGTCATCAGAGTTGTCCTCCACGTCTGAGTCTGGAAGTTGGCGATTATCATCAGTCGGCACGTCATTATCGAGAGGTTCCTCAAAATATACCCCTACTCCACACACAGCCCGCGCATGCTCATTCATCGGGTAGTCATAATCCAACTGCTGAAGCTCTGCATCAGTAGGAACCTGACCCCCACTCATCATGGTAAACCGAGTCATGCCATATAGATGGCGAAAGAAACTTTCATCCCGAGCATGTATTTCTGCAGTGGTAAGGTTGATGCCATGACCAGTTTCAGGCTCTTTAACTTTCGTAAGATCAACCTTCTTCGGGTTGTGTGGAATCTTATGATCTGCAGGTTCCTCTTCAATGTTCTCCTTCCTTAAGATCGCAGTCAACAAATTGCCAAAGCTGAAATGGGACCTTTTGTGCAGCCTAGCCTTACGCATTGACGATCGTATAACCGCACCAATGTTGATGGGAATACTAGTCATCAGAGCGTACACCAAGCATACTCTATCACGTGTGATCTTTGTGTACTGTGTCCCAGGAATCAGGCAAGAGTTGACTATCCTCAACCATATACGAGCTTCTCTATTCATAGAAGCATACGGGGAGGTATTGTGCCGACCGTTATCCTTGTGACGAATCCACCGGGCCATGGACCTTGTTCCGCACAGTGTGTGTATGATTGCCCTGTAGGGAGGTCTGTGATAAAGCTCCTTGAGCGGTGATGGATCCACTGATGGAAGGCCCAGAAAAGAGTTGAAGAACTCCGCATTCAGTTGCAAGACTTGGCTCCAAATCTTTACTTCACTTTCGGTAGTCTTTGGGGACCAATTGGCATAAAACTCTCGCGTTAGATCAAGATTGCATTCCCCCATATCTCAGAAAATGAAATCAAGATTTAGTGCCATGATTTTAGCCAAAATGTGGGGCTCTCTCTTTGCTAGACTCCCCTTCTACATCAAATCCACGTGAACATATTTTTTTACTTTGTTGTTCTTGTACCACTCTTTTCCTTCCTCCTCTAGGACCCATTTTATCCTGAAAGTGCGTCGAGGCACTTGCAAAGAGGAGGACTCAGCTTGATCTTTTCTTGACCGTTTCTGACCTTTCTGTAAGGTGGACACTTTTTCTTTTCCTTGTTGTCCTTTTGGAGCCATTCTACCTGAGATCAAACTAGAGTCATGTTAGTTTCATCTCGGAAGATTCACTATAATCGAACAACAACCAGTGATGGCACCACCCCACACTTAATTTGTTGGCACAGACTAATTAAGTGAGTGATGTCGATTACTCAGACTTCATCAACATACATTTAGGCGATATGTTCCAACAACATGTTTAGCACAGTCATATTTTCATGTAATCTTGACTATCCTTTCCAACTTTATTTCAATGGATTTATGCACTTTTTGAACAAGACTACCACATAGAGTTCTTATCAGGTTATTGCATAGAAATAATCACACCATCGTATACTTGTGGTCAATCATAATTCATACCTCGATGAATGAGTCATTCAAACATTCAAGCTTACAACGTTCAAGATTACGCATTAACTTCACAATTTTGACTCCATAAAAATATGACAGTGTATAACAATCAAGTACAAGTCGGAACAACATCAAGAACACCCACACGTATTCTTTCACTCAATCTAGATGTATCATAACAAACCAATCATATTCTTATCACCAAACACCACTCCAAAATCTAAAATACCATTATAAGCATAGTATTGCAACAACTACGGGATATAAAAGAATAACTTACTTGGCGATTGTTTGGGAAGATGATCTTGCAAGATTAGATGAGCAAAAAGAAAATTTTTGAGAGATTTGGGAAGCTTAGGAGGCGCCTAGGTTGAGCAAACAAGTGCATTTTGTTCTAAGGTTGAAGATCTATTTATAGACTAAGCCATGGGTCGGGTTTGATCCATGTAAAATCGGGTTAGGAGACAAAAAGGCATAAGTAGACGGCGCCTAATGCTTTGCCTATGCTTAGCATAGGCGGCGCCTTTGTCAATGCCTAGTTGGACATAGGCGGCGCCTTTGTCAATGCCTTGTTGGGCATAGGCGGCGCCTTTGCCAATGCCTTGTTGAAACAATGAGCATAGGCAATGGCATAGGCGGCGCCTATGGTATTGCCTAGATTTGCATAGGCAATGTCGTGTCCGTTGCCTATGTGAGGCAGTAAGCATAGGCAATGGTATAGGCCTTGCCTTGTCCATTGCCTAGATTTGCATAGGCCTTGCCTTGTCCATTGCCTAGATTAGTATAGGCATTGCCTAGATTAGCATAGGCAATGCCTAGCCGATAGCATTTGCTCCATCATTCCTACTTTACCACCTTTAGCATGGCTCACTTTCAACTCAAAATTTGGGACCAATGTCCTCCTTTATACATCTTTCACCTACACTTAATCAAAAACAACAAAAAATGATTAGACGGATGGGTTGCCTCCCACCAAGCGCCTTAGTTTTGGTCGTGGCTCGACTCTTCTTTTTAGATTTTTATTTAACAAAAACAAACTCCTAGTAAAACAAAACTATTAAACATGATGGGTTGCCTCCCATGTAGCGCTTGATTTATTGTCACGGCATGACATAGTTATCTCGATTACTTTAGACTTCATCAAGATAGACGGTGGCTATGCATTTTATCGAGTCAAGTGGACCGAGATATGGCTTCACTCGTTGGCCATTCACTTTAAAGACACCACCATCATTGTTTTCTAACTCTACTACTCCAGACGAGTAGACTTGGCTAATTTTAAACTGACCAGACCATTTAGACTTTAACTTACCTGGAAATAGCTTCAGTCTGGAGTTGAAAAGAAGTACCAAATCACCCTTCTGTAAGTTTCGTTGGATAATCCTCCGATCATGGTACTTTTTCATCCGTTCCTTGTAGAGGTCTGCTCTTTCATACACGTGTAGATGGAATTCATCCATCTCATTCAGTTGTTCCAATCTCAGATTAATAGCATCATCCCAATTCAGGTTAAGCCGCTTCAACGCCCACAACGTTTTATGTTCGAGCTCGATTGGCAAGTGACAAGCCTTCCCATAAACTAGTTGGTAAGGTGACATACCAATTGGTGTCTTGAACACAGTCCTATAAGCCCATAAGGCATCATCCATCTTTCGGGACCAATCCTTCCTACTAGCATTTACAGTCTTAGAAAGGATCAGCTTGATCTCCCGTTTAGAAACCTCTACCTGCCCACTAGTTTGTGGGTGGTAAGGTGTAGCTACCTTATGTTGCTTGACCCCATATTTCACCAACACGGCTCTAAAAAGCTTGTTGCAAAAGTGTGATCCTCCATCGCTTATGATGGTACGTGGTACCCCAAAACGAGAGAAGATATTTCTCTTTAAGAATGCTACAACACGCTTACCTTCATTATCAGCCAGCACTACCGCTTCGGCCCATTTGGATACATAATCCACAACAACTAGGATATATTTCATCCCAAACAAACTCACAAATGGGCACATGAAATCAATACCCCATACATCAAATAGTTCTACTTCAAGAATTTTAGACATGGGCATCTCATGGTTCTTCGAGATAGAGCCTTGCCTCTGACACTGATCACATCTTCTCACAAAATCGTAAGCATTCTTGAATAATGAAGGCCAATAATAGCCACTTTGCAATACCTTCCTGGCTGTCCGATCACCTGCATGGTGACCCCCAACTTGGGAAGCATGACTTGCTTCCAAGATGCTAGGAACCTCCACATCAGAGATGCATCACCTAATAACACCATTATCACATCGTCGAAAAAGATACGGTTCATCCCAGAAGTAGTGTTTCACATCATGCATGAACTTTCTCTTTTGATGAAAGGAGCGATTCTCAGGCATCACTTTACTTACCACGTAGTTCGCAAAGTCTGCATACCACGGTAAGTCTTCCACCATAGCAGCTAGGATCTCTTCATCGGGAAATGCATCATTAATATCAAGGTCGGGTTGCGCTATGTGCGCACTCTCAATGAACCACCACTTTGGTTCCCAACAAGTAAGCACAGAACTTTTCAAAAGCATAACCAACTGCTAGAAGCTCTTGTTCCGTGATGGTATAGTTCTTCTGGGATCCATTCAAGGCCTTGGTCGCATAGTATATTGGATGAAATAGCCTTCTCTTTTCTGACCAAGTACAGCACCCAAAGCTACCCCACTTGCATCACACATAACTTCAAACGGTAGAGACCAATCGGGTGCTACAATAATAGGAGCTTCAACTAGCTTCCCTTTGAGGCATTCAAATGCCTTCAAGCAATCTTCACCGAAGTCGAACTTTGCATCCTTCTCCAAAAGTTTGCATAATGGACTAGAAATCTTGGAGAAGTCTTTAATAAACCTCCGATAAAAACCTGCATGACCGAGGAAACTACGAACTCCCTTTATAGAAATTGGAGGTGGTAGTTTCTCGATAACTTCAATCTTGGCTCGATCAACCTCAATTCCTCTTTCAGAGACTTTATGCCCAAGAACAATTCCTTCCTTCACCATAAAATGACACTTCTCCCAGTTTAGCACCAAGTTGAATTCAACACATCTCTGCAACGCCATACTCAGGTTTGCCAAGCATGATTCAAACGACTCACCTACTACTGAAAAATCGTCCATGAACACCTCCAAGGTGTCTTCAACCATATCACAAAAAATAGACATCATACAACGCTGAAAAATGGCAGGTGCGTTACATAGCCCAAATGGCATACGTTTGAAAGAAAACGTACCATACGGGCATGTAAAAGTTATCTTCTCTTGATCTTCAGGAGCAATGCAGATCTGATTATAGCCGGAATAACCATCTAAGAAACAAAGCCATCCCTTCCCTGTCAATTGATAAAGCATTTGGTCTATGAATGGCATTGGGAAGTGATCCTTTAGCGTCTACGAATTCAGCTTCCGGTAGTCCATGCACACTCTCCACCCTGTGATAGGTCTGAGTGGAATTAGCTCATTCTTTTCGTTTGCGACTACCGTCATGCCCCCTTTCTTGGGCACACATTGTACCAGACTCACCCATTTACTGTCGGAGATTGGATACACCACCCCAGCATCTAACCACTTAATAATTTCTTTCTTCACCACCTCTTGCATAGGTGGATTCAAACGACGTTGATGCTCAATTGTGGGCACGCAATCTTCTTCGAGCTAAATCTTGTGCATACATATCCCAGAAGGGATACTAATTATATCAGCAATAGTCCAACCAATGGCTATCTTGTATTTTTTTAGAACAGAGATGAGAGCCACTACTTGCTGTTCACCTAAATCAGCCGCAACAATAACCGAAAGTGTATCACCACTTCCCAAAAACGCATACTTCAGGTGGCTGGGCAGCTCTTTCAATTCTAGCACTGGTGGTTCTTCAATGGATGGCTTTGCTGGTGGTGAAGGTCGATTCTTATGATCAAGGTCCAGCTTCTTAGGAGCATGAGAATATGACCCTATTCCTGTTAGAGCACAAATAGTTTCTTTATACTCTTCAACATCCTCACGCTCAAAATTCGTAAGCACAGCAGCCAATGGGTCAACAATAAGCTGCTTCTCTACAGATAATTCTTTCTCATCTTCATAATAAACATCAGCTACAGAGAACACATTCATATCTTTGGGCTGCTTCATTGATTTACATACATCAAAACGGACCACTTCGTTATTCATCCGAAATAAAAGCTCATTAGCTCTTAAATCAATAAGCACACTTCCTGTTGTAAGGAAAGGACGCCCCAAGATTATGGGAACTTCAGAATCTACCTCACAATCCAAAATAACAAAGTCTGCAGGAAAAATGAAGGTGGAAACCTTCACCAATACATCACATAAGATACCAACAGGTCATTTTACCGACCTATCTTCCATCACGAGCCGCATATTGGTTGGTGTAGGATCACCCAACCCCAACTTCCTGTAAATAGATAGAGGCATCAAATTGATGCTAGCTCCCAAATCGCACAATGCCTTAGCAAAATCCAAAGATCCAACCGTGCAAGGAATAGTAAAAGCACCAGGATCTGCCTTCTTCTGAACTAACGATCTTGTAGCGATTGCACTGCAATGATGAACATTATCTGCCAGCTCATAGCTTGCTGCCCGTTTCTTTGTCAAAAGGTCCTTCATGAATTTAGCGTACCCAGGCATCTGTTCCAGCGCCTCCACCAAAGGAACATTAATAGTCAACTGCTTCAACATAGTCTTGAATTTACTGAACCTGGTGTCATCAGCTTTCTTATTCAGTCTCTGAGGAAAAGGTGGTGGTGGAAGGGGAAGAGTTTTCTCCACCACTTCCTTTTTATCTTGCTTTCGATTATCAATTTTTTCAGGCTGGTGACGTCTAGGTGTAGTGTCATGAACTTTCTCATTCTGATTTTCAGCTTCTACAAAATCATCACAATCTACTTCAATCACATTCTTTTCTGTATTATCAACCACGTGCTTTCCTTTGGATGGATTTTCCAACACCTTACCACTCCTAGTAGTAATAGCCATACATGATCCATCATTCCTTGGATTTTGCACGATGTCGCTAGGTAGGGTGCCAGCTTTTCTTTGATTGAGTGTCGCTGATAGTTGACTCAATTGTTGTTCCAACTGTTTTATTGAAGTGGAATGTGAATCAACCAATTGATTTATTGAGGACAAATCATTTTTTACCTCCGTTACTCCCGTGTTGGTTGCCTCCACTCCTTTCAACAGCTTAGCCATCATATCTTCCATGGACATCTTCCAAGAGCCAGATGCCGCGGCCTCACGATTTCCAGGAGGAACATACAAACCACTTCTGTCAGTCTTATTCTTGTATCCGAATTTATCATAATAGTTCCGACCTTGGTTTCCTTGGGAATTGCCTCGGAAACCCCCCTGATTATTCATATAATTTGCTTCCTCCTAAGAATTGGATTCATCTCTTCCCTATGATACAACGGCCTTAACCTTTATGGTCTTCCCTGATAATAAATGCTTGGTAAGAAGATCCATCTGCATTTTTATGTGAGTCATATCCTGGTCACGTTCCTCTTCTCTTCGCCTTTGTTCTGTCGTCAAGCCAATAGATACAGTAGATCTTGCTACCTCAGAATCCCTAGTATGCCAAACTCTACTCTGCTTTGTCATACGATCTAGCATATCACTTGCCTCAATAAAAGTAAGGTCCATGAATGACCCATCTGCAGAATTATCAACCACTGGCTTAGTCACCGAATTCAAAGCCCTGTATAATATTTCCATCAAGTGGATATTGGTCATCTGATGGTTTGGGCATCGCATAAGCTTCTTCTTGAACCTCTCCCATGTTTCGTGGAGAGCTTCAGTTGGAAGCTGTCAAAAATTACTGATCTCATCTCGTAAATGTTCTCTCTTGGATGGAGGAAAGAATTTTTCTAGGAAAGCGTCTTTCAGTTGCCTCCAATTAGTGATAGAGTCAGGAGTTAGCCCGTTCAACCATAGAGTTGCCTCTCCAGATAGAGACAATAGAAATAAGCGCAGTTGAATTGCATTCTGTCCAACTCCTGGATTGTCAAACGACTTGCATATTGAGATAAAGTTGATCAGATGCATATTTGGATCATCGCCTGAAAGTCCGCCAAATAATCCCTTAAGTTGCAATAGCTGAATCATGGTGCTAGTGATATTGAACTTGGCTCCGGGTGCCAGGGGCGGAGGAATAATAGCCCCTGTGGCACTAGCCCCATCTAGATCGTCATCATCATCATCAAAAGGAGCCTGCACAGCTCAGCGTTCAGGTCTCATTCTAGCTTGACGATCTCTCCTGTTCACAGGTGCTGCTACCTCATCTGCACGCCGTGGATTAAGTAACTCATCATCACCCAGGTCCTCATCATCAGGATTTGTTACCCGACCTGGGTTATCAATATTCTGTTGATGCACTTGAGCAGCTGCCAACGCAGCTAACCTAGCTTGCTCCTGTTGAGCAGCCCTTCTTTCAAAGTCACATCGTGCATCTATTCTGCCAATAAGTTGTGGTTCAGGATTTATGGGTAATAATGGCTGACCATATCTTCGTGTATTTTGGCATGCACTCTACCAAACCTGAACAAAACAAAAACAACAAATAAAAAGTAAAATTCGAGAATCTTTGACCAAAGGGTCTAGTAACTATCACAAACTTAGTTGACAACCGTATTCCCCGACAGTGGCGCCAAAATTTGATAACTCCCAAACTACAGCTCTCGTTAGAAAGTGTAAGCGGTCGCTGTCAAATATAGAACCCAACTGGGTTGGGTGTCGAATCCCACAGGGAATACTTGGTAACTAAGTGTTGCAATTGTTAGTAGACTGTTGGTCGAAAATTCCACGGAAAAGGGGGGTTTTGATTTAGGCGTGAATTAATAATATCAAAGTAACGAATGAATGATTAGTTTAGTAAAGGTTAATCACAGAGAATAATAAGTTAGGGTTATTTTCACCTTGTAGTTTCTACTTCTCTATTAACTATGAGTAACGCGGAATTTAGACATGCATGCACTTATAGAGAATCGTATTCTAATTCTAAATCCAAGTGTTTCCCAACCATCAAGGATTTATTTCACTTTAGCTCTCCCGAGCCTAAAGTGTATAACAAATGGTACAAATTCTCCAGGAAGTTAATCCGGTTAAGGCATTAACATGTAAATAGAGGTTAGAAGCCCTATTTCCTTGTCACACTCTCTTTTCCAAACATGTAACTTTTCTCCCGAACAAGTTAATGCTATAATGGCATGTTCTCTATGTTTGCAACCATGAGAATTTAATTAAAACGAAGAGAGTAATGATATAAGTAGCATACACATCAAGAATTCACAAACTCATAGCAACAAATAGTATCTTACAAGGTTTCCATAACCCTAACAGAGAAGTTTAGCTACTCATGAGTACAACTGAAATCAAAGAAGACATCATCATCATACCAAAGTTAGAATAATCTCACGATAGGGATGAGTTTGGCATCAAACAAGAGGTTGACGTTTTTCTTCCCTTTAGCCGTTCGTGTAGCCTTAGCGTTTTTCTCTGTCTTAAACTTACAGAATCTGTAAAATGAATAATGAAAAGTACTGAATAATAATGATCGAATAAATACTAAAAAATTCAGCAAATAAGGTTTTTATAACATCCTTGTCCTACTAAGTTACTGCTGCATCCCTAAGTATTTAGAAATACTGATTTTTCCTGGGACAAGTTCTCCATGCATCACATTCAGTCCAACAACTTCCAAAAGCTGTCTTCCCTCTTATATGAAGTTTTCCTTTGCTGCCCAAAGGTCCACAAAGTGCTGAAATCTTAATCATTAATACCTGAAAACATGCTAATCACATAGGTTAGCTCACTTAAAGGAAAGTGGACTAAATGTGCAGGAATTATATATTTTATCCTCAAAACATAGCTAAAATATGGGTAAATTATGGTTCTTAGGAGTATAAATACGCCTAACATCAATGTTTTACTTCTCAACTCCATGAATATAGATTATATTCATGCATTTTCCACAGAATCATGTGTGTTTCCAGTTCTTAGTCTGAGGAGTTCTAGTTCACTCAGAAGTACAAATCATATTTTGTGAACACAGGAGTTCCAAACTCAGGTCATGCAGCTCATGACTTCTGCACTCATGTTTTACAGTGTGTTTAGTCCCAGTTACTATCTGAAGCATAGTCTCACTTACAGTCTTAGTTATAGTGTCAATCTTAGTCCAGTAATCAGATCAGAAACTCAGTTCAGTCTCAAGTTTGCTCGACCATAGCGTACAATTATTAGTTATTCAGTTATTAGTATTTCAATACCTCAATTTACAGATTATTTTAGAACTATATTATATGTTTGGTTTTGCATTCTCAGACAATACAGTTTTCACAAATTCATGCTCAGTTATCTCATGTTACTCAGTCAATCCCTTCCTCATATGCATGATACTCTACAGTTTCAGTCCAGTTATTCAAACTAAGTATAGTTCATCCTTGCAAACCCAGTATTCAGCTATCAGTCATTCAGTTAATCATATAAGTTAGTATGCTTAGGCATTCATGCACAACGCCCATGCGAATATCTTTCAGTAGTCATAAGTGAAGTGTTGTACTAAGGTGGAGAGTATAGTTAAGAGAGTATTCAAGGTATATGTCTAATCTTGAAAATTTGTAGTTACAGTGCATAAGTCTTAGTCACTCTATCTTAGATGATGATTCGTAGGCCTCACCTTATATTATAGAATTTTAACCACGTTGTGATGTCTTATTCATACAATGCCAAGCTTTCCTTGCTCCCTAAAGTTCCAGTTTAAGTATGAGTAAGTCCGTAAGGCCAGTAATTCAATTTAGCAGTTAGACAGATAAATTCGTATGGTATGGTTTTCTATTTTTCCATCTAGTCGAACTATCTGAGGTCTCATGAATGTAACTATTCTAAGATGGACCAACAAGGCAGTTACATTTTCAGCTCAGTTCATATATCATGCCCTAGTTTTAGGCCCCATATATTCTGTCATGATTCAATTCGTAGGTGCCTTGTGCATCACCGTAGTTTTTCTCAGTATCTCAGCCAAGTCAGTATTCTTTGGGGGACATAATGTCCCAAGGGGGAGATGTACTATAACCTCGAGCTTTCATGACCTAAACCTCCCAGTTTTCTTTATACAACGAATCTAGTTTGGACTAGTGGGTACTCATAAGTTGAACCTCAAGTTCCAATCTTAGCCATAAGCCATGTATTCAAAGGGCTCAGTTCAGTTTATGATATACAGTTCATGCATCGCATTCCAATCTCAATCCTGTTCTCATGTTCCCTTTCATGCATACTCCAAAAAAAGTGATATTGGGTTTATCAACATATTTCAGTTAAAGTAATAGTTTCTCCTTGAACTTACTCAGTTCCATGTTCAGATTACCTTTACAAACTTAGTATCAATTACCATTACATATTCAGTCATAGGCTCATGAGTCAGTCCAGTCGTGTACCCATGCATCAGATATGCATGTTCAGTGTATATATATGAGAAAATTAGCTTATCAATATTCCCAGTTATGCATTCATGAATCATGTTCAGCTATGTACTACTGCATCAGATATGCATGTTCAGTATGAAATCCAGTGTATCAGAAATCTCAGTCATGAAATCATCTTTCAGTTGTTCATGACTAGTGCTTAAATTTAGTCTACCAGTATTCCCAGCTTAGTCAGTCTTATTCGAGGATGAATGTTCCTAAGGGGAGATATTGTAAGACCCCGCAAAAAATTCTAGCTTAATTCAGTCCATTAAACTTGTTAAGGGGTCCCAGACTTAGAATATTTTAGCTAAGTATTCAGACTCAATGCCATTTTAGCCTTCAAAAGTTGGCAATCTTATTTAGAGACCTTTACGTCCCCTAAATATTGATATTAGAGTTAATTTATGATCAGGAAGGTCAATAGGTGTTCCTAATTGAGTTTTGGATTTTTTGAACCTCGTTTAAACCATGTTTAAGTGCCCAAAATAGTGGGTCAACGTGATCTTGATGCATCGCGTCGACCATCACATCGATGGATGATTTTTCCCCCATCTCCAGTACTAATTCTAGTGAACCGATGCAGACTTGATGCGGTACGGTGGCTATCGCATTGATGCCAATGATGCGGTGCGTCGGTAACACAGTTTACAGGGATTAAAAGGTCGCGTCCTCAGGGTTAATTAGGTCTTTTTTCATGCCCTTCATCCCCCAAAATAGGAAATTAAACCCTTTGGAGAGCAATTATATTCATTCATTCTCAAAATTTATCTAGAACAAAACCCTAGGTGTTCAAATTTCAAATAAAAAACTCAAGAACTCGCCATCAATCTCTCAGAATTCATCAACTAAGGTATGTGAAGTATTCATCCAAGGGTCCCTTCCACCCTTGGAGTCTAAGAAACTATTTTTAAACTTCAAGTTTATGGATTTCATGAATTTCATGTTGGGTTTGATTATGTTCATGTTTGTAATAATTAATTGGGATTATAATCCATGTTTTATGATACGTTTCATGTGAGGTTAACTGATATGTATGTAATATCATGAGGATCCATGTAAAACCCTTGAAATTATCAATAGGGATTTGAATTATGATGTATACTTGTTGTTTAGTGTTATGTGCATATGTATGCTCACCAAGTGCTTGATGAATTGTTCATGTGAACTAATAAGGGAAAGAAATCATGTCATGCTAGATTATTTGCAAGTAATACCATGCAAGAGTTTGATAAGATATCTCTATAGATGCATTATGAATTTAATATGCATGCTTATGCTAAGCAAGATCATGTGATGCTTTATTTTCATGCTATTGAGTCTTGGGGGTATTTAATACCCGATAATTTAGCTATTTACTTAGAGCCAGTGTCAATTATGAAGTAATCTCAGTAGGGACTCGATCAGTAGAACTCATCCAGTTATAGAAACCCAGGAAATCTCAATAGTGTTTGTAATTCAGTCACAAGACTCAGTGTAGACCTCAGTATCACTCTGTGCTCAGTCAGTTAATAGAATTCAATAGTATTCCGTCAGTCCATGAAACTCAGTAAACTTAGTTCAGTTCAATCAAGAAGTAATATTAGTAAAAATTTAGTCCAGTCTAGTACAAACTAGAAATCAGTTCTATGTTCGTTCAGTTGAGAGTAGGATTCAGCACCGGGCGAACCCAGGGATGGGGGCATTCCTGTCAACAGAGGGTTTGACCCTTAGTAGCAATGCCTGCATTACAAAACTATGTAGCCAGTGTAGGTTGAGATATCTTCCTGCTAGATACTATAAGGGTTGATATATCTCATATGAGTTTTCTACCAACGAGGGTTGACGGAAGAGCTTCCTGTCAGAGAGGGTTAACTCACAGTTTGTCCTTACCCGTGGCATGGTATTGACACCCTTCCAACTGGGGTTATAGGTTGGACCCCAATTAGATTAGAGAGGGGCATGTCGGTTAGATGATTACCTCCCACATTTTCAGTTTCAGTCTCAGTCTCAGAATAGAACTCAGTTCAGTTCTACAGATTCAGGACTATAAGATATAGTTACTCAACTCAGTATGGAACTCAGTATAGTTCCACAGAATTTGGGACTGTCAGATACAATCATTTAGATAATCAGTGATACAATATTAGTAACCTCAGATATTAGTTATTAGTATTCAGACTCAGTACTCAGTATTATCATGATCTTAGTTTCAGTCTATGTATTCATGCATGTACTATTATTCAGTCATACTCATGTTATTCAGTTAGAATTTTTCATGCATATGAACCCATGCATTTTAGCCTACCTCACTAAGCATACCAGTACATTCAAAGTACTGATGCATGTTTATTGCGCTATGATGTCTTATATCATAGTTTTAGACGCGCAGGATCCAGATCACCCTTAGCAGTTCAGATTTTCAGCTTTTAAAGTAGTGGTGAGTCATCATAGTTTGAGGATATTCTTGTTATTTTTAGTATTTCTTTATTATTTTTAGTAGTCGGAGTTAGTTGGGGACTTGTCCCATAAACTCCATAGTTCAGACAATTTAGAGGCTTTCCAGACTATAGTATTTTTAGACAGTTGTTCAGTTTTAGAGTACTTATATTCAATTTTGGTATTTTGATACCGCATTCAGATTTATTTATAGATTTGAACCTTATGGAATATGTGTTTGCCTATTTCCGCAATCATTACAGTATTTATTATAAAGTTATTGCAGTAGGTACCAGTCATGGATTAGCTTGTGGTCCTTTAGGATTATGAGCACCGTGTAGCATCTGGGGTACAGACTCAGGGAGTTACACTTTATTCATAACATTATTCTCTATTCCCGTAACAAAAATGATCATTCAAAACACCTCAAAATAGTATTACAGACTCTTAGAGCCCATCAGTTGTTCTCTAAATTTAGTAAGTGCGAATTTTGGCTAAGATCAGTAGCCTTACTTGGCCGTATTTTTTTCCAATGATGGCATTAGAGTTGATCCTCAAAAGACCAAAGCGGTGAGAAATTGGCCTAAACCTATCTCTCTGTCAGATATCAAGAGTTTCTTGGATTAGGATGGCTATTACCGATGTTTTGTGGAAGGGTGTTTGTCTATTGCATCCCCCATGTCCAGATTGACTCAGAAGAAAGTTAAGTTTCAGTGGTAAAATTCTTGTAAGGAGAGTTTTCAGGAGTTGAAGACTCGAATCACCACAACCCCAGTTTTAACATTGCCAGATGGTTCAGATGGGTTTGTTATGTACTATGATGCTTTAGAGTTGGTTTGGGTGTGTTTTAATGCCGAAGGGTAAGGTTGTGGCCTATGCCTCTAGACAACTTAAGCCCCATGAAAAGAATTACCCCACTCTTGATCTTGAGTTAATAGTTGTTGTGCTTGCCTTATAGATTTGGAGGCACTATTAGTATGGGGTACATGTTGATGTGTTCATAGATCACAAAAGCTTGCAATATGTGTTTATGCAGAAGGATTTGAATTTGCATTAGAGAAGGTTGTTAGAGTTGTTGAAAGACTATGATATAAATATTTTGTACCACCCGGGCAAGGCCAACATAGTGGCAGATGCCCTAAGTAGATTATCTATGGGTAGTATTGCTCATGTTGAGGATGACAAGAAGAAGTTAGTTCAGGAAGTTCATCAACGTAGGTTGAGATATCTTCCTGCCAGATACTACGAGGGTTGATACATCTCATATGAGTTTCCTACCAGCGAGGGTTGATGAAAGAGCTTCCTATCAGAGAGGGTTAACTCACAGCTTGTCCTTACCAGTGGCACAATATTGACACCCTTCCAACTGGGGTTACAAGTTGGACCCCAATCAGATTAGAGAGGGGCATGTTGATTAGATAATTACCTCCCACAGTCTTAGTTTTAGTCTCAATCTCGAAATAGAACTCAGTTTAGTTCTACAGATTCAGGACTATCATATATATTTACTCAGCTCTGTATAAAACTCAGTATAGTTCCACAAAATTTGGGACTATCAGATATAGTCATTCAGATAATCAGTAATACAGTATTAGTAAACTCAGATATCAGTTATTAGTATTTAGACTCTGTACTCAGTATTATTATGATCTCAGTTACAGTCTACGTATTCATACATGTACTCTTATTCAGTCATACTCATATTATTCTGTTAGAATTATTCATCCTACCTCACTAAGCATACCAAAACATTCAAAGTATTAATGTGTGCTCTTTGTGCTATGATGTATTATATCATAGGTTCAGATACACGGGCTCCAGAGCACCCTTTTCAGTTAAGATATTCAGTTTTTAGAGTAGTGGTGAGTCCTCATAGTTTGAGGACATGCTTGTTATGTTTAGTATTTCAGTATTATTTTTTAATAGTCGGAGTAGTTGGGGACTTGTCCCATCAACTCCACAGTTCAGACAATTTAGAGGCTTTCCAGACTAGAGTATTTTTAGACAGTTGTTCAGTTTTATAGTATTTATATTAAGTTTTGGTATTTTGATACCACATCAGATTTATTTACATATTTGAACCTTATGGAATATGTTTTTTCCTATTTTCGCAATCATTACAGTATTTATTACAAAGTTATTATAGCAGGTACCATTCATGGGTTTGCTTGTGGTCCTTCGCGATTATGAGCACTTTGTAACGTCTGGGGTACAGACTCAGGGCATTACAAACTTGGTATCAAAGCCTAAGGTTCAACAGAGTCCTAGAAAGTCTGAAATCTGCATCTAGTAGAGTCTTTTGCAAGGGTATATAGCACGCCACACTTATGGACAGGAGGCTATGAGATGTTTTAGGAAAAGTTTCCCTTCTTTCAGCATTCATGTTGTGTGAGTGAGCATGAGTTTCAGTAAAACTCTCAGTCTAATCCACTTTTTCCTTTCACTTATAGAACATGCCTCCTAAAAGAACTAATGAAAGAAGAATTGAAAATCAGTCAGCACCTCAGCCCTTTCAGGCAAATCCCCTTGACGAGAACGTCTCTCATGTAAAATTCAGGACTGCAATCACTACTCTAGCCAATTTAATCGCAACTCAAAATGAATGACCAGTTGCTATTCCAGACAACCCAGTGGCCAATACTGCTGCAACCAAGATTTGGGACTTCACCCGAATGAATTCTCCCTTATTCTTAGGTTCTAAGTCTGAAGAGGATCCACAAGAGTTTCTCCATCAGGTTCAAAAAGTCACAGATATCATAGGGGTGACTTTCAGTGAGTGTGCTGAGTTATCTATATATCAGCTACAAGAAGTACCCCATACGTGGTTTAAGCATAGAAAGGTAGACAGGGGTACAGATGCAGAGCCCATAGAATGAGAAAAGTTTTCTACGACCTTATTAGATAGATTCTTCCCCTTAGAAATGAAAGAATCCAACGAGTTAGAGTTCAACAATCTCAGGCAAGGAAATATGAGTGCGAAAGAGTATTCCCTCAAGTTTACTCAGTTAGCCAGGTATGTTCCCCATATAGTAGCAGACAATAGATCCAGAATAAGCAAGTTTGTGTCTGGGGTATTGGGTAGAGTGTTTAAGGAGTGCAAGACTACGATGTTGATTAGGGAGATGGACATATCTAGGCTTATGGTCCATGCTCAACAGATTGAGGAACAAAAACTTGAGAAGAAGGAGAGAGAAAATAAGAGAGCCAGAACAGGTAGCTTTAGTTTTACCAAGGTCAGAGGGTGGTAACCGTTCTTGGTTTAGTTAGAAGTTTTCATCCCTAGTTCCATCTTCAGCTAGTACACCAATACGAAGTTTCAGGAATGTAATACCCCGTACTTTACCTAGCTTGAAAAGTTTCCCCAAGAATGTTAGAAGCTTTCTTAGAAAGATGAATCTACTTTTGTAAACGTTATATTTTTTAGATTTTTACTTTTTATCATGTGGGGAATCGAATAAGCTTTCCATCTGTAGCAAATTCTCCCAGATCCGACACCTGGGTGAAGAGTTAGAGCCTTTTTAGTGAGACAGTGTATCACCTGAGCCTTCAGCACATCGCAGAAATAGCTCAAATAGCAATTGTCAATTTCTAGTGTTGTTCCGCAATAGTGGCGCGTCGTTCCAAACTTCCAGATCACAGATGAGGTGTCAATGTGATAGCTCCATGTCGCACCACCGTGCAATTTCCCATTTGTCACTTTCTAGTGACTTGGCGCGATAGTGGCGCGTCGCGCCAAGGATGAAAATCGAGAAATTTTCTCAGAAATTAAATACGTGTCCTTGGGTTAAAAGGGTCAATTTTCCACCCTATATAAGCCTTATAACACGAGATTTGGCCATACTTCAGCAACTTATACTCAATTACTCTCAAAAACTCTTAAGAACAAGCCCTAGGGTTTTAATAGAAGGTTCAATTTCAAGGGAATTCACCATCAAATTTCAAGAATCTCTCCATCAATCTTTGTATAATTACAAGCTAAGGTATGTGTAGTGTTCATTCATGGACTACTTTCGTCCATGAAGCCCAAGAATCTCTTTTCTAAGTTTAAGTTTATGGATTTCTTTATGAATTTCATAGTGGGTTTGTTTTGTTTATGTTGAGAATGATCAATTGAATTCAAATCCATTTTGGGTGATCAATTTTATGTGGAATTGATTTGTATAAATGTATATTCATGTGAACCTATGAATAAACCCTAAGATGATGAAATTAGAGATGAATCATGATTATTAATTGTTGTCTAATGTTGTCTACATGTGCTATGCCTACCATGTGTTTGACTAAATGCCTAGATGAAGGAATAATGCCCAACTAGTATGATATCATGAAATCCCCATGTATGGACAAGTTTATACATATCACATGTTTGGTGAAGTGCTTCAATATATGAATTATGAATTATGTTGTTGGTCATGTGTTCAAGTAAGCCATGCTATGTCAGTTTCTTCTCATCGAGTCCTGGGGGTACTTGTACCCGAACATTTAGCTGTGTGCCTAGAGCCATGTCATGTTTTCACGATCTCTTCAGTCAAGCTATGATCCATAGAACTCAGTCAATCATGTGACTCAGGAAATCTCAGTAATCTCAGTAGTTTAGTAATATCAGTAATCTCAGTAGTTCAGTAATCTCAGTAACCTCAGTATTCCCAGTCAATCTTAGTAACTGCAGTATTCTCAGTCAGTCCTTAGAACTCAATATATTCCGTCAGTCAATGAAACTCAGTATATTCAGTTTAGCTACGCTAAACAATACCATTAGAATTAGCTCAGTTCAGTTAATCAGTTCAATGTCTTTTAGATGAGAGTAGGATTCAACACCGAGCGAGCCTAGGGATGGGGACTCAGCCGCTAGATAGAACTGCGATCCCTAGAAGAAATCCCTAAGTTCCAAAACTACATAACCAGCATAGGTACGAGATGTCACCCATTAGATAGGACTGACAAACTCAGGATCACCTGTTAGCACATTTAAATGTATAGGACTGATCCCAGGGGTTACCCGCTAAATTAGGACTGACTCCATAGTAGTTGTATTTACCAGTGGCGTGGTACTAACACCCTTCTAACTGGGGTTACAGGTTGGACCCCAGTTAGCTTAGTATGGGGCATGTCGGTTAGATGAATACATCTCACAGTTTTAGTTATAGAATCAGGACTATCAGATACAGTCACTCCTTATCATTATAAATAGACTCCAGGATCACCTATTAGATTGGACTGATCTCAACTATGGTTAATCAGTAACAATATTATCAGATTTAGAGATCACCCGCCAGATAGGACTGATCTCAGATACAGTACGGAAATTAGCTAGTTCCATCAGATTCAGGACTGTCAGATATAGTCACTTATGTTATCAGTTATCAAAACTTATATTATTAGCATTCAGCTTTAAGACTATTAGACACAAACAACCAGACCAGTTCTTCATAATCAGAACTGTCAGAAATAGTTATTCATGTATCAGTAACATAGTATCAGTCCCTCAGATATTAGTAATTCCATGTTATTAGTAAACTCAGTAGTCAGAACTTAGCATTCAGTCCTATCACAATATGCATTACAAGGAATGACCATCATGATGGGGCACCAGGCTTTAAAACCAAGAGTAGTGCAAATAGTGTTCGTACTAATCCACTTTGCAAAGAATGTGGTAAGAATTATAAGGGTATGTGTAGAGCTGGAAGTGATATGTGTTTTGAATGTGTAGAGTCGGGTCACAAAATTTGAGACTATCCTAAGGCTGGTCTACTAAGTTAGCGCAGTCGTCCTTTAAATTTTTTGTAAAAATCAAGGTCATAAGCGTGAATGATTTTGCAACAACACTATACCTGTTTTGTGAATCCAAAGCCTTTAGTTGGTAGAGTATGGTAAATAACTCCTTTTGTCTTTAGTAGGAATTGCAATTGATCCTTCTCGATTAGTTTTCATGCCATGTGTGGTAAGCTTAATTGATTAATTATCATGCCTACTTGTGTCATCTAGAACTTTCCCTACTAGTCTTTCAAAGCTAATCTTGATTCTGCGTGGTTGGTGAAGTGACCTTAGGCCTTCTTTGTGAACATGGAAGTCCACTCTAGCCTAAAAACCTACCCGTACAAAGAGAGTATCCCTTGTCACCCACTTTGAGACTTTGAAACTTTCATTGGAAAACATATTACAAGCCATGAGTCATTTGAATTTTTTATCCCTCTTTTGAACCCCACCCTCCTTGAACTTAAAAATGCAACTTGAGGAAAAAAGCCTACAGTATGTTCCCTCATATAACAGGCAATGATGTCTCAACCTATGCTGGCTACGCAGTTCTGGAACACAAGAAGTGTTTCTAAGAATCACACCCTCATATAATAGGTGGGTTCCCATCCTTAGATTCGCTCTATGCTAATTTCTACTCCTATCTGGATAGACACTGAACATGATTAACTAAACTGACTGGACTGAGTTTCGTTGACTAACAGAATACTACTGAGATTACTGAATGTCTGAGGTTTCTAAGATTACTGAGTTTATTGAGTTTTTCTAAGTCACATGACTGACTGAATTCTATTAAGTGGCTCGATCGAGAGTATCTTGAAAACATGACACTGGCTCAAGGCACACAACTAATTGTCAGGTATAAGTACCCCCAGGACTAGATAGCATGAAACTGACAAAGCATGACTTTCTTGAATATATGACCAACATCGACAATGCATAATATAATAAGATGGGAATTTCATAAAGTACAAGTTCTAAAGCACCACAATGGTCACACATATATCCATAACTCATTGACTAAATCATTTTATCAAACACTTGACATGCATAAACTTGTACATAAATAGGGATTTCATATTATCATACTAGTATGGTACTTTTCCTTCCCATAGGCATTTAATCGAACACATGGGGAGCATGCTTTGGTTATACAATCATCAACACATCTAATAATCATGGATAAACCAATCAACGTATAAATTTAAGGGTTTATTATGATTATTATGCAAATCATCATATCCTAGGGTCAATCATTGGAATATGTAATTTCAAACATGAATCAAAACCCCACAACATCATGAACATGAATTTCAATTCAATATAAATCATGAACATTCATAAATACACAAATCTTGGATTTTGAAAAGAGATTCTTGAGCTCCGTGGGTGAAAGGGACCCATGAATCAACACATGACATACCTAGGTTATGAGTTTCTTAAAGATTTATGAAGGAAAACTTGAATTCTTGACTTGAAATTAAACACCTAGGGTTTCTTGTTCTTAGGGATTATCTTTGAGAGAAAACCTTCATTTGATGTTGTAGATAGATAATGAACTTATGAGCCTTAGTCTGATATAATTAGGGGTTAAAACGGGTGGAAAAGACCCAAATACCTTTTTAAAAATGACTTAAAAATAACTGAACGAACTATGCGACGGTGGATGCGATGGCCCATCACCGGGACGATAGTCCATTGGTCCTGACCGTCGCACCAGGGAAAAATAGGGGTTCACTGTCTCTGCTGTAACGGCTTGGGCAATGGTCCATTGCTAGCTCGATATTTCTTCGGCTAGAGCCGTCGCCCTTAGGTAAAAGGTGGTCTCACTGCCTCCATTATGACATCTTGAGCGATGGTTCATCGCTAGCTCGATGGTCCATCGGCTCTCACCATCGCACTTGGATAGTTTTGATTGCCTTCTATTTTTCGGCCATAACTTTCTCTTCCGATGTCGGAACTGGACGAAATTGGTATCGTTGGAAAGCTAATTTAATTTCCCACATTATAAAAAGTAAAAACCTTAAAAATTACATGCATATAAAAGTGTATTAATCTTTCAAAGTAAATTTCTAACATACTTGGGATGATTTTAAGCTAAGTAGAAGTATAGGGTATTACACTATCTCCCCCTTGAGAACATTCATCCTCGAATGAGACTGAGTAAGATGAGAGAAGATAAACTGAAATTCATACTAAACATAAATAACTGGAACATGATCTCATAAATGACATGACTGATAATTTAATATATCATACCGAACATGCATATCTGATGCATATGTAACTGATTTATGAATGCATGACTGAGTGTTCTGATGAACCAAGGTTCTCATAATGAGAATGCATATCTGATTCATGATTATATAACTGAACTAATACTATAATGCATGAGTGAATATGCAATGGTATTTAATGCCAAATTTATAATAGAATTCTGAACATGAAATGGATACCAAGCTAGTCACAGAAATCTAAACATGAAACTGAAAAGCTTAAGGAGAACTGTTACCTTAAGCTAGACCTGAGTTGGCGGAGAAGAGGTAAGGATACTTGGTACGCATGTCTGCTTTTACTTCCCAAGTATCTCCCTCAACGAACTGATTTCACCAAAGAACTTTGACTAGAGGGACTTCTTTGCTCCTCAGTCTACGAGTCTGATAGTCTAGGATTTCATCCAAAATCTTTTCATAAGAGAGGTTGCTTTGAAAATCTATGCTCTGAACAGGGACTACAACTGTTGGGTGACCTATGCACTTCTTGAGCAAAGAGACATGAAAGACTGGATGAACTGAGGCTAGATCTGAAGGCAATTCGAGCTCATAAGCTACCTTGCCTAAACGACTGAGAATTTTGAAGGGCCGATATATTGGGGAGTGAGCTTTCCCTTCTTGCCAAATATCTTTACTCCCTTCATAGGAGAGATCTTTAGATAGAAAAAATCTCCAATCTCAAACTCGAGATCCTTTCTTCGCACATCTACATAAGACTTTTTTGGCTCTGAGCCACCTGGAGTATTTCTCATTATGGACTTTCTCTAAGTCATCGAATAATAACTCAAGCCCTAGGACTAAGGCCTCACTAACTTTGAACCAACCAACTAGAGATCTACACCTCCTACCATAAAGAACTTCGGATAGAGCCATCCGAATACTCGAATGATAGCTTTTTTTGTATGCAAACTCAATCAAAGGCAAGTGGTCATCCCAACTACCCTTGAAATCAATTACACACTCCCTTAGCATATCTTATAAAGTCTGAATGGTCCTTTCTGCTTGACCATCTGTCTGAGGGTGGAAGGTTGTACTGAGATAAACTTGGGTACTAAGACCCTTTTGGAATGCTTTCCATAAATGAGAGGTGAACTGGGTACCTTTTTCTGAATTAATAGATAACGAAATACAGTGCAATATGACCAACTATCTGATGTAGCATTTGACGCAATCCTCGGCTGAATAAGAGGTATGGATTTGGTCATCCTATCTACAATGATCCAAACTGAATCATGTTGGCAATGAGTACGAGGCAAACCCATCACAAATTCCACGTTCACTTTTTCCCACTTCAACATAGGAATACTGAACTCCTGTATAGACCCAATAGGTTTTGGATGCTCTATCTTAACCTACTGACATGTAGAGCACTAAGCCACAAACTCTGCAATATCTCTCTCTATCCCACTCCACCAATAGATTTCCCATAAGGCACGGTACATCTTAATGGCCCCTGGATGAATAGAGTAGTGCGTACCATGCACTTCTATAAGAATTTGCTGCCTTAAGTCATCTACGCCTGGAACACACAGATGACCCTGAAAATGAAATACACCATCTCCCCCTTGGAAGAAAACCTCTACTTTCTGATCCTAGACTGACTCTTTTAACTTTAAAAGGTTGGGATATCTATCTTGCTTTTCTTTCACCTTAGAAACTAGAGATGATTCTGAACTACTCTGAGCCCATATGTCACCCTCCTCTAAATCGACTAAGCGAACACCTAGTCTTGCATGCTAATGGATTTCATGAGCTAACTTCTTCTTACTATCCTTAACATAAGCAACACTACCTATAGACATTCTACTGAGAGCGTTGGCCACAACATTGGCCTTGCTCAGCTGATAAAGAACACTCATGTCATAATCTTTCAAGAACTCTAACCACCTTCTCTAACAAAGATTTAGCTCTTTCTGAGAAAAGAAATACTGAAGGCTCTTATGATCTATGAACACATCTACATGAACCCCGTATAGATAATGCCTCTAAATCTTTAAGGCAAAAACTGTGGTTACTAACTCAAAATCATGAGTTCGATAATTCTTCTTATGGGGTTTAAGTTGCCTGGAGGTGTAGGCTATAACCTTACCATGCTTCATGAGAAAACAACCCAAACCTACTCTGGATGCATCACAATACACCACGAACCCATCTAGACCATCTGGAAGAGCTAAGACTAGAGCTGAGGTGAGTCGAGTCTTTAAATCCTGAAAACTCTTCTCGCAAGGATCTGACCCCTGAAACTTGACTTTATTCTAAGTCAATCTGGACATAAGGGATATAATAGAAGAAAATCCCTCAACAAACCATCTGTAATAGCTAGCCAAACCCAATAAATTCCTGATATCTAATGGAGAGACAGGTCTAGGCCAGTTTCTTACTACTTCGGTCTTTTGAGGATCAACCTTAATTCCATCGCCGGAAATGATATCACCAAGGAATGCTACTAACCTTAGCCAAAATTTGAACTTACTAAATTTGGCGAATAACTGATGATTTTTAAGAGTCTGCAATACTATTCTGAGATGGTCTGCATGATCCTGCTCACTATGGGAGTAAACAAGGATATCATCTATGAGGACTATGATGAACATATCCAATTACGGCTTGAACACGCGGTTCATCAAGTCCATGAAAGTTTCCAGGGAATTGGTAAGACCAAATGACATAACCAAGAATTCAAAGTGACCATACCGAGTACGAAAGGCTATTTTTAGAATATCACATTCTCTGACTCTGAGCTGATGATAGCCTGATCAGAGGTCTATCTTAGAGAAATAACTGGCACCCTAAAGTTGGTCAAACAAGTCATCGATTCTAGAAAGTGGGTATTTGTTATTAACTGTGACTATATTGAGCTTACAGTAATCAATGCATATTCTTAGAGAACCATCTTTATTGAACACGAATAAGACTGGTGCACCCCACGGGAACACACTAGGTCTGATGAATCCCTTATCTAGGACATTCTTTAACTGCTCTTTCAATTCTCTAAGTTTTGCTGTTGCCATTCTGTATGACAGAATAGATATAGGCTGAGTATCTGGAAAAAGATCAATGCCGAAGTCTATTTCCCTTTTGGGAGGAATTCCTGGAAGATCTTTGAGAAAGCCATCTTAATATTCATGAACAACTGGGACTAATTCTAGACTAGGAGTTTCAAAACTAGTTTTATTAACTGGAACAAAATGATAGAAACATCCTTTAGATATTATTTTCCTTGCTTGAAGGTAGGAAATAAGCTGACCTTAGAAAGCTAAAGGGCTACACTTCTACTCTAGGACAGGTTCATTCAGAAACTGAAACTAGACTATTTTATTTCTGTAGTCGACTGTGGCATAGTAGGAATGAAGCCAATCCATGCTGAGAATGAAATCAAAATCAGTCATCTCTAATTCGACTAAGTCTGCTAAGGTGACTTTCTAAAATATCATAACCGGGCAGTTTCTGTATACCTGCTGGGCTATGATGGTTTTACCCACTAGGGTAGAGACTGAAAAGGGCTCTGCTAGAATTTTGTGACAGACTCTGAAATCAACTACTATATAGGGAGTAAAAAAAGACAAAGAAGCTCCTGGATCTAGCAAAGCATAAATATGCACATGAAAGATCTGTAACATACCAGTAACCACATCAGGAGAATTTTTCTTATCTTGATAGGACTGGAGAGCATAAAGTCGATTTAGGTGTTGCCCACTAGTAGCACTAGAGGTGGCACTTTACTGATTTGGGCGATCGAACTGAGCTGGGGAACGGTTCTGCTGACCCTGAGGACCAGGCTAAGGACAGCTTAGTTCGATCCCTCAAATCAGCAGGGTGCCTCTTCCAGTGCCACCAGTAGGCAACGCCCAAACAAACTTTATGCTCTTCAGTCCCAACAGGATCAGGAAAGTTCTCCCTATGTGGTCACTAGTAAGTTACAAGTTTTCTATTTGCATGTTTATGCTTTGCTAGATCCAGGAGTTTTTTTGTCCTTTGTTATTCCATATATATCATTTGATTTTAGAGTCAGTCCCAAAATTCTAGCTGAGCCTTTCTCAGCCTCCACCCCTGTGGGTCAGTCTATCATAGCCCGATGGGTATACAAAAACTGTCTAGTTATGATATCTCCAGAAGTTAGGCTTTTAAATTTCCATAGTAATATTAGTATGTGTAGAAAAGTAATGAGTAGGAATGATTCCCAACCCATCTTTACCTCAGTTCATAGTTTTGTACTTAAGTCATCACGATATCTACGCATGTTTATCTTCTCAACTCCATAAACATAGCTTATATTTATGCATTTTCCATAGAATCATGTTCGTTTCTAGTTCTTAGTCCGAGGAGTTCTAATTCACACAGAAGTACGAATCATATTTCATGAACACGGGAGTTCCAAACTCAGGTCATGTATCTTATGACTTCTGCACTCGTACTTTACAGTATGTTTAGTCCCAGTTACTGTCTGAATCATAGTCTCACTTATAGTCTTAGTTATAGTATCCATCTCAGTCCAGTAATCAGATCAGAAACTCAGTTTAATTTTAAGTTTGCTCGATCATAGCGTACAGTTATTAGTTATTCAGTTATAAGTATTTCAATACCTCAGTTTACAGATTATTTCAGAACTATATTATATGTTTAGTCTTGCATTCTCAGATAATACAGTTTTCACGAATTCATGCTCAGTTGTCTCATGTTACTCAGTCAGTCCCTTTCTCATAAGTATGATACTCTACAGTTTCAGTCCAGTTATTTAAACTAAGTACAGTTCAGCCTTGCATACCCAGTATTCAGCTATCAGTTATTAAGTTAATCAGATAAGTTAGTATGCTTAGGCATTCATGCGTAGCACCCATGCGAATATCTTTCAGTAGTCATAAGTGAAGTGTCGTACTAAGGTGGAGAGTATAGTTGAGTGAGTATTCAAGGGATATGTCAAAGCTTGAAAATTTGTAGTTGCAGTGCATAAGTCTTAGTCACTCTATCTTAGATGATGATTCGTAGGCCTCACCTTATATTATAGAATTCTAGCCACGTTGTGATGTCTTATTCAGACAATGCCAAGCTCTCCTTGCTCCCTAAAGTTCCAATTGAGAATAAGTTTCCAGTATGAGTAAGTCCTTAAGTCCAGTAATTCAGTTTAGCAGTTAGATGGATAAATCATATGGTATGGTTTTCCATTTTTCCATCTAGTCACACTATCCGAGGTCTCATAAATGTAACTATTCTAAGATGGACCAACTCAAAAGTTAAATTTTCAGCTCAGTTCATGTATCATTCCCCATTTTCAGGCCCCAGATATTCAGTCATGATTCAGTTCATAGGTGCCTTGTGTATCACCACAGTTTTCCTCAGTATCTCAGCCAAGACAGTATTCTTTGGGGGACATAATGTCCCAAGGGGTAGATGCACTATAACCCCAAGATTTTATGACCTAAACCTCCCAGTTTTCTTTATATAATGAATCTAGTTTGGAGTAGTGGGTACTCATAAGTTGAACCTCAAGTTCCAATCATAGTCGTAAGCCATGTATTCAAAGGGCTCAATTCAGTTCATGATATACAGTTCATGCATCACATTCCAGTTTCAATTATATTCTCATGTTCCCTTTCATGCATACTCCAAAAAAAATGATCTTGGGTTCATCAGTATGATTCAGTTAAATTAATAGTTTCTCCTTGAACTTACTCACTTCCATGTTCAAATTACCTTTAGAAGCTTGGTATCAATTACCATTGCATATTCAGTCATAGGCTCATGAGTCAGTCCAGTCATGTACCCATGCATCAGATATGCATGTTTAGTGTATATATATAAGAAAATTAGCTTAACAATATTCCCAGTTATGCATTCATGAATCATGTTCACCTATGTACTCCTACATCAGATATGCATGTTTAGTATGAAATCCAGTATTTCAGAAATATTAGTCATGAAATCATATTTCAGTTGTGTATGTCTAGTGTCTAAATTCAGTATACCAGTATTCCCAACTTAGTCAGTCTTATTTGAGGATGAGTGTTCCTAAGGGGAGATATTATAGTTAATTCATGATCAGGAAGTTCAATAGGTGTTCCCAGACGAGTTTGGATTTTTTGGACCTCATTTAGACCCTATTTGAGTGCTCAAAATAAAGGGTCGATGCAATCTCAATGCATCACATCGACCATCGCATCGATGGATGATTTTTCCCCCAGCTCCAGTGCAAATTCCAGTGAACCGATTAAAACTTGATACGACGTGTTCGCTATCGCGTCAATGCCAATGATGCAGCACGTCGGTAACACAGTTTATAGGCATTAAAAGGCCGCTTCCTTAGGGTTAATTAGGTCTTTTTTCCATGATCTTTAGCCCCCAAAACACGAAATTAAACCCTTTGAAGAGCAATTATACTCATCATTCTCAAAATTTCTCAACAACAAAACCCTAGGTGTTCAAATTTCAAATCAAAAACTCAAGAACTCACTATCAATCTCTCAAAATTCATCAACTAAGGTATGTGAAGTGTTCATCCAAGGGTCCCTTCCACCCTTGGAGTCCAAGAAACTATTTTTAAACTACAAGTTTATGGATTTCATGAATTTCATGTTAGGTTTGATTATGTTCATGTTTATAATGATTAATTGGGATTATAATTCATGTTTTATGATACGTTTCATGTGAGGTTAACTAATATGTGTGTAATATCATGAGGATCTATGTAAACCCCTTGAAATTGTCAATAGGGATATGAATTACAATGTCTACTTGTTGTTTAGTGTTATGTGCATATATATGCTCACCAAGTGCTTAATGAATTGTTCATGTGAACTAATAAGGGAATGAAATCATGTCATGCTAGCTAATTTGCAAGTAATACCATGCAAGAGTTTGATAAGATATCTCTATAGATGCATTATGAATTTAATATACATGCTTATGCTAAGCAAGATCAAGTGATGCTTTATTTTTATGCTATTGAGTCTTGGGGGTATTTAATACTCGATAATTTAGATGTTTACTTAGAGCCAGTGTCAATTATGAAGTAATATCAGTAGTGACTCGATTAGTAGAACTCAGACAGTTACAAAAACACAGGAAATATTAATAATGTTTGTAATTCAGTCATAGGACTCAGTGTAGACCTCAGTAGTACTCTGTTCTCAGTCAGTTAATAGAATTCAATAGTATTCCGTCAGTCCATGAAACTCAGTGAACTCAGTTCAGTTCAATCAAGCAGTAATATTGGTAAAAAATTAGTCCAGTCTAGTACAGACTTAAAATCGGTTCTATGTTGTTAAGTTAGGAGTAGGATTTAGCACCGAGCGAACCCAGGGATGGGGGCATTCCTGTCAACAGAGGGTTTGACCCTTAGTAGTAATGCTTGCGTTACAAAACTACGTAGCTAGCGTAGGTTGAGATATCTTCCTACTAGATACTATAAGTATCTCATATGAGTTTTCTACCAACAAGGATTGACGGAAGAGCTTCCTGTCAGAGAGGGTTAACTCATAGCTTGTCCTTACCCGTGGCATGGTATTGACACCCTTCCAACAGGGGTTACAGGTTGGACCCCAATCAGATTAGAGAGGGGCATATTGGTTAGATGATTACCTCCCACATTCTCAGTTTCAGTCTCAGTATCGGAATATAACTCAATTTAGTTCTACAGATTCAGGACTATCAGATATAGTTACTCAACTCAGTATGGAACTCAGTATAGTTCCACATAATTTGGGACTGTCAGATACAGTCATTCAGATAATCAGTGATACAGTATCAGTAACCTCAGATATTAGTTATGTATTCAGACTCAGTACTCAGTATTATCACGATCTTAGTTACAGTCTATGTATTCATGCATGTAATCTTATTCAGTCATACTCATGTTATTCAGTTAGAATTGTTCATGCATATGAACCCATGCATTTCAGCCTACCTCACTAAGCATACCAGTACATTCAAAGTACTAACGCATGTTTTTTGCGCTATGATGTCTTATATCATAGGTTTAGACGCGCAGGCTCCAGATCAGCCTTAGCAGTTCAGATTTTCAGCTTTCAAAGTAGTGGTGAGTCATCATAGTTTGAGGACATTCTTATTATTTTCAGTATTTCTTTATTATTTTTCAGTAGTCAGAGTTAGTTGGGGACTTGTCCCATAAAATCCACAGTTCAGACAATTTAGAGGCTTTCCAGACTAGAGTTTTTTTAGACAGTTGTTCAGTTTTAGAGTACTTATATTTAGTTTTGGTATTTTGATACCGCATTCAGATTTATTTATAGATTTGAACCTTATGGCATATGTTTTGGCCTATTTCTGCAATCATTACAGTATGTATTACAAAGTTATTGCAGTAGGTACTAGTCATGGGTTAGCTTTCAGTTCTTTGGGATTATGAGCATTGTGTATCATCTGGGGTACAGAATCGGGGTGTAACACTTTATTGATAACATTTTTCTCTATTCCCGTAACAAAAATGATCATGCAAAACATCTCAAAATAGTATTATAGACTCTTAGAGCCCATCAGTTGTTCTCTAAATTTATTTAGTAAGTGTGAATTTTGGCTAAGATTAGTAGCCTTCCTTGGCCGTATTTTTTTTTTATGATGGCATTAGAGTTGATCCTTAAAAGATCTAAGTGGTGAGAAACTGGCCTAAACCCATCTCTCTGTTAGATATCAGGATTTTCTTGGATTTAGCTGGCTATTACCGATGGTTTGTTGAAGGGTGTTTGTCTATTGCATCCCCCATGTCCAGATTAACTCAGAAGAAAGTTAAGTTTTAGTGGTAAAATTCTTATAAGAAGAGTTTTCAGGAGTTGAAGACTTGAATCACCACAACCCCAGTTTGAACATTGCCTGATGGTTCAGATGGGTTTGTTGTGTACTATGATGCTTTAGAGTTGGTTTGGGTGTGTTTTAATGCTGAAGGGTAAGGTTGTGGCTTATGCCTCTAGACAACTTAAGCCCCATGAAAAGAATTACCCCACCCTTAATCTTGAGTTAACAGTTGTTGTGTTTGCCTTAAAGATTTGGAGGCACTATTTGTATGGGGTACATGTTGATGTGTTCACAGAGCACAAAAACTTGAAGTATGTGTTTATGTATATGGATTTGAATTTACATTAGATAAGGTGGTTAGATTTGTTGAAAGACTATGATATAAGTGTTTGTTACCACCTAGGCAAGGCCAACATAGTGGCAGATGCCCTAAGTAGATTGTCTATGGGTAGTATTGCTCATGTTGAGGATGACAAGAATAAGTTAGTTCAGGAAGTTCATCAGCTTGCTAGGTTAGGTGTTATTTTGGTTAATTCAGCTGAGGTTAGCATTTGGGTTCAAAATAGTTCGGATTCTTTGGTTGCCAAAGTTAAAGAAAAACAGGATAGGGATCCTAGTCTGGTGAAGCTAAAGGATTCAGTCGGGGATTAGAAAGTAGGGGTTTTCTCTCATTTGCCAAGATAGACTATGTGTGTTGTGTGTTGATGAGTTGAGATAGTGAATTCTTGTAGAGACGTATGGTGTGCATTACTCGATTCATCCAGGGGCCACGAAGATGTATCATAATCTGCAAGAAATCTATTAGTGGGGTGGGATGAAGATAGATATTGCAGAGTTTGTAGTTAAGTACTCTACTTGCCAACAGGTTAAGATTTAACATCAAAAGCCTAGTAGATTTTGTGATAGGTCTACCTCATACTCGTAGCAGCATAATTCTATTTGGGTCATTGTGGACAGGATGACCAAATCAGCCCATTTTTTACTAATCCATACTTCTTATTCAGATGAGAACTATGCCAAGCTCTATATTAAAGAGTTGGTTAGGTTGCATGGTGTTCCGTTGTCTATCATCTTAGACAGAGGTACTAGGTTTACCTCTCACTTTTGGAAAGCTTTTAGAAGGGTCTTGGTACCTTAGTTCACCTTAGTACAGCCTTTCACCCTCAGAAAGACGGTCAGGCAGAGAGGACCATTCAGACCCTTAAGGACATGTTGAGAGTGTGTGTAGTTGACTTCAAGGAAAATTAGGATGATCACTTGCCTTTGATTTTATTCACATATAATAACAGCTATCATTCCAGTATTCAGATAGCTCCATTTGAGGCTCTATACGAAAGGAGATGTATATCTCTGATTAGTTGGTTTGAGGTAGGTGAAACCACTTTGATAGGGCCTGACTTGGTGTTTGATACTTTGGAGAAAGTTTAGCTAATCCGGGAAAGGCTTAAGGCAGCCCAAAATCGACAGAAATCTTATACAGATATGACGAGAAAGGATCTTGAATTTGAGATTGGAGATTTTATGTATCTAAAAATCTCTCCTATGAAGGGGGTAAAGAGGTTTGGTAAGAAAGGGAAACTTAGTCCCTGATATGTTGGCCCTTACTGAATTTTGAGCCATTTCGAAAAGGTAGCTTATGAGCTTGAGTTTCCTACAGACTTACCATTAGTGCACCCAGTATTATATTTCTCCTTATTGAGGAAGTGTATTAGTGATCCAGCTGTAGTTGTTCCCTAATAAAGCGTACATGTTCAAAACAGCCTATCTTACGAAAGAATTCCTGTCGAGATTCTTGATCGACAAACTCGTACACTAAGAAACAAAGAAGTTCCCCTAGTCAAGGTTCTTTGGCGGAATTAGTCCGTTAAGGAAGCCACTTGGGAAGCAGAAGCAGATATATGGACCAAGTATCCTCATCTTTTCTTTGCAAACTTAGACTCAGCTTAAGGTAACAATCTTCTTAAAATTTCTCTTTTCCATGCTCAGTTTCAGCTATATATCATTCTCATGTCAGTCATGCATTCACAGAATCAGTTCTGTCATGTGTCATATTTCAGACTCAGTCATGTAAGCACAATTTTATCAAGAATATCCATCATGTAATCTCAATTCCTTAGTGCTTTCAATTTAACCAATCTCATTCGAGGACGAATGTTCCCAAGGGGGAGATATTGTAGTACCCTAAAGATCTGAACCAATGTTAAAACCATGTTTCAAGCTCATGCAAAGTACATTATAGTTCCCTGGTAGTTTTATGAGTGAGTTTGATGTATATTAAGGCCTCAAATAACTCCCAACAATTACACGGATCAAAATATTCCTTACCGATTGAGTTTTCGAGAAGAATGTTGTTATAGTCAACTTCAAATGAGCATATCTTTTGTTCTACTCAGAATTTTCAAGATCAAGACCCACCAACTTGTATGAAATTGAATTAGCTTTCCAACAATATCAATTTGTCTAAATTCGATACTCGAGTGAGAAGTTATGGCACTTTTAGTGAAAAATAGTAGCCCAACGTGATAAGGCCACATCGCGGTGATGGACAAAATCACGTTTGTCCTTTTCTAGTGGACCACCGTGATAATACAGCATCGCGGAAAGGAGCAAATTCATATTGAGTGAGGCAATGTGATGGCACCGCGTCGCACCAAGGTGCCAGTTCGGAATTATCCATTTCTAGTGGTGCAACGCGATAGCACAGCGTAGCGCCGTTGGGAAAAATAGGGATTGTCAGTTTCCAGTGGTGCAATGTGATTGCACCGCGTTGCGCTGAAGGCCAAAATTGGGATTTCCAGTGCAGTTCCACGATTTAATTTCCCATGGGAATTTAAGTCCTTTCCCTTCACTTTATTCAGTCCAAACACGGGATTTAAGTCCCAATAGAGAATTATTTTCTCATTATTTCACAATACTCTAAAAATTAAAGTAACCTCTTTCAAGAACAAACCCTAACTCATCCAACATTCAAGATCAAGCTTCAAGAATTAATCAAGAACTTTCTCAATTTCACCAACTAAGGTATGTTAAATATTCATCCATGGGTCCCTTCCACCCATGGAGTCCAAGTATTCAATCTTAAATTCAAAGTTGTGATCTTTACAAGTCATTGTGATTTTTAATTATGATTTTAACCATGAATTCCCATGAATTGAAATTCTATACCATGTTTACATGAAATTAATGTTGTTATTAAACCCCACACGTTTGAATAATGTTATTTGTTGATTTAAATCATAACTAGTGATGTTGATGTTGAAATCATGCTATTTATACATGCTTTAAACTATTCCCATGCTTAGCTTACACTATGAATATCAAGTGTTTGATGAAATGGCTACAAGAATGAATTTTGAATAAATGTTTTCATATTATGTCCTTAAAGTTTTAATACTATTTTGCTATTATTGCTATCGAGTCTTGGGGGTTATGAATACCCGAAAACATAGTTGTTTACTTAGTCTCAGTATCTTCATAATAGTTTCAGATAAATCATGAGTGCCATTAATTCAGTCAGTTATCATAGTCAGTTAAACTTAGAATAGTTTAGTATTCTGAGTCAGTTCCGTTGGAGTAGGATTTAGCACCAAGCAAACCCAGGGATGGGGGCTCACCTACCAATTGAGAGTGTGACCTTTAGTAGCAGTCCCCGCATTCCATAACTGCGTAGCCAGTGTAGGTTCAGATGTTAATCTGCTAGGTGAAGGTTGATCTCATATGGGTACCTTCCAGTTGAGGGTAACCTTTAGTCTTTCAGGATAACACTTTAGTGGATCCACGAAGCCAGTGTTAGTACCCATGGAATGGTACTAATACTCTTCTAACTGGGGTCACAGATTGGATCCCAAATTGCTCATTAGGGCATGTCGGTTAGATGATAGCTCATATATTCTCAGTCCAATCATCAGCTCGGTAATTCAATTTCAGTTTTTCTTGACCATAGCATACATATATCATATATTCATTTATCAGTACTCAGTATTTTAGTTTATAGATTATATTCAGAACATATTTTATGCTTGGTCATGCATTCTCAATATTTACAGATTTCATGTATTCTATTCATTACTTCATGTTATTCATTCAGTCAGTTATTACTCATGTACATGTAACCATACATATCGACCTACCTCATTTAGCATACCAGTACATTCAAAGTACTAATCATATACTCATTTCTTGCACTATGATGTATCATACCATAGGTTCAGACGCTCAGTTCCCGGATCATGCATAGACTTTCTAGATTATCAGACATCGCAGTGGTGAGTCCTTATATTTTGAGTACATGGTTTATTTACCTTAAATTATTCATTCGTTTTTAGTATTTTTCCATTCAATCAGAGTTAGTTGGGGGTTTGTCCCATTAGCTCCACAGTCAGTTAGTAGATGTTTTTTAGACTAGTACAGATAATAAGAAAATCTTCAGTTTTAAGTTATCATTGTTAGACGTTTTATCAGTATTGTTTTGTAGACTTTATTAGAACTATGACTTAAAAACCTTATGGAATTATATCCATTGTTTTTTGCATATGATCTCTTGTTATCAGTTTTATTCACTGCTCACAGCAGGTACCATCTCATGGGTTAACTTGTGGTCCCTCGAGACTGTAAGCACTGTGTGATACCCAGGTTCTACTCTTGGGGCATTACAAACTTGGTATCAAAGCCTAAGGTTTTAAAGTGTCCTAGGAAATCTGAAAGCAGCGTCAAGTAGAGTCTTGTGCATGAGTGTGATGTGCGCCACACTTATGGACAAGAGGTTGCAAGGCATTTTAAGAAAAGTTTCCCTTCTTTCATTGTTCATGTCATGCCACTGAGCATAATCTCATGATAAAATCTCTGTCTAATCGATTCTACCTTCCGTTTGCAGAACATGCCTCCCAAAAAGACAAACATAAGAAGAAATGTGAACTAGCCAGCACCTCCGCCTATTCAAGAAGATCCCCTGAATGAGCATGTTTATTATGCAGAGTTCAGATCTGCATTCACTACTCTATCTCACTCTAGTGAGGCTTAGAATGTTCAGCCAATCGTTGTTCCGGCCAACCCAGTGGCCAACACTGCCGTAGTTATGATTTGGCACTTTATCCAAATGAATCCTCCTCTATTTTTGGGATCCAAATCTGAAGAGGGTCCGTAGGAATTCCTAGACATGGTCCAGAAGGTAACAGATATTATAGGGGTGACTTATAGTGAGAGTTCTAAATTGGCTTCTTACCATCTATAGGATGTATCCCATACCTATTTTAAGCAGTGGAAAGAAGATAGAGGCACAGATGCAGGGCTTGTAGTGTGGGAGAAGTTTTCTACTTCCTTCTTACATAGATTCTTCCCGTTGGAGCTGAGGGAAGCCAAAGTGTTAGAGTTTATCAACTTAAGATAGGGCAACATAAGTGTGAAAGAGTATTTCCTTAAGTTTACTCAACTAGCTAGGTATGCTCCTCATGTGGTGGCTGATAATAGATCTAGGATGAGCAAGTTCATGTCTGGGGTATATGAAAGTATAGTCAATAAGTGTAGGACTACGATGTTAATTAAATAGATGGACATATCTAGGCTTATGGTCCATGCTCAATAGATTGAGGAAAATAAGCTTAAGGAGAAGGAGAAAGAGAACAAGAGGACTAGAACATATAACTTTAATTTTACTAAGCCAAAGTCAGAAGGTGGTAACCATCCTTAATTTCATCAGAAATCTTCAGCAACTTCCCCATCTTCAGCTAGTGCCCCTGTGCCAAGGTTCAAAAATGACAATCGAGATAGAGCGTAAGGCTCTACGTCCCAAGACAGTGTAAACAGTGGTCGTATAAATTCTCTTTGCCAAAAATATGGTAGAAACCATAAGGGTGTGTGTATATTCGATAGTGACATATGTTTTGGGTGTTTCAAGACAGGCCATAGAGTCAGGGATTGCCCAAAGAGTGGTCAGTAGGGTCAATCCAGTCGCCCCCCATTTCTAGCCGACCGCCCGACTCAGCAGGGTGCCACTTCCAGTGCCACCAGTGGTCAGCGTCCAAATAGATTGTGTGCACTTAATCCCAACAAGATCAGGAGAATTCTCCTGTTGTAAACAATAGGTAATCTGCTGAAAATAATTTTGTGGTATGTTGTGTTTAGTTCCTGTTATACCTCATTTTATTGATGCATAAGTTAATAAAAAAAATATTTTATATAATAAATAATAATATTTATGTTCACAACAATGAGTTAAAAATATCAAATTCCATAACTAACAATAACTCAAGTTTTGTTATCACAACGATCATGGTGGATTACGATCCGGGCATGTAGTTCTTTTGTGGCCACGTTCTTACATATGGAGCACTTAATTTTTCTTGATGGAAATGATTCTCTGACTCCATCCCTCCTCTTACATCACCTTATTCCTGGTTTTATAGTGCTTGGGTCAATATATAAAGGAGGTATTTATCTCCCCAAAAGCTCTAAAGGAACAACCCAAGATTCTTTGAAAGGCACCGAATTAATGTTCTTACTATATGCCATTATATATATTTCCACCAAATAATATGAAGATGAGCACTCATAAATTTTAGTTTCATATTGTGCACCGTATTGGGCTCAAAGCGCTGCCATAGCATGTGGACAGGGTATTTTGTCCAAGTCAAAAACTCTACACATACAAGATCTTGTTTGAAGACTGATTGTTACAATATCACCATGATCATTAATACTGAACTTGTAATATTCTATTTGATGAGCAAATAACCTATTACCCAAACTGACGTTTGTTGATATTTAGTTTTTGCTTCTAGAACAAATTTGGTTCCTGCGTTTGCGAACTGCATATGCCTTTTGTGAAATAATTCGCTATACTTCTTGTTTATTTCATCAAATATTGCCACGATGGAAAATTCTCTTTCAACGCCAAATAATGAATTCACTGGTTCAACTATGTTTGACATCATAATATTATACCTATACAAAAAATCACTTAGTATGAAATCATACTAAACTTGTAACTCAAACCAGACATTTAATTCATAAGAATATACCTATTTGCCAGACTGAATACCCGGCTCTATCTCTCAAAACTGACGCATGCGAGATGTTTTATAGTCTTGGAATGCATATCCATTATTTAATTAAAATGGTCAAAAAACTCATCTCTATTATATTCTTAAGCTACTCTATAAAAAAGAGTCATGACCCTTTTGTTCTAAAAGTTGTTTCGAATATTATTGCTAAGATGCCTCATGCAACAACCAAATTGAGCTGAAGTGTAGAAAATTGAACCCATCTTTGGGATACTTAGGTGCCTATCCAAAATAAAACAAAACTCTTTGATATCTTCAATGAAGCTTCTTATTTGTTCAAAAAAATCCATAGAAGGTATTACATTTCTTATTCGCTAAACGAAAAGTGGCAGAAAAGATGTGACTCTCCGCATCTTGTGCCACTGCCGCTAGAAAAACTCCATTATACTTGCTCTTTAAAAAGGTCTTATCGGTGGCTATGACTTTTCTCAAATGTTTAAACCAAGAATCCAAGCACCATAAGATACAAAAAAAGTACTTGAACTATCCGTTTTTATCAACATTCAACGTCGTCTTACTTCCAGAATTTGTGGACTCAAGCATATAATGATAGGCATTGATGACTTCATACCCGTGCTCGTGTGTCCCCCTAACCAAGTCCTTGGTAATACCCATGGCCGTATATATTTTCCAATAACTGACTATAACACTCAATTCTACAAGGAATTGATTGTCCATATCACTTGTAGAAGGGCCTTTGCCATTGGGGAATCTATTCTTGAAATATTGACTGAGGACCTATGCCGTGGCATGAGGATTTTGGCCCGTAATATGCTCCGAACCATATGTGTGATACCTTTTATAGACATTAGTGAAGAATCTGTCAAAACTTAAGTATTTCACAGCCCTCAACCACCACTTATAGTTTAGATTAGCACATCTGAAGGAAAAGACTATGCTCAAATTAATCAACTTCTTTAGCCTAAAATCTTTTTTCAAGCAAGTAATAAACAAAGAAGTACATAGTTCTTTCTTATCCTTGAATGAAATTCCCTTGTAAAAGCTAGTCTCATCATCTTGACGATTGCTCGACTGGGTTGATTAAGAAGAAGTGACCATTTATTGCTCGTAACAATGGGTGTAGGTATTTGATCATCATCTGTAATATTCATGTCTAGATTATCCAACTTATCATCAAAGATGTCTTGTTATTATTGTTATTCTACATTCTGGTTCCCATTCTCTCTCAGTTTTCAACCACATACACTTTTAACACCGGCCTAGCCAAATCACTAAGATAAGCACGCAACCGAACTTGATCGGTTATCTTGAAAGGTAGTACCCTCTGATTTTCAAAGATCTATGCACGTAGCTGATGATGAGTTCTTTCGATTGATAATTCAATCCACAATAGCTGATGATTAAGTTCACAAAATAATAATACGAAACATCACTTTGGAATGTCATAGCTATTGTATCTATCATTTTACCCTCCTTCTAATGCCATACATATTGATTGTCTTCTCGATTCATTCACTATGACAATCCACCCCTATTGTTATTGATCACTCCATTAGTGGTACCTAAATAAAGACATTTATTAAAAAAGTTAATAATGACATCATAATAAAATTAATAATGATTTTATAGTACCATAACATAAACACCAATAGATGAGTAATATTTTGCAATGGGTGAATAATATGTTGCAATAGATAAGTTATATGTTGCAACAGATGACTCACTTGTTGATAATTCATGTTACGGTACTATAGAATCTAAAGTTGATTCCAACAAATGAGTCATCTGTTGGAACAGGTGACTCATATGTTGCAATAAATTATCTATCTATTGCAACAGATAAAGAGCCTATTGGGATAGAGGTTACGGTACTAAAGAACCTTTGAAGCTGATTCCAACAGATGAGTGACATACTGCAATAGGTAATTAACTTGTTGCAATAAATGAGTTACCTGTTGCAACAGACGAATAGTCTGTTGGACTCGAGTTCAGGTTCTGATACAACAGGCTATAATCTAGTTCAATAGATGACTCCTCTATTGCAACAGATAACTCTCCTATTGAAACAGATGACCGATCTATTCGATTCATGTTATGATGCTTTAGAACCATAAAAATGAATCCAACATGACTCATCTATCACAAACGATAAATGATCTATTGAAATAGATGGTTCTTATATTGGATTCATGTTCGGGTTCTATTCATTCTTGAAAAAATAGCACAGTAGCAGTGTACCCAAATGATAAATTTAACTAAAAATTATAATTTTACTTACCAAAGTCACTTAAGAAGTAATGTTGAAGTGATGTACCAAGAAAAATTTGACCTAAAAATCAGTCAAATAGTAGCAGTAGCGGTAACAACAACAACAATGGTCAACAAGAAGAAGATAATGATGCTAATGATAAAGAAGATGATGATAATGAAGCAAAAGATGATGAATAAAGCAGCAACAACAATGAACAACAAAAATCGTGAAGAGAGAGAAAATAACAATAATTGAGAAGAGAGAGAAGAATGCATTTTTCCCTCCGTTTCTTGTTATATTAGGTCAATATTTGGATCAAAGTGTAAATTAAAAAACTTGTGCGTTATTCTCAAACTTTCCCAACTTTCTTAATCACTAATAAAGTAATTGTAGACACCTAATTTTGTCTCTCCCGGAAGCCGAATTTACCCATTTACCCCACCTTACCATACACCCTTTTAGTTGATAATTTTTCCATAAAATGATAAAAAATAATAACCAACTCTCAACAAATAACAACCTTAGCCTAACCACCTAATCCTACCCCTCATACCCACATACCCCCTTCCTCTACCCTTTTTATGTTTTTTCCTTTTCATAGATATATGCACAACTCTACACATACAGTAGATACAAATTTTTTCCATAATGCACAATGCACACACTCAAAATCCATCTTTTCCAATTCATACTCCATCAAAACCATAGAACAATACAGACATACACCTCACAGATTTGGATACTCATACACACACACCACTATAGAAAGGGAGAAGCAATAACTATTGAAAATAGAAGGGAGGAAGAAAAGTGAAAATTAGTAGAAAAAGGAAAAGGGGAGATCGAGAAAGAGACTGACAATGAGAGAGGGTATTTCTAGTGAAATCCACATTGGAATCGCCTCTAGAAAATACCTTTAATTGCTGGTTTGTTGCGGTTATGATGAAACATCACTGAAAATGATCACCAACTTCACCCCTTGACCAAATCCGCCTCTTCCATCCCCGTTTTTGGCAAAACCCATCAAAGAGAAACCAAAATCGGCCCCAACCAGTCTTAGCTCTGACAAAAACCATCATAAAATAAACCAAGCAGTAACTGCATGTACGAATTGGGTATGGATCTCTCGATATTTCTCGATTTTAGTTTAGGTCAGCAAAAAATAGAGCAAAAGGGTATATCGAGTTGGTCTTGTTCATATTGAGGTTCGGTTCGAGGTTTTTGGGTGCGGTCTCAACTTTTGGTCACTTAATTTGGCATAATAAAAGCTTCAATTGAGGTCCAATTCTACTCCTTTCATCTTTTTATTTCATTATTTATTATATTCGGTATCTTGAATAGAACATTATGTGTTGGTTGATCATTGGTGATGACTAGTTATTTGTATTGGTTCGTTGTTGGTTCTCTTGGTTATGAATTTTGTGATGAAGTGATATCTCATTAGAGAATTTAAATCGGTTGTTTGGGACGGGATTGAAAAGTAATAAAAATGAATATTGGCTCAGGTTGGTTCTTTGATTGAGTTGATTTGAAATGGATATTAATTTTCTCAAACTAGATAGTATCATTTGTTAGTCCATCAAATGGATAGGCAAACAATAGGGGTAGGCAAATTTAGAGATTATGGATTGTTGAATGGTTTTGGTTTTCTCGCATTGAAAAATGTATTCATTTAGCTGGGGAATGCCCCGAGGCCATTTGTACTTATTCACCGGGGTATGCCCCAAAGTATCTTGTATGCGAAGGATGTTCGTGATCAAGGCCCGATGCATCGAGTAGATCATAGTTTAGGATTAGTGTAGGTTAGCGTAGGTTTACATTTCAGCATTTTTATTCTGGTTTGTAATTAATTGGTTTGGACACTATTTTGGGCATTTTGACTGTTTGATTGTTTGTTTTATTATTGTGTGGTTTATACATTTCACAGTGTCGTACTAGCCGATATACTCCACAAAGAAAAAATGGTCGAACCACGGGACTGAGGGGGTGTTAGCCGAGGGGTGCCTAACACCTTCCCCTCGGTCAACAGAATTCCTTAATCAGAATCTTTGTTCGTGAACTAGTTTTGAAAGAGTCAAAAACCATTTTGAAAAAAGATTTCCAAAGGTGACTTGGAACATTAGATTAAGCCAAGTAGCGACTCTGAATTTTGATTGTTAAAAAGTCTTTTTCGAAACAAATTGTTTTCTTTTGTCACTTAATAATAAAATCCTTTCTAACTTAAAAAGAATCTTTTTTGGTTAAAACAAGTTGGTGTGAGAGCTCTGGTGACTCTGCTGGAGATTTTCAGAATTCGAGATTTATTTTGAGTTGTATCGGCTTAGTGTGACACTATAGGTGTATTGTGTTATCATTTGTGTTATTATTTACCATTGTTGAGTGCTTACGTGTTTACAGTTTTCTCGTATGTGTTACCATTTTATATCTGTCATCATTTGCATAACCCGAGCAATTTTTTTTGCAATAAGTCTCAGAGTACACGTCGTGTACACGAACTCTAGTTGAGTCGCCCTTATTTTAGAAGGGAGAGCCGTCGAACGTATGGAGTGGGTGGAAAGCTCTTGCGTCCACTATCAACCATACGTTCCCCGAACAGCCTTGTTAGTGGACCCCAACCTAGGTCAAATTTTAGGTCATGCTTATCTGCATCATATTGAGACCTAGTGAGATCCATTTGGTCCTTTGTAGGAGACTCATCCCTAAAGAATCCCTACGTGCTAATTGTTGCATCTTTGAGGGTTACAGGGTCATTTAACGGACTGATTTGGGAAAAAGCATGTGCTAGAATTAAAGAAAAGTGTGCAGACAAAGAAATGTTGAAAGAAAAAAAAGAAAAAAGAGTTTCATAGGTTTTTTCATTCTTTATGGCTTTTGTTTTTCACAATACAAAAAATTCAAAAAGATTTTTATCTTTTGCACTCATTTCTCAAAAATAAAAACATCAAAAAGTTTTTTCTTTTGTTATCTTTAACAGGCATTCATAATTCAAAAATTTCAAAAAGATTTTTTCAATAGGAGTTTTTTATAAAATAAAAATGCAAAAAAATATGGTAGAAGTTTTCTACATTTCATATAAAAAAAATACCAAAAAAATTCTTTAATAGTTGGTGTCAATTTTATGTGAAGTGTCAAATTGAAAACTCAAAAAAAAAATTATTGACGTTTATCATCGTCTGTCTTGGTCGCGCCTTTCAAGTCATGGTTCATTCTATCCATTATTGTTTAATTATTCAATTTGGATGAACTATGCAACCTGATTCTCCTCTCCCAGGAGTGAGATATGTAGGCAGACCTTCTAGGGTTCGGTGATTTTATTTTAGAAAATCAAAAAAGATTCTCTTCACTCTTCATTTAGAGTAGGTGTCATACACATGTATAAAATAAAACTACAAAAAGATTTTTCTTTAATAGTTTCAAGTTAAATTTTCATATGAAATTCAAAATCAAAAATCCAAAAAGATTTTTCTTTGGTAATCATAGGTTTCATTTTTGAATAGGGATTGTAAAGCTGGAAAAAATACAAAAAGATTTTCATCAATTCTTTTGATAATTTGTTATTTTATTTTCTTCTTAAAGTTTCAAGAAAAAAAAATAAAAAGAGTTTGATTGGTCATTTGAGTCAAAACTTCACGAACTACGCACACCTGATTCTCCTTTCTTGGGAGTGAGATACGTTGGTTCCCATTTGGGTTCGGTGATCTTTTTAGAAAAAGAAAAAAAATGAAAGATTTTGAGAAAGTGTTGAACTCTAAGGCATTTGTTATCTTTTGTTCAATTAGATTAAGGTGGTTGGTTTGTGGCATTTTGGCTGGGCCTCCACATCACACTAAATTTAAGGAAGGGTTAGTTATGTCCCGTAAGGATATAGAGAGCCACATAATGGACCAAATAAAGAGTCAGGAAAATGAGAATTTAAAGGAAAAGATTGTGAGATTAAGGCAAAAAATGATGTAAATGTATCAAGCTTGGGTCAGTGGGCTGCCTCCTCCTCCATTCCCCACTATTGACCTCGCAAATACTTTGAGATTTCCATCACAATTGTAAAGTCAGTTTCCTACTGCTGTTGATGCACCACAATATGCCTCAGAATTCACTCCAAGCCAAAATCAACCCAATGCTTCCAGCACTCATTCTCTAGATCTTTAGTGTAAATCTACCACATTGATAGCACCACCTATTATCTCTGCTTCTGTTGCCCAACTCTCTATTGAGGCTCCCACCTTGTATTTCCATCCAACAATTGTGCTTCCCTAATCTGCTAGTGAGTCAATGTTTAATACTCTTGATGATCACTATTATACTCTTGATCCCACATCTATGTTAATTGGACCACCAAAATTTATTACCAAGAAGTCTGACATGACAGAAGAGCAAGAGAAAATGGCTAGGAAAATAAAGAGTGCAAAAAAGGCTATGAAAAAATCTCTGGAACTTGCGAATTGCAAAGATGTTGCATATAAGGACTAGGGCATGACTTCAAGTGTTAACCTCCCTCGTAACTTTGAGGTATCAAAATTTAAGGAGCATGATGGGTATGAGGATTCTATGAAACACTTGGTACGATATTTTCATCAATTAAGGGGGACTAAAGAAAAGAAGAAGGAGAATGTAGCCATTGTTGTGTCAGGGCCACAATGGATCTTGAGAGGGTCAACTCAACAATACAACCATCCTCAACCTCAAATTTGTACATCTGGTCCACATGCCCACCTGCAATAAGGTTCTTCTTTGCAAAATCCAAGATATTTCACTCCACTTTCTTAATATCCTTTGAACAATGCACAATGGTATACTCATCCATCTTTCTATCCACAATGGCGTGCACCAGTACCTCAACATCATCCTTGGCCCCCACATATTTACCAAGGAACTTCTAAATCCAAGTTTCAACTGAGGTCGAAGTTTGCAAAAAAGATAAAGTCAAAGGATAATTTTACACGAAATGTGTTTGGTAGCAGTGAAAGCTCTAGTCATGATGATGTGCAAATCAGTATCAAAGATGTCAAGCTCAGCAATTGGAAAGTCACTCATCTCCTTACTTGAAAAAATTATTGATAGTTTATTTTGTTTTTCTTTCAATTTTTTGAATTATTTCAGGGTTGTAGTTCAAAATCTATCTTGTTTTATTTCTCTATCGTCTTTGTTTAACCCTTCTATTTTTTCCTTCAATGAGATGTGGCATTCCTTGTCGTTTTGTGTTATTTTAAGTTATTTGCTGGTCTTCTTTACACAATATATTTTATGTTAGTTCTAGTGTTATGACATAGTTGCATAATTTTCAGCCAGGTCTTAAAATTCAATTTAATCATGAAACATTGAATCAGAGGGCTAAAGTTAAAAAAAAAAAAGGGCATTTGAGAAATTGATAGAGTATTGAGATATTTGGTGACCACGTTGTATCCTTCTTTCAAAATTAAGGAAATTATTTTGAGAATTATAAGAATAACTTGGTCATCAATTAAAAGGCATATCTCAAATAGGCCAAATAGTGGATGTGTAATCCCTATATCAAGAGAAATAGGAAGATAATCAGCTTCATGAAAGCATGGGTCGTTCGATGTGAGGGATGTACAACAAAGGTTGAGTTGTATGTTTGACAAGTTTATAAGAAGAAGGGGCACACATGCTCTGTTAAAGTTAGTGTTGTAAAAGTGTCACAAATGATCTTCATCTTTAACTTCATATTGCATGATATGTACTTGAATTTTCAAGGATTGATATGACGAAGGAATTTCATTATTCTATCTAAACATTGTGCCATCCTTTATTTACCTCATTTGAGCTTTAGTTCTAGTTTCTTTCATACCCCTCTTTTGGAATCAAGATAGAGTCAGCAAAGTTCAAGAAAAATGACGAGTAAAAGAATAGAGTCAGAAAATTTTCAAAAAAAAAGAAGAAAATGTGTCAAAAAGAAAGAAAAGTGATGAGTGTCAAGAAAAATAGAGTCAGAAAAAATTCCAAAGAGAAAAGAGTCAATAAAAGAGAAAAAAAAAAAGAGGAATCAGAATCAAGCAAAACAAGTTGTCAGAACTACGTGTGACTTGATTATCCTCTCTCAGGGGTGAGATACGTGAGATGCCCTACTCTGGGCTCGGTCCAACCAAATAAAAAATTTAGTATTACCCAATCAAAAGAAACTGGGGCATGAATTAATCTTTGTTGTTTGAGTCGATTACAAAAGTTGTAATTCCCACCCCACTTTAAGTGTCGTTTGGGCCTCATGCTATCCTTTCTTTCTAACTCTATCCAAAAGTCAAGTAACAAACAAGAAAGACCTCAGATCAATCTTTGAGAATGTTAAGGATAAGCATGTAATAGATATGATGATGCATTTGGGTACTACTTGTCTTCCTCGGCATAAGGAATCATGAGAGAAATAAAAATGAGAGTCTTATTAGTGAAAACCCTCACGGGCACCGTAAGGCAATGGTGAGTTGAGAGAAATTAAAATGAGAGAGTTTTATTAGTAAAAACCCTCACGGTCACCATAAGATGATTCTGAGTTGACAGAAATAAAAACAATGAGAGTCTTATTGGTGAAAACCCTCACAGGAACCATAAGATGATTCTGAGTTGAGAGAAATAAAAATAATAAGAGTCTTATCGGTTAAAACCCTCACAGGCATCGTAAGACGATTCTGAGTTGAGAGAAATAAAAATAAAAGAGTCTCATTGGTGAAAACCTTCATAGACACCATCAGGCAATGGTAAGCTGAGAGAAAGAAATGAGAGAGGCTTGTTGGCGAAAACCCTTCAAGGTGTCACTAGTCGAATGAGGTCTCTGAATGCAATTGACCCAAGGAAGCAACTTTGTTTCAAGTCCATTAACTCAACAACAATTGGTGAAAAGTTTGGATTAAAAGATCAGGCAACTTAATCCAAAATGCATGGCATAATCATTAGAATTGATCATCATTTTCAGATAAAAAAATTTTCTTTATTTTCAAAAAGGGACAAACATTGTTTTTTTTCCTTCTTTATATTTATATTTTATCCTTTTAAGTCTGTCGTTCGAACAGAAAATCAATTTTCTCATGTATTTGATCAAGTCCATGTTAAAACAAGTGAGAAAGGATTTCAAAACTTGCTACCAACTTCTTCAATTGCACAAAGCAAGACAAAAGACCAACACATGAAAGAAGCATGATTGTAAGTCGAAATAAGACAAGACAAAAGTTTTGTCAGAAAACAAGTTTAGAAAATCGAGGAAATACCAAGGTTCAAAAGATTCATCTTAGAGACAAAGAAAAATAGAGATATTGTGTTTGTTTCTGCGTCACTCTTAATAATTTGAGTTTGGATCAATGGTAAAGCAAGACAGTGATACGCCATTAGTTGAAAACAAAATTAATGGGACAAGTACAAGAGAAATTGCCTCAAAAGTCAAAGACGCAAGCCAAGCACTCTGTTTTAAACTCACAAGCTTTCATTGTATGAAACAGGAACAGTTTCTACCTTCTAATCCAAGGCGTCAAAGCGCAAATATCCAGATGTACAATTTCTCATTTCTGCAAATACAAGAGCAATATTGATATACAAGTTTGGAAATCACAATTGTGGTAAAACTCATTATCTTGTACTCCTAAGGGATATATTCTCTAATTTGGGACTTTCATGTCTCATGGCTAGGAGGTGCACTCCTAATTTGAGCTGTTAGTCCTAAAAGATGCACTTTTAGTACGATCTTTCACTCTTAAAAGAAGGACTTATTGGTCTCAGTGAATCAAATTTACCCTCAAAAAGTGCATTTGTTGATCAGAATCTTGATTTATCTTTACATTATGCATTGTTGCAAGTAGTTGTGATTGGGTTTAACACCCGCTAAAGCTTTTGATGATAAACTGGGAAAAAAGAAAATTTAATTCCTATTATTTGGAACTTCATTTTAGGACACTCCTATAAAATGAGACATTAATTTTCTGAAAAATAGAATCTTTCTTTATCATAATCTTTGAGCGAGAGAAGTTTTGTTCTAGTTTTGATTTTGATTTTGATTTCAGGAGCTCGCCTGGAGAACAGGGTGATGAAATGGTAAGTTAGGAGCCCACGTAAAGAATAAGGTGGTGAAATTGCAAGTCAAGAGCAACCTAAAGAACAGGGTGATGAAGTTACAAGTCAAGAGCCTGCCTGAAGAACATGGTGATAAAATTGAAAGTCAGGAGCTTTCCTGAAGAACAGGGTGATGAAATTAAAAGTCATGAGCTCGCCTAAAGAATAGGGTAATGAAATTGAAAGTCAGGAGCTCACCTAAAGAACAGAGTGATGAAATTAAAAGTTAAGAACCCGCTTGTAGAACAGGGTGATGAAATTGTAAGTCAGGAGCCCGCCTAAAGAACAGGTTTATGAGTTGAAAGTTAGGAGCCCACCTGGAGAATAGGGTGATGAAATTGCAAGTCAGGATACCACCTAAAAAATAGGGTGATGAAGTTGAAATTCAGGAGCCTGCCTGAAGAACAGGGTGATGAAAGTGCAAGTCAAGAGCCCGCCTGAAGAATAGGGTGATGAAGTTGAAAGTCAAGAGCCTTCTTGAAGAATAGGGTGATGAAATTTAAGTTAGGAGCCCACCTAAAGAACAGGATGATAAAATTAAAAGTCAGGAGCCCACGTGAAGAACAGGGTAATGAAATTGAAAGTCAAGAGCCCTCCTGAAGAACAGGGTGAAAAAATGAAAATTCAGGAGCCCTCCGAAGAACAGGGTGATGAAAATTGCAAGTTAAGAACTTGCCTGAAGAACAGGGTGATGAAATTGCAAGTCAGGAGTCCGCCTGAAGAACAGGGTGATAAAATGGCAAGTCAGGAGCCCACCTAAAGAACAGGGTGATAAAATTGAAAATCAGGAGCCATCCTGAAGAACAGGGTGATGAAATTAAAAGTCAGGAACCCACCTGAAGAATAGGGTGATGAAATTATAAGTCAGGAGACTGCCTAAAGAACAGGGTGATGAAATTGCAAGTTAGGAGCCCGCCTGAAGAACATGGTGATGAAATTGCAAGTTAGGAGGCTTCCTGAAGAATAGGGTGATGAAATTGAAAATTAGGAGCCTGCCTGAACAATAGGGTTATGAAATTAAAAGTCAAGAGCCTGGCTGAAGAACAAGGTAATGAATTGAAAGTCAGGAGCCCGCCTGAAAAACATGGTGATGAAATCGCAAGTCAGGAGCCTGCCTGAAGAGTAGGGTGATGAAATTGAAAATCAAGAGCCCGCCTGAAGAACAGGGTGATGGAATCACAAGTCAGAAGACCGCCTGAAGAACAGGGTGATGAAATTGAAAGTCAGGAGCCTACCTGAAGAATAGGGTGATGAAACTGAAAGTCAGGAGCCCACCTGGAGAATAGGGTGATGAAGTTGCAAGTCAGGATACCACCTGAAAAATAGGGTGATGAAGTTAAAAGTCAGGAGCCTGCCTGAAGAACAGGGTGATGAAAGTGCAAGTCAGGATCCTGCTTGAAGAATAGGGTGATGAAGTTGAAAGTCAGGAGCCTGCTTGAAGAACAAGGTTATGAAATTTAAGTCAGGAGCCCGCCTGAAGAACAGGATGATAAAATTAAAATTCAGGAGCCCGCCTGAAGAACAGGGTGATGAAATTGAAAGTCTGGAGTCCGCCTGAAGAACAGGGTGAAAAAATGAAAATTCAGGAGCCCCTCCGAAGAACAGGGTGATAAAAATTGCAAGTTAAGAGCTTTCCTGAACAACAGGGTGATGAAATTGTAAGTCCGGAGTCCGCCTGAAGAACAGGGTGATAAAATGGCAAGTCAGGAGCCCGCCTAAAGAACAGGGTGATAAAATTAAAAATCAGGAGCCAGCCTGAAGAACAGGGTGATGAAATTAAAAGTCAAGAACCCGCCTGAAGAATGGGGTGATGGAATTGCAAGTCAGGAGACCGTCTAAAGAACACGGTGATGAAATTGCAAGTCAGGAGCCCGCCTGAAGAACAGGGTGATGAAATTGCAAGTTAGGAGCTTTCCTGAAGAATAGGGTAATGAAATTAAAAATTAGGAGCCCGCCTGAAGAATAGGATTATGAAATTAAAAGTCAAGAGCCTGGCTGAAGAACAAGGTAATGAATTGAAAGTCAGGATCCCTCCTAAAGAACATGGTGATGAAATCGCAAGTCAGGATCCCGCCTGATGAGTAGGGTGATGAAATTGAAAATCAAGAGCCCGCCTGAAGAACAGGGTGATGGAATCACAAGTTAGAAGCCCGCCTGAAGAACAGGGCAATGAAATTGAAAGTCAAGAGCCTGCCTGAAGAATAGGGTGATAAAACTGAAAGTCATGAGCCCACCTGGAGAATAGGGTGATGAAATTGCAAGTCAGGATACCATCTGAAAAATAGGGTGATGAAGTTGAAATTCAGGATCCTGCCTGAAGAACACGGTGATGAAAGTGCAAGTCAGAAGCCCGCTTGAAGAATAGGGTGATGAAGTTGAAAGTTAGGAGCCTGCTTGAAGAACAAGGTGATGAAATTTAAGTCAGGAGCCCTCCTGAAGAATCGGATGATAAAATTAAAAGTCAGGAGCCCGCCTGAAGAACAGGGTGATGAAATTGAAAGTCAGGAGCCCGCCTGAAGAACAGGGTGAAAAAATGAAAATTTAGGAGCCCTCCGAAGAACAAGGTGATAAAAATTGCAAGTTAAGAGCTTGCCTGAAGAATAGGGTGATGAAATTGCAAGTCAGGAGTCCGCCTGAAGAACAGGGTGATAAAATGGCAAGTCAGGAGCCCGCCTAAAGAACAGGGTGATAAAATTGAAAATCAGGAGCCAGCCTGAAGAACAGGGTGATAAAATTAAAAGTCAGGAACCCGCCTGAAGAATAGGGTGATGAAATTGCAAGTCAGGAGACCGCCTAAAGAATAGGGTGATGAAATTGTAAGTCAGGAGCCCGCCTGAAGAACAAGGTGATGAAATTGCAAGTTAGGAGCCTTCCTGAAGAATAGAGTGATGAAATTGAAAATTAGGAGCCCGCCTGAAGAATAGGGTTATGAAATTAAAAGTCAGGAGCCCGGCTGAAGAACAAGATAATGAATTGAAGGTCAGGAGCCCGCCTGAAAAACATGGTGATGAAATCACAAGTCAGGAGCCCGCCTGAAGAGTAGGGTGATGAAATTGAAAATCAAGAGCCCGCCTGAAGAACAGGGTGATGGAATCACAAGTCAGAAGCCCGCTTGAAGAAAGGGTGATGAAATTAAAAGTCAAGAGCCTGCCTGAAGAATAGAGTGATGAAACTGAAAGTCAGGATCCCACCTGAAGAAAAGGATAAAGAAATTGAAAGCCAAGAGCCTGCATGAAAAACAGAGTGATTAAACTAAAAGTTAGGAGCCCTCCTAGAGAATAGGGTGAAGAAATTTATAGTCAAGCAACAAGGTGAAGAAATTAAAAGTCAAGAAACAAGGTGAAGAAATTGGAAGCCAAGCAACAAGGTGAATAAATTATAAGTCCGGAACCCGCCTGAAGAATAGGGTGAAGATTTTCAAATTCAAGATCAAAGTTCAGAAGTACCACCGACAGAACATGGTCAATTTGTGAGTTCATCTCCAACATCAAATTTTGTATGGAGAAAGAATCTATTCTCAAGTTCAACCCAAAGAAGATCATATCTTTTGTTAATTTTTAAAGCATCGGAGACCCAAAAAAAGAATCAAGAGATGCTGAATAGATAGGACTTTGTAATTTTATTTATCTTTTTAACTTATAATTTTTATTTATGGTGTAATGATAGAGCCGCAAAATGGAACCTTGACAGGACCTCACTCGACTCTCCAACTTGGAATAGTCTCTCTCTTTCCAACCCGTTGAGATACTTGTGACTGATTCCCTCATAACTTGGGTAGGTAGAATGTCCTAAATTAAGAATCAGTGGTACTCTGCCCTTCTTTATCTTCCTTTTGAATAATGGTCGGGTCAAAATTTTATCTCGTTGTCTACTTCTTTATTTGAAAATACTTTGTGTTTATATCCAAAGAGGGGCATGATGCAGACACATAATTTTGTCCCTCCCGAAAGCCGAATTTACCCATTTACCCCACCTTACCATACACCCTTTTTAGTTGATAATTTTTCCACAAAATGACAAAAAATAATAACCAACTATCAACAAATAACAACCTTAGCCTAACCACCTACCCCTACCCCTCATACCCACATACCCCCTACCTCTACCCTTTTTCATATTTCTTTCTTTTTTACAGATATATGCACAAATCTACACACACAACAAATACATATTTTTTCCATAATACACTATTCACACACTCAGAATCTATTTTTTCCATTTCATACTCCGTCAACACCATAGAACAACACATACACACACCTCATAGATTTTGATACTCATACACACATACCACTATAGAAAGGGAGAAGCAACAGCTATTAAAAATAGAGGGAAGGAAAAAGAGTAAAAATCAATAGAGAAAGAAAGAAGGGAGATCGAGAAAGAGACCGACAGTAAGAGAGGGTATTTCTGGTAAAATCCTCACCGAAATTGCCACCGTAAAACACCTTTCATTATTGGTTTGTTGTGGTTAAGGTGAACCATCATCGAAAAATGATCACCTGCTTCACCCCTTGACCAAATCTGCCTCTCCCATCCCTATTTCCAATGAAACCTACCAGAGAGAACCAAAATTGGCCCCAACCAGTCTCAGCTCTGGCGAAAACTACCAAAAAATAAATCGAGCAGTAACTGTGTGTACGAATTGGGTATGGATTTCTTGGTATTTCTTGATTTTAGTTCGGGTCGACAAAAAACAGAGAAAAAAAGAATATCTAATTGGTCTTGTTCGTATTGAGGTTCGATTCGAGGTTTTCGGGTGTGGTCTCAACTTTTGGTCATGTAATTTAGCATAATAAAAGCTTCAATTGAGGTCCAATTCTACTTCTTTCATCTTTTTATTTTCATTGTTTATTATATTCGGTGTCTTGAATAGAACATTATGTGTTAGTTGATCGTTGGTGATGACTAGTTGTTTGTGTTGGTTCATTGTTGGTTCTCTTGGTTATGAATTGCGTGATGAAGTGATATCTCATTTGGGAATTTAAATTAGTTGTTTGGGACGAGATTGAAAAGTAATAAAAATGAATATTAGCTCGGGTTGGTTCATTGATTGAGTTGATTTGAAATAGATATGAATTTTCTCGAACTCGATAGTATCGTGTGTTAGTCCATCAAATAGATAGGCAAACAAAAGGGGTAGGCAAATTTATAGATTATGGATTGTTGAATGTTTGAAATATTTGTTGAATGTTTTTGGTTTTCTTGCATTGAAAAATGTATGCATTTAGCCGGGGAATGCCCCGAGGCCATTTGTACTTATTCACCGGGGTATGCCCCAAAGTATCTTGTACGCAAAGGATGTTCGTGATCAATGCCCGATGCATCGGGTAGATCATAGTTTAGGATTAGTGTAGGTTAGCGTGAGTTTACATTTCAGCATTTTTATTCTGGTTTGTAATTAATTGGTCTGGATACTATTTTGGACGTTTTGGCTATTTGATTGTTTGTTTTATTATTGTGTGTTTTGTGTGGTTTATACATTTCAGAGTGTCGTACTAGCCGATATACTTCACAAAGTGAAAATGGTCGAACCACGGGACCGAGGGGTGCCTAACACCTTCCCCTCGATCAACAGAATTCCTTAATCGGAATCTCTGTTCGTGGACCAGTTTTGAAAGAGTCAAAAACCATTTTGAAAAAGGATTTCCAAAGGTGACTTGGCACACTAGATTATGCCAAGTGGCGACTCTGAATTTTGATTGTCAAAAAGTTCTTTTCGAAATAAATTATTTTCTTTTGTCACTTAATAATAAAACCCTTTCGAACTTAAAAGAATCTATTTTGATAAAAAGGGGTGTGACAATAATTGTCACCTATACTCAATTATTAAAACTTGAGTCACTTACACCTCACTTTTAAACTCTTTTGTCACTTTTAACTCAATTTCCCTGGTATCTTGGTACAAAAAGAAATGTTGAAATTACAAGAGTTCTGTTCACATGCATTGGAACATAATACAAATTTAGGTTGGAAAAACTAAATGGCTTATCAAACATAAACCCCTAAGTACTCTATTTAGTCTAGATTTTAATTAATTATAATTCATAATCTCTTTTCCAATTAAATACAATTTATAGCCTCCCTTATCCTTTTCTCTCTCTCCACTCTCCTCCCTCACTCCCAATCTCGCTTGCTACCTCCCCCATCTCCCTCTCATTGCCTTCCTCCGTCTCTCTCGCTTTTTTTACATCAAGTTTTCCCACATTACATGAATCTAAAAGTGAGTTTTCCACAATAATGAAAAGTATACATACACACGTCCAGTTATAGGAGCAACAAGAGTGTCAATAAACTAAAACTAATGCAGGGGATAGTTAATTCAGTTCCTCAAAAATGCTATGATGGCTACACGTTAGCCTACTCCCTTACTGCCTTTCAAATCTCGTTCTTTTTTCTTTTTCTTTCTCATTTTTGTATTAGGTATTTGTATTTGGGATTTGTGTATGAGGTATTTTTATGATTGTGTATCATGTGTTTTTTATGTTCAATTGATATATTATAGGGAAAAGACATAGTTTCCACCCCAAACTATACACGAAAAGTCGATGTAACACCTAAACTATACTAGTGACCTATTACACACCTAAACTATAAAAAAGTGATACTTTTTACTCCCTAGATCTGACGTGAAAAATACATAATTATTTAAATAAAAAATGGCGCGTTTAAATTAAAAATTAATGTAAAAAAAATTAAAAAAATAAAAATACTCCTCTCCCAACCCCCAGTATCCATCTCCCCACCCCCACCCCCAAACAATCATCTTCTTCATCACCCCCACCCCCAAACCATCATCTTCTTCATCACCCCCCACCCCCACCCCCAAACTCCACCCCCACCCCCAAACCATCTTCTTCTTCATCACCCCCACCCCAACCAACACAGTTTCTTCATCACCTCACCTCCAAACTCCAACTCCATCCCCAAATAACATAATTCATCTTCCACCTTCATTGAATCAATGTTAATTTCACAATGAACAAAATCAAATTGTATTTGATGTTTAAACGGGCAAAACTAAATTTTATAAAATATATATATACATATATAAAATAAAATTGGATCCAAATTAAATTTGTTGTTTTCAATTAGCCGGCATTCCGGCAAAATCAAACGATGACGAATATCGGAGGATAGGTCAAAAATTTTGTAGCAAGGATGTTTTTCGGTAAATTTTCGTCGGAAAAGTCGAATTCATCATCGACTTTCTCCTCTCTTTCTGTTAATTATTAATCCATCCAAAAATGGAGCTTGCTACCATATTAGCTTTTTAAAAAAAAAATTATAGCTGAAAAACAAATAGAAAAAGTAAGGAAATGTGTTGGTCATTACCACTTAAAACTAAAGGCCAACAGTCGAGTGGCCATTTTTTGAAACAATAATGGCCATTATAGCTGAGAATTTATTTTTTTTAAGAAAAGAGGATGGGTTACGGATGAAGAACATTGTTAGAAGAAATTAATTGTTATGATAATTTTGTTGGTGGGATAAAGTTTATGGTGGTGAATATGGCGTAATGGAGGTTTTGGACATTAACAACAATGGAGGTTTTAGACATTGAAGAAGAAGGGAAAAAGATTAAATTAAAAAGAAAAAAAAATTATGAAAATAATAAATTTATTATTTTTCGGATTATGCTGACGTGGCAGCGCGTGTAAAACACCACACCACATGCAAGTGGTATAATGTCTGACAGGGTGTAATAAGTATCATTTTTTTATAGTTTAGGTATGTAATAGGTCACTAGTATAGTTTAGGTGTTACATAGACTTTTCGTGTATAATTTGGGGTGGAAACTATGTCTTTTTCCTACATTATATACTAGTCCCCAGTAGCTCGTGCAAGGCACGGACTCAACGAATATTTTTTAAAAATTTATCAATGAGTATTTTTTTAAAATTTATTTTAATTATTATAATTTATAATATTTTTTAAAATATATAACAATTTTTTTAATAGATATTTTAAGTTGTTAACTATTTTAATTTATAATACTGTTTGTGTAATTTTCAAATAATATATATCGATCTCGTTGTCCAAACTTTTGTGACATTGATAGTCAATTATATTTTTTAAATAATTTAAGTTTTACTTTACTGTGATGTATAATATTTTTTCTTCTAATCCAATTTAAGTGTCATGATACTTAGATGAACATAATAATTAATTATGGGTGATATAGTAAAGTTAGGTGTCTTAATGATTCACAACAACTAATTAGAAGTGATATAACAAATTACTATAAAAAATACCTGTGAACAAATTTTGATTAACTTATCATTTTATATCTATTTTATCTTTTTTATCAAATTATTAATTGACACAATGCTTAAATGGTCATAATAATTAATTAGGAGTGACATAGTAAAATCATGACTAAAACAGCGCAGCAAACACGTCTAATTAGAAGTGATATAAGAAAATTAATATACAAAAATATTTGCGAAAAAAAATTAAATAGGTCTCGTATAAAACGTCAAGTAAATTTAACATTAAATATTATTAATTTTTTAATACTTAGATGACTTTATAATTTTTTTTTCTAATAATTAATTAAAAATGAGATAGTAAAATTACGAAGGAAACAGCTGATGAAGCAAGCACGTGGACGGAGAGGTGCCTGCTTCTCCCACCCCATTCCCTCTTATAAGATAAGATAGATATTTGTGATTAGGTTTAAATTTGTTTGATTAACACTTTCCTACATCCGCTTTTTCTTTCTGTGGATTGTTTTTGTATTCGTTGATACTACTTGAACCGCCGCGCCTAAAATATAAATGATATATTTATATTTATATATGATATAATTGTATGGTTCTATAAAATATAAATTGTATTTGATAATACAAATTGAACCATTCAAATATAAATAATATATTTGTATCAAATGATACATTTGATTTTTTTTTTCAAACGATACAAATATAAATGTATCATATGTAAATACAGTTGGATACAGTTGATACATCTGCAAAATTTTATAGTCAGTTTAATCGAATACAATCAGTTGAATTTTACTATTATATTTTATATCAAATACAGTCAGTTGGATACAGTTGATACATTGACTAAAAATGATAATTTTCTAAACTTAAGCTATAGCATCTGGATTTGCTGAATGTTGGGCTATTCACCGTAGGTTTCCCTATCATGTTCTATGGAAACTATACATTATAATCCAAAAGCACCTTGTCACTAAAAGTCTAAAACGTGTCCTGAGAAGATTCCTCCTCCGTAGTGATAATCAACCTACATAATTTAAATTAACTAGCAATTTTCTTGCTGGGATTTACTTCTAAATGATTAACAGCATCACATCTACGTCTCACCTCTCCCATTTTCCCAGTTTTAACTTTATAAAGACTCACTTTCTCCATTGCATGTGAAAATGCCTTGAAAAATGCAGCTTGATCCTTTGCAAAAAGCTCCACAATAGGCTTTGTCCTTTGGTCAGAAATCATAGCTTGATCAGAAGCCAACAATCCTAGCCCCTTTTGCAGGTTTATGTAGTACATGTTATCGAATTTTCCAGGTGTCATCACGTCATTGAATGCGGCCATATCCTTCGTATTATTAGAGCATAGTTCTTGTAACGCTTTTGCATATGTAGGGTTCATAGAAGGATCAAATTCTGAGGTCTGGCTGAATTTGAATAGTCTCTTTCTAAATTCTGAACAATGAGAGAATCCAATTGTATGCGCCCCCACTAAAGCCACCATCTCATGTACATTTAAATTTTTCGAGGCAAACATGTTGATTATTGTGTCCATGGTCATGTTAGGCCTAGCTATATGTCCTTCAACATCTTTTGAGAATGATGCGAAGCTATCTTTTCGACCTAGGCGAACTTTGTAAAACGGACCTCCAACTATAGTGATCAAGTCACGAGTTGCGACAGCTAAAATATCTGCGCAAGAAACAATGCCGGGGCATTGGAGTTCTAATGCGGTCTTTGCACGCGAAATGACGTCAAAGGCATCCCCCGGGAGGGAGAGGTTGATTTCCTCATCGCGCTCGGCTGCGGCAAAGGAATTTGAGGAAATAAGTAACGAGGCATCACAGCCTCCCACCATGCAATCATGGAAGAAGAGGCGGAGGGCGCCTGCTGCAGTGGTGGGGGATGCGAGTTGCTTGTCAACGACGATTCGTTGGATGATTGTTTCAAATTGAGGACATGTTTTGTTGTAATAGTCAACATTGAGCTTGGATTCTGTGAGAGAAAATAAGGCTAGAGTTGAAAAAAGGAAAATTGATAGCAGCTGTAATGCCATGACTTCTGAATTGAGAGAGTTGGTGAGAGAGAAGATTGAAATGAAACAAAAAATCTTAGCGATCTTTTTTGTGGATTTTTTTTGGGGCTAGAGTAAGAAAAGTGTAATTCTATTATGTACAATGACGTTTGAAATTTGAGATGGGTAATATTTTGCATGCAACAAACATAAAATAGAGGTGTAAAAAATGTTTAATGCCCGGGGTTTGCTCCTTCCCTTCTAGTTTAATATAGTTGATATGGCATTAGTAATAATTTAAGGGGGAAATTTTAGTAATAACTAAAAATAGAAAGTTATTTTAATGAGTTTAAAAACTCAAAATAGATTTGAATAATAAGAAAAAATATTTTTTTATTCCTCTTTCTCTTCTTTTTTTAGTTTTTTCCTTCGCATTTTTCATTTTTCATTTTTTTACTATTTCTTTTTATCTTTATAATTATTTTTCTTAATTTTTTTTTTTAGTTTTTCCCTTCGTTTTTTATAGCCACATTTTCTTATTTTCTCTGCACTTTTTTTTTCATTTTTTTGTTTCTTTTTTTTCCTTTTTTATTTTTTATATAGTTTTTTTTGGTTGTTGTATTTTATATTTATATATTTTTTAGATTTATTTATACTTATCAGACTATATATTTTAAATAAATTTATTATTTTTATTTGAATAGTTTACCATAGTTTACCTATGAATATGCATAATTTATTATTTGTATTTGTGTACAAATAAGTATATGTATTCATTGTATTTGTTTGAGACTAAAATATATAAATATGCAATGTATCATTTAATACAAATGTAGCATTAGTATTTGTATATCAAATTTATCATTTGTATTTGTATACATATAACCATGTATCATTTGTATATGTATTCAAGTTGTATTATAAACATGTAGCATTTGTATTTGTATAATTTATCATTTTTATTTGTATTATTCAATTTGTATCAATAAAATACAATTCATATCAATGATATAAACACAAGTGTTTATAGAAAGAAAAATAACAATTCTTTTTCACTTGTTTAAAAATACAATGATACAATCAACTACAAATTCAAGTACAAAAAATGAAATTACAAATATAAATATACCGTTAACTTAAAAATATAAATATAAAATAGTTTATTAAAAATACAAGCGCATCAATGAAAATAAAATAAAAATAATAATACAAACAAAATAAAATCAAAAGATAAAAATACAATATGCAGTCAACTATAAATACAGATACAAAATAATTCTTTAAAATGCAAGTGTGAATTATATAAAATATAAATGATAGTGCAAACTACAAAATACAAATACAAGTGTGAACTATGAAATACAAATACAAGTTCAAACTATAAAGAGAAAATACATAAATACCCCTTTGATCTTGTCCTAGTTTTGCAAAAAGACCCCTAAACTTTAACCTCGTCCTATTACCCCGCATTCTTCTTTATTCTGTTGCAAATACACTATTTTGACCCTCTGCATGTATACACGCGTAACAGGCACGTGAAAGGGCTCAAAATTAATTTTTTTGACCAATTAAAAGCTGCCACGTATAAATAATTTGATATATAATTTATATTCTTTTTAAAAAAAAATATTATTTTCTTTTTAAAATTACCCCGTACCCCCTCTCTCCTCCCCCCCCCCCCACCCCCTTCACCATTTCTTCTTCAATATCATTAAAGCTCCTCCATTAAAGCTCCATTGAAGCTTTTTTTGAAAAAAAAAATCATATCATTAAAGCTCCATTTTGTAATTAAATCATATCATTAACTACCCATTAAAGATCTTCAACACCATTAAAGCTCCCTCATTAAATCTCCATTGAAGCTTTTATTTTTAAAAAACCATATCATTAAAGCTCCATTTATCACTTTTGAATGTTTAATGGAATTGGATTTTGATTTTGAAGAAGCAATTGATATGAAGTTTGAATTAAAATGGTTGAAATTCAAGAAAAATTCAAAAGGGTAAAAATGGAGTTTCAATTTCATGATGGTGGTGAGTGTGTTTTGATGGTGGTAGTGGTAGTGATGGTGGTGATGTTGGTGATGATGGTGGGCGGGTGGGGAGTAGGGGGGACACTGACGGGGTAGGGTGCTGGATAAGAAAGACGTTGGATGGGGGTGGGGGTGGGGCTGGGGGGAGTTGCTGGATGGGGTGTAAAAAGGAAAAAGCTATTAAAAAATATAAATAAAAGATGAAATTAAATATATTTAACACGTGGCAGCACCTGATTGGTGCATGCATTCACTCTCTTTCTTGTGACTGGAATTCAGCGAAAAATGGTGTATTTGCAACGATTTAAATAAAATTTGTGGGGTAATAGGTCGAAAGTAAAGTTTAGGTGTCTTTTTTAAAAAGTCGGCTAACATCAGGGGGGTATATATGTATTTTCTCAACTATAAAATATAAATACAAGTGCGAACTATAAAAAAAAATGAATACAATTGTCAACGAATATAAAATATAAATAATAGTGTGAATACAAATACAATAAATGATTATGGTATTTTTATTATCATTCATGACTTGTGCTTGATGTAGCCATATTATTTTAAAATTCAAAGAAAATATAAAATAAAACCTAAAAGAAAACGAGAAAGAAAAAAGTACCAAAAAATAGAAAAAGGACAAGAACAGAAAGAAAAATAGAAGCTAAAGTTATAAGAGTAAGAAAACCAGAAAAGATTTTAAAAACAAAAAGAGAAAAAAAAAACGTAAAAGTGAAAGAAGTGAAAAAAGAAAAAAAAAAAAAAGAAAAAAAAAAAAAGCTAGAAATAGAAGAGTAAAAACAAAATAGAAAAGAAAGAAAGAAACAAAACAAAAAAAAATGAAAATAGTAATATATATATATATATATATATATATATATATATATATGAGAAAGAAAAAAAAGAAAAAAAAAAGAAAAAGTCAATAAAGAAAAAAAAAGGAAAAATTAGGAACAAAAAAAGAGAGAGAGATATAGAAGAGCGGGAAAAAAAAGTGAAAAGAAAAAATAAATTTAAATAGAAAAAAATCAAAATCATAAAAAGAAAAGATTATAAAAATAATTAACAAGAAAAAAAAGGTTAGAAATATAAGAGAGAAAAATAAGAGAGAATAAGGAATCACTAAAATATTGTTATTGTTGATCTCCCACAATTTTTTTTTATAGTATTGTCATTTAGCTTAATTATGGATTTAAGTATTTTGTGCATGATTTGTAATCATGTTTAACTAGTATCTACTAACAGTTGATATTTTTTTCCTTTAGCATTTAATTTTTCTTTTTTGTTTTCTTTTTATTTTATCTTTAAACACGCACTTTCATTTATTTCTATTAGGGGTGTGCAAAAATTGAATTGACCAATAAATCGAATTGTTAAAATGTTATTGGTTTATTGTTATTGGTTAATAATTTTCTAATGGTTTTATAATTTATTTTATCCAGTTATTGGTTCGGTTTGATTTTTTCTTATTGGGTTATTGGGTAAACCGATAATCCAATAAGAATATATATATATTTCTCTAAAAAAAATTTAATTTCAACAAACCTATTCAATTTTCTGAAAACCTATAACCTAATAAAGTTAAACCTTTTCAATTTTCTCTATGGTAAACCGGTGGCGAGAATTGGCGACGATGATAGCTGCATAGTTTGTGGGCATGATGGTGGACTTCTTATTTTGTGAAATTTAGCACTGTAAAATATATGTCATGTTAAATATTACTGTTTTTATTTTGTGAGCATTCTTATTGATGTCATGTTAGTTGCTACTGTTACACAACACTAAAAATCTTTTTGTTAAATTGATATTTATTGTATGAGCATTTTCTTATTGGTTAAATCAAAAATCGAATCGTTAATGACCAAAAATCGATAAACCTGTAACACCCCACATTTTTGGGCTAAAATTTGAACTGTCGTTCCTACGTGTATAGACTCAAACCCAATGATTTTATGTCAATACAAGTGTGATGATCAAATCTAAAGTATGGTAACATCTTCGGAGGTCGAGTGAGATCATAAAAATCTCCTAACTCGAAGGCGAGTGGAGGACTTTTCTATTGATAAAGTTTTAGCAGACATCCTTACTTGGGTCAATTTCCAATGACCATTACTTCTGGCATATAATGAGTAAGGTAGCCTACTATATATCAAATTAAAGATCTTTGAGTTTTCTTTTCAGCGTATATGGTTTAACCTTAATCCAATAGTAGAGTAGAAAGTTATGCTCATTTTACTTAGGAGCGTCTATCTGTCAACAAGGTTGCGACTTGAGTGATGGGCTGTCAACTAAGTGACGAGCTATCAACCTAGTTGTCAGACTTAATCAGAAAATGCCCTAAATCATTTAGAGAAGGTGATGACTAAGTTGATAAGCCATCAACTAGTTGACAAGCTATCAACTAAGTCATCAACCTTAACCAGAAAGTGTCCAAGCCCAGCTAGAGGTTGATGACTAAGTTGATAAGCCATCAACTAGTTGACAAGCTTATCAACTAAGTCAACTGAAAATTTCTGCAATTTTTATTCAGTTTCTCTAGGGGTATTTTGGTTTTTTCCTCACCTCAAACCCTACTTCCACAACTTAAAACACAGTTTAAATTCTATTTGCCCATTAGATGTCAGTTTCTCATTGCTCATTCTCCTCTCCACTTTCAAGAAAGAAAGAAGTTAGGGTTTTTTTAAAACTCATACTTTCAAGGCATAGATTCAAGAAGTCTCGAATTTTTATTCATCAGAAAAGGTATGTGGGACTATCCTAACTTTAATGAGCGTAAGTTTAACGTTTTAACAAGATTTAAAGATATATATGTATGAATATGTAATGAATTTTGAAAACCGTTTGAAGAGAATGTATCATGAACCCATTTTGATGAAAATATGCATTTATTATGGGGGTTTTCCATGAACCTGAGTTATATTCATGTGTATATAAGTTATGATTTTTGAAAAGTGATTTATGAACATGATTTGTGAAACTTTCTCTCCCATGATGAAATTTATGGTTTAACATGTTATGAATTGTGAAATGGATTTGAGAGCACGAACTATAAGTCCCTTTTTTTATCATGAGATTTATATGTGACTAACGTTGGGGTTATTTTTTGCATGATGATAATTTTTTAATTTTCAATGCCTCTTTAACTTTTATGCATTGTTGTTTTGCACGTTTTTCAAAAGGAGTATTTTTCATGCTAAAGGCTCTTGTGTCCTAACGAAGAAATTGTATGTGATTGATTGAAGAATTGGCCACCATATGTTAAAGTCTTGAAAAGAGAGTGTTTTGCATAAGTCTTCATATGCTTTTGAAATAAGAACTCTCATGTGATATCTTTATCTTTTGGTGGTTATTAACATATTTTTGAATAAGAAAGGTCTATGGATATGATATGATATGATATGATATGATATGATATGATATGATATGATATGATATGATATGATATGATATGATATGATATGATATGATATGATATGATATGATATGATATGATATGATATGATATGATATGATATGATATGATATGATATGATATGATATGATATGATATGATATGATATGATATGATATGATATGATATGATATGATATGATATGATATGATATGATATGATATGATATGATATGATATGATATGATATGATATGATATGATATGATATGATATGATATGATATGATATGATATGATATGATATGATATGATATGATATGATATGATATGATATGATATGATATGATATGATATGATATGATATGATATGATATGATATGATATGATATGATATGATATGATATGATATGATATGATATGATATGATATGATATGATATGATATGAGATATGATATGATATGATATGATATGAGATATGATATGATATGATATGATATGATATGATATGATATGATATGATATGATATGATATGATATGATATGATATGATATGATATGATATGATATGATATGATATGATATGATATGATATGATATGATATGATATGATATGATATGATATGATATGATATGATATGATATGATATGATATGATATGATATGATATGATATGATATGATATGATATGGCTTGCAAGCCTAGGTATGACGATACCCATTATGAAGTGTCCTTGACATGGAAAAAATGAATATTTTTAAGCATGAAGCATGGTTTTAAAGGACTAAAACTGGATTTAAAGAGAGTTAAATGGTTACTTGAATAAGGCATTTGAGTGTCAGGGTTCATTGCTGGAAATCGAGTTTTGCCGATTCGGGAGACATGATTGGCAATGGTCAATGTATACTTGCCCCCGAGCACTGGTATACTAAGATAGTATGTAGGTATCCTTGCGGCAAACTTGGATTAGGTGGCTTGGCCGCCGAGTTAAGGGTGGATTCCATATAGCCCGTAGGATTTTAGAAATGTAGGGCGTACCATCTAATTCAGAACTAAAGTAATGAGTTGAGTATATAATTTACAAGAATGTTTTGAAGCTTTTGAATTATACCTATGTGTTTTTATACATATATTATGCTAAATTATTTTCACAATGCTCTCACTTATTTTACATAAAATATATGTTATTTTTGGATTGTTCTGCATACCAATACTTTCCAAGTATTGACTCCCCTAGATTACAGGTTCTGAGGTAGTCCCATGATCCATCACATCTGTAGAACATTTGGATATGATAGAGTCGGTGAGCCATTCATATTTCGGAATGCATTTATTTATATATTGACTTCTTTTAGTTTATGGTCCAGCCGGGGGCCTTGACGCAGCCTAGACAGTTAGTTTTCATTAGAAGCTTCGTGGATAGGATTTGAGTATTGTATTGTCATTGGTTTATTGACATATTTTGATCCTAAGATAAACTTGAATTTCATATATCTTCTACACCTTTATTTCGTATGCATAATGTTCATGATAGAATGTAATGGGGTCTCTCGGCCTTCGTGGCTCGGAATGTCCATCGCAGCTAGAGCCTCGGCTTGGGTCGTGACAAAATTGAAAATCAATTAAAAAATTTCTAATTGGTTGGTTATTGATTTAGCATATTTAAAAATCAAAAACCGATAAATCGAACCGACATCAAATTGAATTGAACCGATCGATGCACACTTCTAATCTCCGTTTTCTTCCTTTCTCCTCGGATCTCCTTCCATCCTCTCTCCCTCTCTCACTCTCTCTTTTAGTTTTTTCATTTCTAGCATTTGATCTCCTTCTATCAATGTCAAAGTATGAGTATTGTTGTTTTTCTTTTCTTTCTTTTTTTTTAAAAAAAGAAAAAAAAAGATATTCTCCTACTATAAAAGTCTGGAGATTTTTGCATTCACTCGCAACCAATTCTGTACTTAATTAGAATCACTTAGGCTTCTTTGGATGGTTGTTACCCTTTGTATTGTATTGTGTTCTTAAATATAATTTTTATTTTGATTATTACTTAAATATATTGTATCATATTATTAAATACATCTTTAGGTGACAATTAACATCTAATTTTGTGTAACAATCGATTTGGTGTGATCGCGCCATTACCTTATGGTTTTTTTTTTCTCATTTTGTCTAGACTTATTATTTAACACTCTTTTTCTTATTATTGATCCTATCTTTTTAAAGAACTCTACCTCATACCCTACTCTTTTGGTAGGTTTAACCTTCTAATTGATATGTGTGATATTGTATAATGACACAAGTTGATACAACTATCTATTCAAACATTGTATTTATTACCTTAATAAAGTACCAACAACACAATATGATATATTATAAAGCAATACATAACAACCATCCAAATAAATTCTTAGTTTTTTTTTGTATGGGGGGGGGGGGGAGATAATTACTAATATATACAATAAAATAATTAGTTTGTAAAAAATATAGCCATGTTTCTTTTTTACCAAAAAAAATTAGCCAAAAAATGTTCTAGCCACAAAAAAATGGCAAGATGTATATGTAGTGTATATATAATGTATGATATTGTATAAATGGTGTATAAATACATATACATATTGTATAATGGTGTATATATGTGCATCTATATGGTATAAATGATATATAAATGTGTATCGATGTTGTATAAATAGTTATATAATATATATGCAATACATCGATGTTGGGTAAATTATGTATAAACATGTATATATAGGGGTGCTACGAGCAATATAGGAGAGGGTTCCATAATTATTCTATATATTTTTCACTCTGTTACATTATTCTTTATCTTCTCTCTCGTGTCCTTGTTATTTTTTTTCTCATTTTGTTACATTTTCAGATCCAAACTGAACCATTTTAGGTTTCTTTGGTGACGATTCTATTGAGGATAAGTTTTTCTAAGTCATTGTTTGAGAAGCACTGTGAGTTGGGGTGCCTGTGATTTGGTGAAGTGGGTGTAAATGTTTTCACTCCACCATTGAAGTGTTTCTATTTGATCTGCCATTCCATATTTGAAACATCAAAAGCTGTACTTTTATTTGTTTGAAACAGGGGAGAATGAAGGAGAAAAGACGGTTTTAAATACTTTACGAGAGGTATGGAGAAATATAAATTTGCAATGACCATTGTTCTTGGGAATTTTCTTGCTAGTCAAGTTCATAAATATCAAGAAGTATCAAAATTTTATGTCAAAAACAAAGACGGGGACTATCAATTCTCTGTCTCAATGTTTTCAACCAAAACAACTACTTTTTCGTCTCAATGTGACGTTACATGATATACTTTCTGTTATTGTTAAAGATTGTATTTCAATAATTTTTTAAACAAATACATTGGTTAAAGATTTTTTAGAGTTATGTTTCAATTAATTTTTAAAAAAATGCATCAGTTAAAAGTTTTGAGTTACAAAGAACATGAATTTGACAAATTCATTCTTCTTTAAATTTTACATTGTGGGTTCTTGAAAGAAAGTTACCTTTTGTTTTAAAGTATTCATTTACCTATTAACTATTAATTAATTAATACTTTTCTTTTGCAAGAAATTTTTATCCTATAATAGTGTTTTGTTTGTTTGAAAAAACAAGCACTTAAAAAAACAGTTATCCCTTTGAAATTTTTTTTAGAGACATTGATCAAATGATGAAATCACCAATTCGAGAATAGAAGAGCAACATTCTTGAATGTTACTTGTTTTGTGGCTTAGTTGAATCTCAAAGATAAAGTTGTTACTAGTTCTTTCGTTTGCCCGTGGGAGAGACTCCAACTATCTTCAAGAAGCGTATTATCGTGCCTCTAAGCCAAGCAAGTTTTATTTTGAATTCTTGTATAATTATCATTATTATTCTAACAATTTAAAGATAGTTGTCTTAATGGCTTCTATATCAATATCAAATAGTATTCCATCTTTGCCTAATTCTAGTTTTAAAATATTTGATGGCAAAGACTTTCCTAGATGGCATGGAAAGATGAAATTATTTTTAAGACGACTTAACTTGTCATATGTTCTTGAAGAACCTTGTCCTAATGCTCCTGGTTCTGAGGTAGCATCTGATGAGGCTACTTTAAGGGATGTCCAATAAATATTATGATCAATATTATGTTAAATGCAAATATGCTAAAGAGATATGGGACACTCTTCAAGCTATTTATTTAGCAGAAGAGGCGAGTTCTAAGAAATTTCTCATTTCAAATTATATAGAGTTCAAAATGATTGATGATAAGTCAATCATTGAACAAGTACAAGAATTTCAACTTATAGCTAATAAAATTGCTATATCTGAAATTGCTCTTGATGAAAACTTTCATATTGGTGCTATTATATCTAAACTTCCTCCATCTTGGAAAGAGTACCGAAGCAAACTCTTACACAAAAAGAAAAATTTGACTCTTGAATAATTGTTGCAACACTTGCAAATTGAACAAGAGACACGATGGCGCGATAATAATAGTTTGAAGGAACCTGTCATGAAAGCTCATATGGTTGAAGAAAAATCAAACAAAAAGGAACCTGAAAATAAGAATTTTTAAAAGGCAAAGAAGACTACAAACTTCAAGTGTAATGGTGCCAATTTTAAATCTGGTGAATGCTATCATTGTCACAAAGTTGGTCACTATGCGCGTGATTGTAGAATTCTCAAAGCCAAAAAAAAAAAAGATGATCTTGTGGCAAAGGTCACAGAAGCATTTGTATCGGAAGATCGAGTGGAATGGTGGATAGATACCGGCGCAACTCGTCACATATCAGGTAACCAAAATTCTTTCAAGACTTATGAATTAGTAGGGGCAGTAAAATTATATATATGGAAAACTCCTCCTCTACTAAAGTTGTGGGAAAAGGAACTGTTGAACTGAAATTTACTTTCAGAAAGATAGTTATATTGATGGATGTATTGCATGTTCCTGATATTCGAAAGAACTTAGTGTCAGGTACGCTTCTTTCGAAGCATGGTTTTAAAATGGCTTTTCAGGCAGATAAGTTTATTTTATCTAAAATGGGCATGTTTGTTGGAAAATGTTATGTTGCAAATGAAATGTTTAAATTTAATACTGAAAATAAAAATATTTTTACTTATCTTGTGGAGTCTCTGGACTTATGACATGAACATCTTGGACATGTGAATTTTAGATCCATTCGACTCATGGTGAATAATGAGTTAATCAAAGATTGTGAAAAGAATCATACTACTAAGTATCTTACTTGTAGTAAATGCAAGATTACCAAGAAGCCCCTTAAAGCAGCTGAAAGGACTTCCATACTTTTGCAATTAATCCACACTGATATTTGTGAGATGGATTATTTGTCACGCCATGGAAAAAGGTATTTTATCACTTTTACTGATGACTTCTCAAGATATACTTATGTGTTTCCATTGAAAACAAAAGATGAAACATTTGAGACTTTCAAAACATATAAAGCAGAAGTTAAAAAAAATTGAGTTTGAAAATTAAATCAATTAGGTTTGATAGAGGTGGAGAGTACTTAAAGTCGGATTTTATTAATTTTTGTGAAAAAAAAGAAATTGAAAAATAATTGATCATGTCCTATACACCACAACAAAATAGTGTAGCAGAAAAAAAAATAGGACTTTCATAGAAATGGTCAATTCTATGTTTTATAGATATGGTATGTCTAAAAATTTATGGACTGAAGCCTTACTTTCAGCGTGTCATATTTTGAATAGAATTACTTCCAAGAATCATGATGCATCTCCATATGAACTTTGAAATAATCGAAAATCAAATATAAATTATTTTAAAGTATAGAGTTGCTTGGCTCATATTCGATTATCGAATCAACATTTAACTAAGATGGGCTATAGATGAGTAGATTGTGTGTTTATTGGTTATTTACAAACCGGCAAGGCTTATAGATTTTTTAAATCTTGAGACCCCAAGTCCTCACACAATTATTGAATCTTTACATGCTAACTTTTTTTTAGCATATATTTCCCAAGAAAAAATATTCTTTTGAACAAGATGCAGGTTCTTCTATTTCTCCTCTTAAAAGGAAAATAGTTGAGCCATTGGAAGAAATCTAACCAAGACGTAGTTCTAGATCAGCCAAATCAAAAGACTTTGGACCTGATTTTCAAGCTTATTTGGTTGAAAAGGATCCTGAAAGTTATGCTGAAGCTATGTCTTCACATGATACTTCTTTTTGGCGTGAAACCATTGATGATGAAATTCATTCTATACTGTCAAATAATTCATGGATATTATCAGATCTTCTTCCTAGATGTAAATCAATTGCTTATCGATGGATTTTTAAGAAGAAACTTAAATCTGATGGTACTTTAGATAAGTACAAATCCCGCTTGATAGCTAAAGGCTTTACTCAATTGAAAGATATTTATTATTTTGATACCTTTGCACCTGTATCTCGAATGACCTCTAGTCGCCTTTTGATTGCTCTAGCAACAATTCATGGTCTAGTGATTCATCAGATGGATATGAAGACTGCATTTCTAAATAGAGATCTAGACGAAGAAGTCTACATGAAATAACCAGAAGGATTTGTCATTCCTGGTCAAGAATGTAAAGTTTGTAAGATTCTTAAATCTCTTTATGGATTGAAACAAACTTCAAAGCAATGGCATGAGAAATTTAAAAAAATTATGATTTCTAGCGGCTACTTAATCAATGGTGGAGATATTTGCATATTTAGTAAATTGCAAGAAAACCCTGGGGTTATAATATGTCTTTATGTAGATGACATGTTGATCTTTGGAACTGATATCGAAAGAGTCAAAGAAACAAAATATTTTCTTGCTTCTCAGTTTGAAATGAAAGATCTTGGAGAAGCTGGTGTAATTTTAGGCATCAAAATTATAAGATCGGTAAGTGGTTTGACTCTTACTCAATAAAGTTATATTGAAGGTTCTAAAGAGGTTTGGTCATTTTGACGATAAGCCTGCTCCTACACCATTTGATCCTAGCATCAAAC